>CM033985.1:9172172-9259856 GCA_019706035.1 Raphanus raphanistrum subsp. raphanistrum | reverse complement strand
AACAGGCTAATCTGGAATCATGTGGATAGAAAGTGGGATATCTTCTTACTCACAACTCCTATGAGATTTATTCAACTTTCTGGTTATTCTTCACTGATTAGTGGTTCCAAATAAAGCTTCTTAGATCGTGGTTCATACTGGTTTGATAAGAATCATGAAGATAATGGCATATGTCCGAACAGGCTAATCTGGAATCATCTGGATAGAAGGTGGGATATCTTCTTGCTCACAACACTTATGAGATTTATTCAAGTTCCTGGTTATTCTCCACTTATTAGTGGTTCCAAATAAAGCTTCTTAGATCTTGGTTCATCCTGGTTTGATAAGAATTATGAAGATAATGGCATATGTCCAAACAGGCTAATCTGGAATCATCTGGATAGAAGGTGGGATATCTTCTTGCTCACAACACTTATGAGATTTATTCAACTTCCTGGTTATTCTCCACTGATTAGTGGTTCCAAATAAAGCATCTTAGATCGTGGTTCATCCTGGTTTGATAAGAATCTTGAAGATATTGCCATATATCTAAACATGCTAATCTGGAATCATGTGGATAGAAAGTGGGATATCTTCTTACTCACAACTCCTATGAGATTTATTCAACTTCCTGGTTATTCTCCACTGATTAGTGGTTCCAAATAAAGCTTCTTTGATCGTGGTTCATCCTGGTTTGATAAGAATCATGAAGATAATGGCATATGTCCGAACATGCTAATCTGAATTCATTTGGATAGAAGGTGGGATATCTTCTTGCTCACAACAATTATGAGATTTATTCAACTTCCTGGTTATTCTCCACTGATTAGTGGTTCCAAATAAAGCTTCTTAGATCGTGGTTCATCCTGGTTTGATAAGAATCATGAAGATGATGGCATATATCCGAACATGCTAATTTGGAATCATCTGGATAGAAGGTGGGATATCTTCTTGCTCACAACAGTTATGAGATTTATTAAACTTCATGGTTATTCTCCACTGATTAATGGTTCCAAATAAAGCTTCTTAGATCGTGGTTCATCCTGGTTTGATAAGAATCATGAAGATAATGTCATATGTCCGAACATGCTAATCTGGAATCACCTGGATAGAAGGTGGGATATCTTCTTACTTACAACTCCTATGAGAGTTATTCAACTTCCTGGTTATTCTCCACTGATTAGTGGTTCCCAATCAAGCTTCTTACATATTGGTTCATCCTGGTTTGATATGAATCATGAAGATATTGTCATATGTCCGATCAGGCTAATCTGGAATCATGTGGATAGAAAGTGAGATATCTTCTAGCTCACAACAGTTATGAGATTTATTCAACTTCCTGGTTATTCTCCACTGATTAGTGGTTCCAAATAAAGCTTCTTAGATTGTGGTTCATCCTGGTTTGATAAGAATCATGAAGATATTGCCATATGTCTGAACAGGCTAATCTGGAATCATGTGGATAGAAAGTGGGATATCTTCTTACTCACAACTCCTATGAGATTTATTCAACTTCCTGGTTATTCTCCACTGATTAGTGGTTCCAAATAAAGCTTCTTAGATCGTGGTTCATCCTGGTTTGATAAGAATCATGAAGATAATGACATATGTCCGAACAGGCTAATCTGGAATCATTTGGATAGAAGGTGGGATATCTTCTTGCTCACAACACTTATGAGATTTATTCAACTTCCTGGTTATTCTCCACTGATTATTGGTTCCAAATAAAGCTTCTTAGATCGTGGTTGATCCTGGTTTGATAAGAATCATGAGGATATTGCCATAAGTCCGAACAGGCTAATCTGGAATCACCTGGATAGAAAAGGGATTTCTTCTTACTCACAACTCCTATGAGATTTATTCAACTTCCTGGTTATTCTCCACTGATTAGTGGTTCCCAATCAAGCTTCTTACATATTGGTTCATCCTGGTTTGATAAGAATCATGAAGATAATGGCATATGTCCGAAAAGGCAAATCTGGAATCATCTGGGTAGAAGGTGGGATATCTTCTTACTCACAACACTTATGAGATTTATTCAACTTCCTGGTTATTCTCCACTGATTATTGGTTCCAAATAAAGCTTCTTAGATCGTGGTTCATCCTGGTTTGAAAAGAATCATGAATATATTGTCATATGTCTGAACAAGCTAATCTGGAATCATCTGGATAGAAAGTGGGATATCTTCTTACTCACAACTCCTATAAGATTTATTCAATTTCCTGGTTATTCTCCACTGATTAGTGGTTCCAAATAAAGCTTCTTAGATCGTGGTTCATCCTGGTTTGATAAGACTCATGAAGATAATGGCATATGTCCGAACAGGCTAATCTTGAATCATCTGGATAGAAGGTGGGATATCTTCTTGCTCACAACACTTATGAGATTTATTCAACTTCCTAGTTAATCTCCACTGATTAGTGGTTCCAAATAAAGCTTCTTAGATCGTGGTTCATCCTGGTTTGAGAATCATGAAGGTAATGGCATATGTCCGAACAGGCTAATCTGGAATCATCTGGATAGAAGGTGGGATATCTTCTTGCTCACAACACTTATGAGATTTATTCAACTTCCTGGTTATTCTCCACTGATTAGTGGTTCCAAATAACGCTTCTTAGATCGTGGTTCATCCTGTTTTGATAAGAATCATGAAGATATTGCCATATGTCTGAACAGGCTAATCTGGAATCATGTGGATAGAAAGTGGGATATCTTCTTACTCACAACTCCTATGAGATTTATTAAACTTCCTGGTTATTCTCCACTGATTAGTGGTTCCAAATAAAGCTTCTTAGATCGTGGTTCATCCTGGTTTGATAAGAATCATGAAGATAATGGCATATGTCCGAACAGGCTAATCTGGAATCATCTGGATAGAAGTGGGATATCTTCTTGCTCACAACTTCTATGAGATTTATTCAACTTTTTCCTGGTTATTCTCCACTGATTAGTGGTTCCAAATAAAGCTTCTTAGATCGTGGTTCATCTTGGTTTGATAAAAATCATGAAGGTAATGGCATATGTCCGAACAGGCTAATCTGGAATCATCTGGATAGAAGGTGGGATATCTTCTTGCTCACAACACTTATGAGATTTATTCAACTTCCTGGTTATTCTCCACTGATTAGTGGTTCCAAATAACGCTTCTTAGATCGTGGTTCATCCTGTTTTGATAAGAATCATGAAGATATTGCCATATGTCCGAAAAGGCTAATCTGGAATCATGTGGATAGAAAGTGGGATATCTTCTTACTCACAACTCCTATGAGATTTATTAAACTTCCTGGTTATTCTCCACTGATTAGTGGTTCCAAATAAAGCTTCTTAGATCGTGGTTCATCCTGGTTTGATAAGAATCATGAAGATAATGGCATATGTCCGAACAGGCTAATCTGGAATCATCTGGATAGAAAGTGGGATATCTTCTTACTCACAACTCCTATGAGATTTATTTAACTTCCTGGTTATTCTTCACTGATTAGTGGTTCCAAATAAAGCTTCTTAGATCGTGGTTCATCCTGGTTTGATAAGAATCATGAAGATAATGGCATATGTCCGAACAGGCTAATCTGGAATCATCTGGATAGAAGTGGGATATCTTCTTGCTCACAACACTTTTGAGATTTATTCAACTTCCTGGTTATTCTCCACTGATTAGTGGTTCCAAATAAAGCTTCTTAGATTGTGGTTCATCCTGGTTTGATAAGAATCATGAAGATATTGCCATATGTCTGAACAGGCTAATCTGGAATCATGTGGATAGAAAGTGGGATATCTTCTTACTCACAACTCCTATGAGATTTATTCAACTTCCTGGTTATTATCCACTGATTAGTGGTTCCAAATAAAGCTTCTTAGATCGTGGTTCATCCTGGTTTGATAAGAATCATGAAGATAATGACATATGTCCGAACAGGCTAATCTGGAATCATTTGGATAGAAGGTGGGATATCTTCTTGCTCACAACACTTATGAGATTTATTCAACTTCCTGGTTATTCTCCACTGATTATTGGTTCCAAATAAAGCTTCTTAGATCGTGGTTGATCCTGGTTTGATAAGAATCATGAGGATATTGCCATAAGTCCGAACAGGCTAATCTGGAATCACCTGGATAGAAAAAGGGATTTCTTCTTACTCACAACTCCTATGAGATTTATTCAACTTCCTGGTTATTCTCCACTGATTAGTGGTTCCCAATCAAGCTTCTTACATATTGGTTCATCCTGGTTTGATAAGAATCATGAAGATAATGGCATATGTCCGAAAAGGCAAATCTGGAATCATCTGGATAGAAGGTGGGATATCTTCTTGCTCACAACACTTATGAGATTTATTCAACTTCCTGGTTATTCTCCACTGATTAGTGGTTCCAAATAACGCTTCTTAGATCGTGGTTCATCCTGTTTTGATAAGAATCATGAAGATATTGCCATATGTCTGAACAGGCTAATCTGGAATCATGTGGATAGAATGTGGGATATCTTCTTACTCACAACTCCTATGAGATTTATTAAACTTCCTGGTTATTCTCCACTGATTAGTGGTTCCAAATAAAGCTTCTTAGATCGTGGTTCATCCTGGTTTGATAAGAATCATGAAGATAATGGCATATGTCCGAACAGGCTAATCTGGAATCATCTGGATAGAAAGTGGGATATCTTCTTACTCACAACTCCTATGAGATTTATTTAACTTCCTGGTTATTCTTCACTGATTAGTGGTTCCAAATAAAGCTTCTTAGATCGTAGTTCATCCTGGTTTGATAAGAATCATGAAGATAATGGCATATGTCCGAACAGGCTAATATGGAATCATCTGGATAGAAGTGGGATATCTTCTTGCTCACAACACTTATGAGATTTATTCAACTTCCTGGTTATTCTCCACTGATTAGTGGTTCCAAATAAAGCTTCTTAGATTGTGGTTCATCCTGGTTTGATAAGAATCATGAAGATATTGCCATATGTCTGAACAGGCTAATCTGGAATCATGTGGATAGAAAGTGGGATATCTTCTTACTCACAACTCCTATGAGATTTATTCAACTTCCTGGTTATTCTCCACTGATTAGTGGTTCCAAATAAAGCTTCTTAGATCGTGGTTCATCCTGGTTTGATAAGAATCATGAAGATAATGACATATGTTCGAACAGGCTAATCTGGAATCATTTGGATAGAAGGTGGGATATCTTCTTGCTCACAACACTTATGAGATTTATTCAACTTCCTGGTTATTCTCCACTGATTATTGGTTCCAAATAAAGCTTCTTAGATCGTGGTTGATCCTGGTTTGATAAGAATCATGAGGATATTGCCATAAGTCCGAACAGGCTAATCTGGAATCACCTGGATAGAAAAAGGGATTTCTTCTTACTCACAACTCCTATGAGATTTATTCAACTTCCTGGTTATTCTCCACTGATTAGTGGTTCCCAATCAAGCTTCTTACATATTGGTTCATCCTGGTTTGATAAGAATCATGAAGATATTGCCATATGTCCGAACAGGCTAATCTGGAATCATCTGGATAGAAAGTGGGATATCTTCTTACTCACAACTCCTATGAGATTTATTCAATTTCCTGGTTATTCTCCACTGATTAGTGGTTCCAAATAAAGCTTCTTAGATCGTGGTTCATCCTGGTTTGATAAGACTCATGAAGATAATGGCATATGTCCGAACAGGCTAATCTTGAATCATCTGGATAGAAGGTGGGATATCTTCTTTCTCACAACACTTATGAGATTTATTCAACTTCCTAGTTAATCTCCACTGATTAGTGGTTCCAAATAAAGCTTCTTAGATCGTGGTTCATCCTGGTTTGATAAGAATCATGAAGGTAATGGCATATGTCCGAACAGGCTAATCTGGAATCATCTGGATAGAAGGTGGGATATCTTCTTGCTCACAACACTTATGAGATTTATTCAACTTCCTGGTTATTCTCCACTGATTAGTGGTTCCAAATAACGCTTCTTAGATCGTGGTTCATCCTGTTTTGATAAGAATCATGAAGATATTGCCATATGTCTGAACAGGCTAATCTGGAATCATGTGGATAGAAAGTGGGATATCTTCTTACTCACAACTCCTATGAGATTTATTAAACTTCCTGGTTATTCTCAACTGATTAGTGGTTCCAAATAAAGCTTCTTAGATCGTGGTTCATCCTGGTTTGATAAGAATCATGAAGATAATGGCATATGTCCGAACAGGCTAATCTGGAATCATCTGGATAGAAAGTGGGATATCTTCTTACTCACAACTCCTATGAGATTTATTTAACTTCCTGGTTATTCTTCACTGATTAGTGGTTCCAAATAAAGCTTCTTAGATCGTGGTTCATCCTGGTTTGATAAGAATCATGAAGATAATGGCATATGTCCGAACAGGCTAATCTGGAATCATCTGGATAAAAGTGGGATATCTTCTTACTCACAATACTTATGAGATTTATTCAACTTCCTGGTTATTCTCCACTGATTAGTGGTTCCAAATAAAGCTTCTTAGATTGTGGTTCATCCTGGTTTGATAAGAATCATGAAGATATTGCCATATGTCTGAACAGGCTAATCTGGAATCATGTGGATTAAAAATGGGATATCTTCTTACTCACAACTCCTATGAGATTTATTCAACTTCCTGGTTATTCTCCACTGATTCGTGGTTCCAAATAAAGCTTCTTAGATCGTGGTTCATCCTGGTTTGATAAGAATCATGAAGATAATGACATATGTCCGAACAGGCTAATCTGGAATCATTTGGATAGAAGGTGGGATATCTTCTTGCTCACAACACTTATGAGATTTATTCAACTTACTGGTTATTCTCCACTGATTATTGGTTCCAAATAAAGCTTCTTAGATCGTGGTTGATCCTGGTTTGATAAGAATCATGAGGATATTGCCATAAGTCCGAACAGGCTAATCTGGAATCACCTGGATAGAAAAAGGGATTTCTTCTTACTCACAACTCCTATGAGATTTATTCAACTTCCTGGTTATTCTCCACTGATTAGTGGTTCCCAATCAAGCTTCTTACATATTAGTTCATCTTGGTTTGATAAGAATCATGAAGATAATGGCATATGTCCGAAAAGGCAAATCTGGAATCATCTGGGTAGAAGGTGGGATATCTTCTTACTCACAACACTTATGAGATTTATTCAACTTCCTGGTTATTCTCCACTGATTATTGGTTCCAAATAAAGCTTCTTAGATCGTGGTTCATCCTGGTTTGAAAAGAATCATGAATATATTGTCATATGTCTGAACAAGTTAATCTGGAATCATCTGGATAGAAAGTGGGATATCTTCTTACTCACAACTCCTATGAGATTTATTCAACTTCCTGGTTATTCTCCACTGATTAGTGGTTCCCAATCAAGCTTCTTACATATTAGTTCATCCTGGTTTGATAAGAATCATGAAGATAATGGCATATGTCCGAAAAGGCAAATCTGGAATCATCTGGGTAGAAGGTGGGATATCTTCTTACTCACAACACTTATGAGATTTATTCAACTTCCTGGTTATTCTCCACTGATTAGTGGTTCCAAATAACGCTTCTTAGATCGTGTTTCATCCTGTTTTGATAAGAATCATGAAGATATTGCCATATGTCTGAACAGGCTAATCTGGAATCATGTGGATAGAAAGTGGGATATCTTCTTACTCACAACTCCTATGAGATTTATTAAACTTCCTGGTTATTCTACACTGATTAGTGGTTCCAAATAAAGCTTCTTAGATCGTGGTTCATCCTGGTTTGATAAGAATCATGAAGATAATGGCATATGTCCGAACAGGCTAATCTGGAATCATCTGGATAGAAAGTGGGATATCTTCTTACTCACAACTCCTATGAGATTTATTTAACTTCCTGGTAATTCTCCACTAATTAGTGGTTCCAAATAAAGCTTCTTAGATCGTGGTTCATCCTTGTTTGACTTATCATGAACATAATGCCATATGTCCGAACAGGCTAATCATGAAGATAATGCCATATGTCCGAACAGGCTCTTCTGGAATCATCTGGATAGAAGGTGGGATATCTTCTTGCTCACAACACTTATGAGGTTTATTCAACTTCCTGGTTATTCTCCACTGATTAGTGGTTCAAAATAAAGCTTCTTAGATCGTGAATCATCCTGGTTTGATAAGAATCATGAAGATATTGCCATATGTCCGAACAGGCTAATCTGGAATCATCTGGATAGAAAGTGGGATATCTTCTTACTCACAACTCCTATGAGATTTATTTAACTTCCTGGTAATTCTCCACTGATTAGTGGTTCCAAATTAAGCTTCTTAGATCGTCGTTCATCCTCGTTTGATAAGAATCATGAAGATAATGCCATATGTCCGAACAGGCTAATCTGGAATCATCTGGATTAAAGGTGGGATATCTTCTTGCTCAAAACAGTTATGAGATTTATTCAACTTCCTGGTTATTCTCCACTGATTAGTGGTTCCAAATAAAGCTTCTTAGATCGAGGTTCATCCTGGTTTGATAAGAATCATGAAGATATTGCCATACGTCCGAACAGGCTAATTTGGAATCATCTGGATAGAAAGTGGGATATCTTCTTACTCACAACTCCTATGAGATTTATTCAACTTCCTGGTTATTCTCCACTGATTAGTGGTTACAAATAAAGCTTCTAAGATCGTGGTTCATCCTGGTTTGATAAGAATCATGAAGATATTACCATATGTCCGAACAGGCTAATTTGGAATCATCTGGATAAAAAGTGGGATAACTTCTTACTCACAACTCCTATGAGATTTATTCAACTTCCTGGTTATTCTTCACTGATTAGTGGTTCCAAATAAAGCTTCTTAGATCGTGGTTCATCCTGGTTTGATAAGAATCATGAAGATATTGCCATATGTCCGAACAGGCTAATCTGGATTCATCTGGATAGAAAGTGGGATATCATCTTACTCACAACTCCTATGAGATTTATTTAACTTCCTGGTTATTCTTCACTGATTAGTGGTTCCAAATAAAGCTTCTTAGATCGTGGTTCATCCTGGTTTGATAAGAATCATGAAGATAATGGCATATGTCCGAACAGGCTAATCTGGAATCATCTGGATAGAAGGCGGGATATCTTCTTACTCACAACTCCTATGAGAGTTATTCAACTTCCTGGTTATTCTCCACTGATTAGTGGTTCCCAATCAAGCTTCTTACATATTGGTTCATCCTGGTTTGATAAGAATCATGAAGATATTGTCATATTTCCGAACAGGCTAATCTGGAATCATGTGGATAGAAAGTGAGATATCTTCTTGCTCACAACAGTTATGAGATTTATTCAACTTCCTGGTTATTCTCCACTGATTAGAGGTTCCAAATAAAGCTTCTTAGATCGTGGTTCATCCTGGTTTGATAAGAATCATGAAGGTATTGCCATATGTCCGAACATGCTAATCTGGAATCATCTGGATAGAAGTGGGATATCTTCTTGCTCACAACACTTATGAGATTTATTCAACTTCCTGGTTATTCTCCACTGATTAGTGGTTCCAAATAAAGCTTCTTAGATCGTGGTTCATCCTGGTTTGATAAGAATCATGAAGATATTGCCATATGTCTGAACAGGCTAATCTGGAATCATGTGGATAGAAAGTGGGATATCTTCTTACTCACAACTCCTATGAGATTTATTCAACTTCCTGATTATTCTCCACTGATTAGTGGTTCCAAATAAAGCTTCTTAGATTGTGGTTCATCCTGGTTTGATAAGAATCATGAAGATAATGACATATGTCCGAACAGGCTAATCTGGAATCATTTGGATAGAAGGTGGGATATCTTCTTGCTCACAACACTTATGAGATTTATTCAACTTCCTGGTTATTCTCCACTGATTATTGGTTCCAAATAAAGCTTCTTAGATCGTGGTTGATCCTGGTTTGATAAGAATCATGAGGATATTGCCATAAGTCCGAACAGGCTAATCTGGAATCACCTGGATAGAAAAAGGGATTTCTTCTTACTCACAACTCCTATGAGATTTATTCAACTTCCTGGTTATTCTCCACTGATTAGTGGTTCCCAATCAAGCTTCTTACATATTGGTTCATCCTGGTTTGATAAGAATCATGAAGATAATGGCATATGTCCGAAAAGGCAAATCTGGAATCATCTGGGTAGAAGGTGGGATATCTTCTTACTCACAACACTTATGAGATTTATTCAACTTCCTGGTTATTCTCCACTGATTATTGGTTCCAAATAAAGCTTCTTAGATCGTGGTTCATCCTGGTTTGAAAAGAATCATGAATATATTGTCATATGTCTGAACAAGCTAATCTGGAATCATCTGGATAGAAAGTGGGATATCTTCTTACTCACAACTCCTATGAGATTTATTTAATTTCCTGGTTATTCTCCACTGATTAGTGGTTCCAAATAAAGCTTCTTAGATCGTGGTTCATCCTGGTTTGATAAGACTCATGAAGATAATGGCATATGTCCGAACAGGCTAATCTTGAATCATCTGGATAGAAGGTGGGATATCTTCTTGCTCACAACACTTATGAGATTTATTCAACTTCCTAGTTAATCTCCACTGATTAGTGGTTCCAAATAAAGCTTCTTAGATCGTGGTTCATCCTGGTTTGATAAGAATCATGAAGGTAATGGCATATGTCCGAACAGGCTAATCTGGAATCATCTGGATAGAAGGTGGGATATCTTCTTGCTCATAACACTTATTAGATTTATTCAACTTCCTGGTTATTCTCCACTGATTAGTGGTTCCAAATAACGCTTCTTAGATCGTGGTTCATCCTGTTTTGATAAGAATCATGAAGATATTGCCATATGTCTGAACAGGCTAATCTGGGATCATGTGGATAGAAAGTGGGATATCTGCTTACTCACAACTCCTATGAGATTTATTAAACTTCCTGGTTATTCTCCACTGATTAGTGGTTCCAAATAAAGCTTCTTAGATCGTGGTTCATCCTGGTTTGATAAGAATCATGAAGATAATGACATATGTCCGAACAGGCTAATCTGGAATCATCTGGATAGAAAGTGGGATATCTTCTTACTCACAACTCCTATGAGATTTATTTAACTTCCTGGTTATTCTTCACTGATTAGTGGTTCCAAATAAAGCTTCTTAGATCGTGGTTCATCCTGGTTTGATAAGAATCATGAAGATAATGGCATATGTCCGAACAGGCTAATCTGGAATCATCTGGATAGAAGTGGGATATCTTCTTTCTCACAACACTTATGAGATTTATTCAACTTCCTGGTTATTCTCCACTGATTAGTGGTTCCAAATAAAGCTTCTTAGATTGTGGTTCATCCTGGTTTGATAAGAATCATGAAGATATTGCAATATGTCTGAACAGGCTAATCTGGAATCATGTGGATAGAAAGTGGGATATCTTCTTACTCACAACTCCTATGAGATTTATTCAACTTCCTGGTTATTCTCCACTGATTAGTGGTTCCAAATAAAGCTTCTTAGATCGTGGTTCATCCTGGTTTGATAAGAATCATGAAGATAATGACATATGTCCGAACAGGCTAATCTGGAATCATTTGGATAGAAGGTGGGATATCTTCACAACACTTATGAGATTTATTCAACTTCCTGGTTATTCTCCACTGATTATTGGTTCCAAATAAAGCTTCTTAGATCGTGGTTGATCCTGGTTTGATAAGAATCATGAGGATATTGCCATAAGTCCGAACAGGCTAATCTGGAATCACCTGGATAGAAAAAGGGATTTCTTCTTACTCACAACTCCTATGAGATTTATTCAACTTCCTGGTTATTCTCCACTGATTAGTGGTTCCCAATCAAGCTTCTTACATATTGGTTCATCCTGGTTTGATAAGAATCATGAAGATAATGGCATATGTCCGAAAAGGCAAATCTGGAATCATCTGGGTAGAAGGTGGGATATCTTCTTACTCACAACACTTATGAGATTTATTCAACTTCCTGGTTATTCTCCACTGATTATTGGTTCCAAATAAAGCTTCTTAGATCGTGGTTCATCCTGGTTTGAAAAGAATCATGAATATATTGTCATATGTCTGAACAAGCTAATCTGGAATCATCTGGATAGAAAGTGGGATATCTTCTTACTCACAACTCCTATGAGATTTATTCAATTTCCTGGTTATTCTCCACTGATTAGTGGTTCCAAATAAAGCTTCTTAGATCGTGGTTCATCCTGGTTTGATAAGACTCATGAAGATAATGGCATATGTCCGAACAGGCTAATCTTGAATCATCTGGATAGAAGGTGGGATATCTTCTTGCTCACAACACTTATGAGATTTATTCAACTTCCTAGTTAATCTCCACTGATTAGTGGTTCCAAATAAAGCTTCTTAGATCGTGGTTCATCCTGGTTTGATAAGAATCATGAAGGTAATGGCATATGTCCGAACAGGCTAATCTGGAATCATCTGGATAGAAGGTGGGATATCTTCTTGCTCACAACACTTATGAGACTTATTCGACTTCCTGGTAATTCTCCACTGATTAGTGGTTCCAAATTAAGCTTCTTAGATCGTCGTTCATCCTCGTTTGATAAGAATCATGAAGATAATGCCATATGTCCGAACAGGCTAATCTGGAATCATCTGGATAGAAGGTGGGATATCTTCTTGCTCAAAACAGTTATGAGATTTATTCAACTTCCTGGTTATTCTCCACTGATTAGTGGTTCCAAATAAAGCTTCTTAGATCGAGGTTCATCCTGGTTTGATAAGAATCATGAAGATATTGCCATACGTCCGAACAGGCTAATTTGGAATCATCTGGATAGAAAGTGGGATATCTTCTTACTCACAACTCCTATGAGATTTATTTAACTTCCTGGTTATTCTCCACTGATTAGTGGTTACAAATAAAGCTTCTAAGATCGTGGTTCATCCTGGTTTGATAAGAATCATGAAGATATTACCATATGTCCGAACATGCTAATTTGGAATCATCTGGATAGAAAGTGGGATAACTTCTTACTCACAACTCCTATGAAATTTATTCAACTTCCTGGTTATTCTTCACTGATTAGTGGTTCCAAATAAAGCTTCTTAGATTGTGGTTCATCCTGGTTTGATAATGTTAAGAATCCCTTACGTATTAACCGTAACAGAATCTCAAATGGTCCATAATAACGAGCAGACAGCTTCTGACATAGTCGTTTTGAAACCGATGACTGCCGGTAAGGTCTTAGTTTAAGGAAAACTGACTGGCCCACAAACTCAAGATCACGACGGTGCTTATCTGCCGAGCATTTCATAATGTCACGAGCTCGTAGTAAGTGCAACTTTGCAGACTTCAACATCATATCTCGCTCCTGCAGCCAACCCTCTAGATCACCATTGTTAGTAGAACCCCTTTCAAACCTCAATAATGAAGGAGGAGAGCGTCCATAAACCAACTGGAATGGTGTCATCTTAATCGCAGTATGGTAAGAAGTGTTATACCATAGCTCAGCCCAACAAAGAAATTTTGCCCAACGTCGCGGATGAGTAGATGTGAAACAGCGCAGGTAAGTTTCTAAGCAACGATTGAGCACCTCAGTATGTCCATCGGTTTGAGGGTGGTAAGCAGTGCTGAACTTAAGCTTTGTACCCGAGAGCTTGAACAATTCCTTCCAAAAATTACTCTGAAACACCTTATCCCTGTCAGAAACCACAGACTTTGGAAAGCCATGTAGTCGGACCACTTCCTTCATGAACTTAGCGGCAACATCACTAGCAGTAAACGGATACTTAAGCCCCAAGAAATGGCCATATTTCGACAACCGATCCACTACCACTAAGATCACATTGACTCCATCCGACATAGGAAGCCCCTCAATGAAATCCATGGACACATCATCCCAAACCAACTCAGGCAAAGGCAGTGGTTGTAACAATCCCGCAGGCAGCAATGTAGAATAATTACAAGTCTGACAAGTCTGACACTCTGCCACAAACTGCTGGACTGTGTCCTTCATACTCGGCCAATAAAAGAACTCCTGAATCCTCTTTATTGTCTTCAACAACCCCGAATGGCCACCCATCTTACTACAATGAAATTCTTGTAAAATCAGAGGAATGTAGGCTGATGTAGAAGGAATGACCAAGCGATCTTTGTAGAGTAAGAGACCTTCTCGAACAGTATACCCCTTCTTTACTGTCTTCCCTTCACTGATCTCACTCAACAACTTCTGAATAAACGCACTCTGTTCTGCTTCACGCATCAAATCCTCCAGTTGTAAAGACTTAGGAACTGTCAGCTTCATTAAGGTAGCAAAAAGTCCATGATTGATTCGTGACAAACCATCTGCAGCTTTGTTTTCTATCCCCGGCTTGTACACAATATCAAAATCATAACCAAGAAGCTTGTGAAGCCATTTCTGATATTCCAAGTTCACTTCCCTTTGCTCCAATAAGAACTTCAAACTCTTTTGATCAGTGCGAACCACAAACTTCTTCCCCACCAAGTAGTGTTTCCACCTTTGAATAGCTAGAACAATAGCCATCAACTATCTTTCATATATGGGCTTGAGTTGTTCTTTCTCGGTTAACCCATGACTGAAGTAAGCGATAGGCTTCTTGTCTTGCATTAATACAGCGCCCAAACCCGTGCCTGAAGCATCTGATTCGATAATAAAAGGCTTGGAAAAGTCTGGTAATGAGAGAACCGGAGCCTGTACCATCGCTTGAATCAAATTATCAAATGCTTCTTGAGCCGCAGGAGACCAAGCAAACTGATCTTTCTTGAGTAAAGCAGTCAATGGTCTCGCAATTGTGCCATAGTCACGCACATAATTTCGGTAATATCCCGTCAAACCTAAAACCCCATGAAGCTCCTTCACAGTTTTGGGAATTGGCCATCGAGTCATAGCTTCAGCCTTAGAGCGATCCGTTGCCACTCCTTCAGCAGAAATCACATGACCAAGATACTCGATTTTAGGCACACCAAAGGAACACTTCTTCTCATTAGCAAAGAGTTGATGTTTGCGAAAGATGTCCAACACCAACTGCAAATGTTTCACGTGTGAAGCCAAGTCGGGACTGTAGACTAACACATCCTCAAAGAAAATCAGAACAAACTTGCGGAGAAAAGGACGAAACAGCTCATTCATCAAAGCTTGGAATGTAGCCGGAGCGTTCGAGAGTCCAAACGGCATGACAAGGAACTCATAATGTCCATCATGAGTTCTGAAAGCTGTCTTCTCCACATCTGTAGCCATCATTCTGATTTGATGATAACCAGAGCGTAAGTCTAACTTGGAGAAGACCACAGCCCCATGAAGTTCGTCGAGAAGCTGATCAATGACTGGAATTGGAAATCGATCTGCAATCGTTGCTCTATTGAGAGCTCTGTAATCCACACAGAAACGCCATCCCCCATCTTTCTTCTTTACTAGCAGTACATGACTGGAGAAAGGGCTCTTACTTGCCCGTATAATTCCATCCTGTAACATTTTCTGCACTTGTTTTTCCATTTCTTCCTTCTGAGCGTGAGGATAACGGTAAGGTCTCACGTTAATAGGGCCTGTTCCCGGTAGTAACGTGATCGCATGCTCACGGTTTTGCAACGGAGGTAAATGCTGAGGAATAGCAAACACATCACGAAACTGCTCCAATAAATTCTGTATCACCACTGGAGAAGAAGAGTGTTGAGCCTCTACCGAAGGAACAGAAACTGGCACAGCTGATAACGAGTGCAAGGACAGTTTGGTGGAATATAACGATTGATCTCCATAGAAAGTCACACGCCGACCTTTGTAGTTGAAAGAGAGTTCATGTGTTTCCCAATTCATCTCACATTTGCCCAAAGTACGCAGCCATTGCACCCCTAATATAACATCAGCACTACCCAACTCCAATGCAATGAAATCAGTGGTGAACTCTACATCTGCGACTTGAAACGATACTTGAGAGCAATGTCCCTGTCCTGAAACTGTGATACCATTACCCAAGCGTATCTCTAGTGACGGTGGATGAACAGCTCGCAAACGTGCTCGTTTCATGACATCAGGAGTGATGAAGTTATGTGTGGCTCCGCTGTCCAATATAACTACAATCTCAGCATTCCCAATCATTCCGCGGAGCTCGTCGTAGTGAGAGAAGGAACACCCAAGAAAGCGTTCAAGGATAACTCCATCAACTTAGTAGCTTTGTCATGCGTTATCTGCAAGGGATCAACTGTCTCATCTTCATATAACTCCACTTCACACCCATCAATAACAGTAAGAACTTGCAAATGTCTGTTTGGGCACGTTTGACCAAAGCTATGCCTCTCATCACATTTGTAACACAGACGATTCTTGCGCCTGTACTCAAATTCAGCTGGAGAAAGCTGACGTCTCATGGTTCCCACTGGTGTTTGTGATGATTGCCCCACTGATTTCTCATTAGGACTGGTAGGTACAGGCAAAGAAACGGGTTTCGTCTTCCAAGTTGTATTAGACGTCGCTGTTGAAGGCGACTTAGAAGAGTTATAAGGTGTCGGTTTCTTTGTGTCGCCTTGTTTAAGAGGGACCATTGCCTGACATAACAATCATCTCCAGGACTGTCGCAATCATGTGTGATAAATCGCGAGGTTCTTTAAGGCGAAGAATCTCTTGTAACTCCGGTTTAAGACCTCTCTTAAAAATCGCTTCTAGCATTTCATCATCGACGCCAGTGACCTGTGAAGCCAATTCCTCAAATTGTTGAAAGTATTCAACCGCAGGTCCCGGCTGATGCAACGCTGCCAGATTTTCTTTTGGAGAACGCATGTGTGGGTTACTGAATCTGACCAACACACACTTCTTGAAAGCAGTCCAAGTAACCACTGGAGCATGCTGCTCTTCCCAAAGAAACCAACTGAGAACAACGCCTTCTAAACTCATCGATATCAGATGCATCTTTTGCTCCTCAGTATACTGACCGTGACGGAAAAATCTCTCCACTCGTGCGATCCATCCGTGAGGATTTTTTCCATCAAACACTGGCATCTCTAATTTCTTAAACTGACTTCTTTGAGTAGGCATCAACGCATCTAAACCAGAAGGATCAGTCAATGGAATATTAAGGCCAGGTTCCGATGACGAAGCAGTTACCTGAACAGGACGTTTCTCCGGATTGCGAAACGGAGTGAGGGGATCGTCCACCGATGGTAATCGATCTTTCACAATCGTCATCAGAGCAGTCATCGTCGCTTGCATCGACTGCATCGTACGATTGGTAGCTTGAAATTGACTCTCCACTTTAGATTGGCGTTGAATCAAGCCCTCCACCGCTTGCGTCAGTTTATCGACTCTCTCCGCTGAATCCGCGACGGCGTCATTGAGTTCGTCGACGCGTCGGAGCTTCTCTTCCAGGTTCGAAGTCATCGCGAAGAACGTTCGATCCGATCGTCAACACGCACCAATTTGTTAAGAATCCCTTACGTATTAACCGTAACAGAATACAAGAGACGTACGACCTCTCACGAGCTATCGTATTCTCACTACTCAGTTTCTACAAACTTTGACCAATCAAATGATAAGATCCCGAAATACAATACACACATTATTTATACTCTGTATTTCATATAACTGCAAAGACTCTTAATGAACTTTGACACATTATTTATACACACATTCTTCTCCCAACTTTCCCTCCTTCTTCTTCCTGTAGTAAACTCTCCAAGGCATATCAGATAAGAATCATGAAGATATTGCCATATGTCCGAACATGCTACTCAGGAATCATCTGGATAGAAAGTGGGATATCTTCTTACTCACAACTCCTATGAGATTTATTCAACTTCCTGGTTATTCTCCACTTATTAGTGGTTCCCAATCAAGATTCTTACATATTGGTTCATCCTGGTTTGATAAGAATCATGAAGATATTGCCATATGTCCGAACAGGCTAATCTGGAATTATCCAGGCTAATGTCCGTACAGGCTAATCTGGAATCATCTGGATAGAAGGTGGGATATCTTCTTGCTCACAATAGTTATAAGATTTATTCAACTTCCTGGTTATTCTCCACTGATTAGTGGTTCCAAATAAAGCTTCTTAGATCGTGGTTCATCCTGGTTTGATAAGAATCATGAAGATATTGCCATACGTCCGAACATGCTAATTTGGAATCATCTGGATAGAAAGTGGGATATCTTCTTACTCACGACTCCTATGAGATTTATTCAACTTCCTGGTTATTCTCCACTGATTAGTGGTTCCAAATAAAGCTTCTAAGATCGTGGTTCATCCTGGTTTGATAAGAATCATGAAGATATTACCATATGTCCGAACATGCTAATATGGAATCATCTGGATAGAAAGTGGGATAACTTCTTCCTCACAACTCCTATGAGATTTATTCAACTTCCTGGTTATTCTCCACTGATTAGTGGTTCCAAATAAAGCTTCTTAGATCGTGGTTCATCCTGGTTTGATAAGAATCATGAAGATATTGCCATATGTCCGAACAGGCTAATCTGGAATCATCTGGATAGAAAGTGAGAAATCTTCTTACTCACAACTCCTATGAGATTAGTGGTTATTCTCCACTTAGTGGTTCCAAATAAAGCTTCTTAGATCGTGGTTCATTATGGTTTGATAAGAATCATGAAATATTGCCATATGTCTGAACAGGCTAATCTGGAATCATCTGGATAGAAAGTGGGATATCTTCTTACTCACAACTCCTATGAGATTTATTCAACTTCCTGGTTATTCTCCACTGATTAGTTGTTCCAAATAAAGCTTCTTAGATAGTGGTTCATCCTGGTTTGATAAGACTCATGAAGATAATGGCATATGTCCGAACAGGCTAATCTGGAATCATCTGGATAGAAAGTGGGATATCTTCTTACTCACAACTCCTATGAGATTTATTCAACTTCCTGGTTATTCTCCACTGATTAGTGGTTCCCAATCAAGCTTTTTACATATTGGTTCATCCTAGTTTGATAAGAATCATGAAGATATTGCCATATGTCCGAACAAGCCAATCTGGAATCTTTTGGATAGAAAGTGGGATATCTTCTTAATCACAACTCATATGAGATTTATTTCAACTTCCTGGTTATTCTCCACTGATTAGTGGTTCCAAATAAAGCTTCTTAGATCGTGGTTCATCCTGGTTTGATAAGAATCATGAAGATAATGGTATATGTCCGAACATGCTAATCTGGAATCATCTGGATAGAAGCTGGGATATCTTCTTGCTCACAACACTTATGAGATTTATTCAACTTCCTGGTTATTCTCCATTGATTAGTGGTTCCAAATAAAGCTTCTTAGATCGTGGTTCATCCTGGTTTGATAAGAATCATGAAGATATTGCCATATGTCTGAAAAGGCTAATCTGAAATCATCTGGATAGAAAGTGGGATATCTTCTTACTCACAATTCCTATGAGATTTATTCAACTTCCTGGTTATTCTACACTGATTAGTGGATCAAAATAAAGCTTCTTAGATCGTGGTTCATCCTGGTTTGATAAGAATCATGAAGATATTGCCATATGTCCGAACAGGCTAATCTGGAATCATCTGGATAGAAAGTGGCATATTTTCTTACTCACAACTCCTATGAGATTTATTTAACTTCCTGGTAATTCTCCACTGATTAGTGGTTCCAAATAAAGCTTCTTAGATCGTGGTTCATCCTCGTTTGATAAGAATCATGAAGATAATGCCATATGTCTGAACAGGCTAATCTGGAATCATCTGGATAGAAGGTGGGATATCTTCTGGCTCACAACAGTTATGAGATTTATTCAACTTCCTGGTTATTCTCCACTGATTAGTGGTTCCAAATAAAGCTTCTTAGATCGTGGTTCATCCTGGTTTGATAAGAATCATGAAGATATTGTCATACGTCCGAACAGGCTAATCTGGAATCATCTGGATAGAAAGTGGGATATATTCTTACTCACAATTCCTATGAGATGTATTCAACTTCCTGGTTATTCTCCACTGATTAGTTGTTCCAAATAAAGCTTCTTAGATCGTGGTTCATCCTGGTTTGATAAGAATCATGAAGATAATGGCATATGTCCGAACATGCTAATTTGGAATCATTTGGATAGAAGGTGGGATATCTTCTTGCTCACAACACTTATGAGATTTATTCAACTTCCTGGTTATTCTCCACTGATTCGTGGTTCCAAATAAAGCTTCTTAGATCGTGGTTGATCCTGGTTTGATAAGAATCATGAAGATATTGCCATATGTCCGAACAGGCTAATCTGGAATCACCTTGATAGAAAAAGGGATATCTTCTTACTCACAACTCCTATGAGATTTATTCAACTTCCTGGTTATTCTCCACTGATTAGTGGTTCCCAATCAAGCTTCTTACATATTGGTTCATCCTGGTTTGATAAGAATCATGAAGATAATGGCATATGTCCGAAAAGGCTAATCAGGAATCATCTAGATAGAAGGTGGGATATCTTCTTACTCACAACACTTATGAGATTTATTCAACTTCCTGTTTATTCTCCACTGATTAGTGGTTCCAAATAAAGCTTCTTAGATCGTGGTTCATCCTGGTTTTATAAGAATCATGAAGATACTGGCATATGTCCGAACAGGCTAATCTGGAATCATCTGGATAGAAGGTGGGATATCTTCTTGCTCACAACAATTATGAGATTTATTCAACTTCCTGGTTATTCTCCACTGATTAGTGGTTCCAAATAAAGCTTCTTAGATCGTGGTTCATCCTGGTTTGATAAGAATCATGAATATATTGCCATATGTCTGAACAGGCTAATCTGGAATCATCTGGATAGAAAGTGGGATATCTTCTTACTCACAACTCCTATGAGATTTATTCAACTTCCTAGTTATTCTCCACTGATTAGTGGTTCCAAATAAAGCTTCTTAGATCGTGGTTCATCCTGGTTTGATAAGAATCATGAAGATAATGGCATATGTCCTAACAGGCTAATCTGGAATCATCTGGATAGAAGGTGATGTGATCATGGACAAGATTGCTGATGAAGTTAAAGATTGAGAACCTAGAGATGATCCAGCTGAAGAAGATGATGTCTTAACCATTCCTAGAGGTCCCATGACTCGATCTAGAACCAAGCAACTTAAAGAAGCCATTGTGGGACTGATTAGGAAGTCTTTGAAGCAAGAAGAAAGTCTTGGAGGAAGCTGGATCCAAATAAAGCTTCTTAGATCGTGGTTCATCCTGGTTTGATAAGAATCATGAAGATATTGCCATACGTCCGAACATGCTAATTTGGAATCATCTGGATAGAAAGTGGGATATCTTCTTACTCACGACTCCTATGAGATTTATTCAACTTCCTGGTTATTCTCCACTGATTAGTGGTTCCAAATAAAGCTTCTAAGATCGTGGTTCATCCTGGTTTGATAAGAATCATGAAGATATTACCATATGTCCGAACAGGCTAATATGGAATCATCTGGATAGAAAGTGGGATAACTTCTTCCTCACAACTCCTATGAGATTTATTCAACTTCCTGGTTATTCTCCACTGATTAGTGGTTCCAAATAAAGCTTCTTAGATCGTGGTTCATCCTGGTTTGATAAGAATCATGAAGATATTGCCATATGTCCGAACAGGCTAATCTGGAATCATCTGGATAGAAAGTGAGAAATCTTCTTACTCACAACTCCTATGAGATTAGTGGTTATTCTCCACTTAGTGGTTCCAAATAAAGCTTCTTAGATCGTGGTTCATTATGGTTTGATAAGAATCATGAATATATTGTCATATGTCTGAACAGGCTAATCTGGAATCATCTGGATAGAAAGTGGGATATCTTCTTACTCACAACTCCTATGAGATTTATTCAACTTCCTGGTTATTCTCCACTGATTAGTGGTTCCAAATAAAGCTTCTTAGATAGTGGTTCATCCTGGTTTGATAAGACTCATGAAGATAATGGCATATGTCCGAACAGGCTAATCTGGAATCATCTGGATAGAAAGTGGGATATCTTCTTACTCACAACTCCTATGAGATTTATTCAACTTCCTGGTTATTCTCCACTGATTTTTGGTTCCCAATCAAGCTTTTTACATATTGGTTCATCCTAGTTTGATAAGAATCATGAAGATATTGCCATATGTCCGAACAGGCCAATCTGGAATCATTTGGATAGAAAGTGGGATATCTTCTTAATCACAACTCATATGAGATTTATTTCAACTTCCTGGTTATTCTCCACTGATTAGTGGTTCCAAATAAAGCTTCTTAGATCGTGGTTCATCCTGGTTTGATAAGAATCATGAAGATAATGGTATATGTCCGAACATGCTAATTTGGAATCATCTGGATAG
Source organism: Raphanus raphanistrum subsp. raphanistrum (assembly GCA_019706035.1). NCBI lineage: Eukaryota > Viridiplantae > Streptophyta > Magnoliopsida > Brassicales > Brassicaceae > Raphanus > Raphanus raphanistrum. The sequence goes on along the minus strand of CM033985.1, from coordinate 9,237,585 downwards.
AAGCTGGGATATCTTCTTGCTCACAACACTTATGAGATTTATTCAACTTCCTGGTTATTCTCCACTGATTATTGGTTCCAAATAAAGCTTCTTAGATCGTGGTTCATCCTGGTTTGATAAGAATCATGAAGATATTGCCATATGTCTGAACAGGCTAATCTGAAATCATCTGGATAGAAAGTGGGATATCTTCTTACTCACAATTCCTATGAGATTTATTCAACTTCCTGGTTATTCTACACTGATTAGTGGATCAAAATAAAGCTTCTTAGATCGTGGTTCATCCTGGTTTGATAAGAATCATGAAGATATTGTCATATGTCCGAACAGGCTAATCTGGAATCATCTGGATAGAAAGTGGCATATTTTCTTACTCACAACTCCTATGAGATTTATTTAACTTCCTGGTAATTCTCCACTGATTAGTGGTTCCAAATAAAGCTTCTTAGATCGTGGTTCATCCTCGTTTGATAAGAATCATGAAGATAATGCCATATGTCTGAACAGGCTAATCTGGAATCATCTGGATAGAAGGTGGGATATCTTCTTGCTCACAACAGTTATGAGATTTATTCAACTTCCTGGTTATTCTCCACTGATTAGTGGTTCCAAATAAAGCTTCTTAGATCGTGGTTCATCCTGGTTTGATAAGAATCATGAAGATATTGTCATACGTCCGAACAGGCTAATCTGGAATCATCTGGATAGAAAGTGGGATATCTTCTTACTCACAATTCCTATGAGATTTATTCAACTTCCTGGTTATTCTCCACTGATTAGTGGTTCCAAATAAAGCTTCTTAGATCGTGGTTCATCCTGGTTTGATAAGAATCATGAAGATAATGGCATATGTCCGAACATGCTAATTTGGAATCATTTGGATAGAAGGTGGGATATCTTCTTGCTCACAACAATTATGAGATTTATTCAACTTCCTGGTTATTCTCCACTGATTCGTGGTTCCAAATAAAGCTTCTTAGATCGTGGTTGATCCTGGTTTGATAAGAATCATGAAGATATTGCCATATGTCCGAACAGGCTAATCTGGAATCACCTTGATAGAAAAAGGGATATCTTCTTACTCACAACTCCTATGAGATTTATTCAACTTCCTGGTTATTCTCCACTGATTAGTGGTTCCCAATCAAGCTTCTTACATATTGGTTCATCCTGGTTTGATAAGAATCATGAAGATAATGGCATATGTCCGAAAAGGCTAATCATGAATCATCTAGATATAAGGTGGGATATCTTCTTACTCACAACACTTATGAGATTTATTCAACTTCCTGTTTATTCTCCACTGATTAGTGGTTCCAAATAAAGCTTCTTAGATCGTGGTTCATCCTGGTTTTATAAGAATCATGAAGATAATGGCATATGTCCGAACAGGCTAATCTGGAATCATCTGGATAGAAGGTGGGATATCTTCTTGCTCACAACAATTATGAGATTTATTCAACTTCCTGGTTATTCTCCACTGATTAGTGGTTCCAAATAAAGCTTCTTAGATCGTGGTTCATCCTGGTTTGATAAGAATCATGAATATATTGCCATATGTCTGAACAGGCTAATCTGGAATCATCTGGATAGAAAGTGGGATATCTTCTTACTCACAACTCCTATGAGATTTATTCAACTTCCTAGTTATTCTCCACTGATTAGTGGTTCCAAATAAAGCTTCTTAGATCGTGGTTCATCCTGGTTTGATAGGAATCATGAAGATAATGGCATATGTCCTAACAGGCTAATCTGGAATCATCTGGATAGAAGGTGATGTGATCATGGACAAGATTGCTGATGAAGTTAAAGATTGAGAACCTAGAGATGATCCAGCTGAAGAAGATGATGTCTTAACCATTCCTAGAGGTCCCATGACTCGATCTAGAACCAAGCAACTTAAAGAAGCCATTGTGGGACTGATTAGGAAGTCTTTGAAGCAAGAAGAAAGTCTTGGAGGAAGCTGGATACTTCAAGACACTCTCATCACCATTCAAGCCATCTTACCATCAAGCTGAGTATCATCTAGGCTAAAAGCAATGTGTGCTCTTTTCCTATCATTGTTTTTGTCCCACTGGGTTTTGCAATGATAGGTTTTTAACGAGTCCATTGTCTTGCTATCTCATCACCTAGTTGATACTCTCGGACCAACCACATGAAGAACCTTATGTTATGTTTTATTTTCCTAAGTACTTATGTCTTTTATTTCGAAAACTCTATCTATGTTGTGTCTTTAATTCTACATTGACTAAAGGAGCGTGTTCCTTTTAGTTTGAGTTGATTGGAGCCTGTTCCAAGTAACCCTAGTAATCTATCAAGTCTTCTTTTAATCAAAACTTTTGTGTTTTCTTCTCCCTTTGCTTTTGCGAGTTAAGAGAGTGTCTGGTGTGTAAGTATCCAGTCTGTTGGTGTGTAATATCCAACACCCAAGGATTTTAGAAAGGTTTGTCATATCCGATCTAAGCCTAGGAGTATCAAGGAGCCTTTCCGCAGCCTCTTGTGTCACCATTCGATCCACAGCCTTGATAAACTTGAGTCTCTGATTCGTTTATTCAAGGATCTATCCCATACAGATAAGGGTCCTAGGATCTCATTAAGTGGTATCAGAGCACTCTGGAAGGGGAGTTTCGATTTCTCTTTTGTGTGTTCTTAAGATCTAATATTTGTCGTTTCATATCATTGATCTCTTGTGTTCTTGTGTTTTGTTTCTTACTCGATCTCTTTGTTTTCATTATCATGATTGATAGATCTGTTGTCTCGTGTTTCATCATTGCTAGATCTAAGAGTAAGATCTAAGAGTTTCGATCAAGTTTTAAACAAAACCCTTCGCATTCTTGTCAATCACGTCACGGTTTCGTTTGATCTAAAAGTTTCTAGTGCTTGTTTGCTTCAATTTGTTATTACTATCATAGATCCTTGTCTATTGAATCTTGAATCATCATCTGTTGAAGCTGATTTGTTTTGTTTCAATCTTGAAAGTGTTTGAATTCGAATCGTTGCGTGTTGATTAAGTATCTCAATTTGCCGCTTTGTTTAAATTCTTTTGTTTCCTTATTTAGATCTTTGTGTTTTGATCCCTTTGAACTACTTACTTGTTCAAATCTTTTGTGAATCAGGAAGCAATGGGATCCGAGGATGATGAGGCAACTCTTATGAGAAGAAACAAACTATTACAAGAAGCAATCACAAAAGATATCCTTGCAGCCATGGAGAAGTTGTTGGAGGATAAACTCGATCAAAGGCTAAATGATAGACAAGACCAGAATGCTGAGCAGAGGCGTGAGCCAAGGAGTAATAGGCATGGTCGTCGTGAGCATGCTGGTTCAGAAGAGACTGATAACTTCTATGAGAGAAGTAGTGATATACCATGGATTTTACCCGTTTTTAACCATGGTATACTAGTGTTTTACTATATATTTAATCTGTTTTCTAGCCTGTTAGGTATTTTTTCAGGTTCAGGAGCATTTTGTGAGAAAGTGATGTTTTTGGAGCATTTTGGAGTACAAGAGATGATACACCCGAGTTGACCATTCAAGACTAAGTCGGAAGTCAACATTGCGATTACAATCGATCGATACTCATCCTGAGTTGTCGATCGATGTAGCTGAGAAGATCCGTGTACTGGAAGATTATAATCGATCGATACACATTCAGTGTTGTCGATCGATATCGAGGACGAAATGGTTTAGCCGACTACTTCACCAAGACTTCACCAAATTACGAGATTGCCCCTGACGAGTTTTTAACCTAATGGAAATGCTTAAATACTCCTGCTAAGTATTTTTGACGGCAAGTTTTGAAACCCTTTGAAGCTTGAAGCTTTTTACAACCAAAGCAGAGAGTGTGAGAGAGAGACTAGAGTTTTATTTGTTTGAGAGAGATTAGAGAGATTTCTCATCTCCTTTTGTATTTCTACTTTATTCTATCTATGCAATTCTTTCATCTATCTATTGTTATGAATTGTCTAGCTATGTCTGAGTAGTCTACTTGTTAGATCTAGGGTTTAAATAGGTTTGTGGGATTAGCCCCAAACTATAATTGCTAAGTTGTGATACTCATCAAATGGATTGTACCCTATGATTGTTTTAGAGTAGCTAACTAGAACATAGATCACTAGGATCTTAGATTATCTTGAATTATCCATTTGAGCGATGCCTGTTTCCCGTTGAGAAGAACGACAGTTCCTCCTTGAGACCTCGCGGTCATATTCGGTTCGCGCCTAGGCAGATCTAGAAGCCGTCGATCGATACCCTACTGGTAAATCGATCGACGCCGCGAAAGGTGTATCGCTCGATATCTCAAAAGGATATCGACCGACTCTTTTTTTGTGTCATCATGCGAAAGGTGTGGCCAGAGATCTAGATATTTTAACCAGTGATTCATTCACATATGTTAAGCGGCTGAGATCTATAGTATCATGCAAGCAACTTGTTAAAGCATTTATAGAGATTATAATCTCCATTCCTGAATAGAAACCCTATGGCTAGCACTCTTTATCCCATTTAAACAACCCTTCATATTGTTAGTTAGAGCAGCTGCCTTGCTCATTTTAGGAATTGTTATTTTCATTTCTATCATATAAACCAACCTTGCCTAGGATTGATTAGTAGATCTTATTTAATTGGTTCCCTAGCTCCTCGTGATTCGATCCCTAATTTTTTTTTCTGTCTTTTCAGGTACATGCCCAGCAGTACCAGAAGCAACAGGGGAAATCAACTATTATTCTCAGAGGATCTTGCACACTTGGAACGCTCAATCCGCAAAGACCTACACTCTGCATCGATCGACAGAACCACATTATCGTCGACTGATACTCACGTTCAACAGTCGACCGACACTCAGACATCACCGTCGACCGATACTGTTCGCCGATCCGCATCGATCGATACTTCTAACCGTATATCGATCGACACTACTCCGCGAAGCATGGTCGCGATTGTCATTCTCACGCAGGGCGAGAATGGAAACCTGTATGACCAAGATGGTCATCTGCGTAATGCAACAGGTCAGAAGCTAGATGCACAGGGAAACATAATCCCTGAACCTGAAGCTGAGGCTACAGGAGAAGCTCAAACACGATCGTTGGCAGACTATAACCGTCCAGACGAGTACTACACCAACAGATCAGCTATTCGACTTCCGGATATTCAGAAGCCGAACTTCGAGCTCAAGCCTCAGTACTACTCTCTCGTGTCTCAGATACCTTATTCTGGGCAATCACAAGAGCATCCTATGGACCATCTGGAGAGGTTCGAGGATCTTATCGCTGCTATTTGTATGGATGGAGTCCCCGAGGACTACCTACTCTGCAAGCTCTTCAAATACTCACTAATTGGAGAAGCTTCGCACTGGCTCAAGCAGCTACCTACAGGATCACTGACATCCGTGGCCGACATCAAAAACGCCTTCCTGCGTAATTTCTTTGATGAGGCACGCGCTGAAGACTTAAGAAGCAAAATCGCCACTTTGCGCAAAAGCCTAGTGAGACTTTTAAAGACGCGTGGATCAGATTCAAGTTCTTCCAGCGAGACTGTCCACACCATGGATTCAATGAAGTGCAGCTGTTAAGCACTTTCTACAGAGGTATCGCCTTAAGGTATCAGATGGCTCTTGATACTGCTAGTGAGGGGAACTTCAACACTAGGAGTCCAATAGAGGCTGTGAGACTTATTGAGAACCTAGCCAACAGCAGCAGCACCAAGAACACTGACTCTGACAAGAAGAAATCGGTTGCAGCCATCAGTGAAGACCAGATGAATGAAGTCAGAGCCCAGATAGATGCTTTACATGCATTTCTGGGGAAGCCAGTCTGCTCAGCTGAAGAAGGAGAAGCTAGAGAGGATGATACAGAGGAAGATGTGAACTACATTGGAGGTACTGGATTTCAGAGATATGGAAACCAGAGTGGAAACATAAACTTTTTTGGCAGTGGTCAGAAGAGTAACTACAACCAGAGTTCACAGTATCAGAAACCCTTCACCAACATAAGGAACTACGGCAACTCAGCTTACCAAAACCCACCGCCACCCTCCCAGGAGAGTAAGTTTGATGCCATGATCGATAGAGTTCTGGAAGGTCAGCAGAAGCTTACAGTAGACTTCAATGGGAAGATTGATTCTGTCTTCAACAATCTAACCACAAGTATAAACACCATCTGCACTCAAGTTAAGAAACTTGAGACACAGATTGTCCAAACTGAAGACTCTATCAGGAGGATTGAAACTTCTAAGGAAATAGGGAAAGGAAACAGGAAACACCACGTCAATGCTATCATAGATGATGATTTCTGGCAAGTGGTGAAACATGAGAAGCAACAAGAAGGAGACTTTGAAGTAGAAAGTTCGCTAAGTCTCGGTGGATCACAATGGTGTCGATCGACACCAACTAGTCCACATCGATCGACATCGACGATGTCTTTTCCGAACACACTTGCAGACTGCAACGCGGTTAGGATATGGACACATGCTGAATTCACAGCTTCTCATCCATACCCAACCACCCACACCTACGAAGATATCGACCGACGAGACGAGCCACTCATCGATCGACACAACAAAGAGAACCGTATCGATCGACACGCACCTCTCATATACCGAGTGCAACTACCATCGATAGACAACAACCAAATCAATGCACTCAGACCCACACCGAAACCACAAGCTAACCCTACAGAGATCACTGGTAACCCTTCGGACACTACACCTACATCAGAGGGAATTGAAGGAAGAAGGTTAAGGAGTAGGAAGGAGAAGATTCCTAAGAACCTTAAGAGGGAAGCTAATGAAAAGGGGATTGATGGTTTCACTAAGAGAGTTATCGGAATCCCACCAGAGAAACCTTTTGAGGAGGTTTATTTCACCAAGATATTGTGGATGTTCTTCAGAGAAACAAGGGAGACTGGAACTGACATTAGGAGAAGGTTTGACAACGTCAGAGAAGAGATGAGGAAAAAGATTACTTTGCTAAAGAAAAGTGATCCTGGGAAGTTTGCAATACCATGTGTGGTACAAGGTATTGAATTTCCTCATGCACTATGTGACACTGGTTCATCAGTCAGCATCTTACCAAAGGTCATGGCAGACCATCTGGGCCTGCAAGTAGAGCCTTCACCACAGATCTTTACTTTCGTGGATTACTCTCAGAGAAACTCTGGAGGTTTCATCAAAGACCTGGAGGTACACATTGGTGATGCTATCGTCCCTGTGGATTTTCATGTCCTAGACATCAAGCTAAATTGGAACTCTTTCCTCTTACTTGGAAGAGCATTTATGGCTACAGTAGGAGCCATATGTGACATGAAGACCAACAGGATGTGCTTGACTATGATTGATCCAGATATCCACTACGACCCTGTCAAGCTTGACAAACCACCAGCTAAATTAGTGGTAAAGGAAGATGATACTGGTATCATCGCAGTTTGTCATTGTGAAGTCGATTACGAGACATAGTACTCGGGATCCATCGACAGTACTATTACGTCATCGATCGACACATTTAAGTCATAGGAGATCGACAACAACAATGGATCATCGATCAACAGAGACCCACCGGATGATGAAATCGATCTACTAGATCATTGCTACCCGAATTTCGCCATCCCACCCAACCGAAAGGAAGATGATTACTCAGTAAGGAGTTGGGCGGATAGCGGATTTCATGAGAGTTTTGCAGTAAACATAGCAACCTCTTCGCACAGTGGAGACCACAGTGAAGAATATGATGAAGACTATTGGGAAGAGAGAGCTTGGGAAATCTACTTGGAGAATGACAGATTTGCACCAAAATCGATCTACATCAACCGCCCACCATCGATCGATTATCTACTTCATCCAGCAAAACGACATCGTCCATCGATCGACATTGCCAGTATAATATCGATCGATATTAACCCGGACGACTTAAAGGACAAAATCAGAATTTCACCGATTAGGGCAACACATGGGTATAAAAGGTTGACAACTCAAGCCACGAAAATTCAAAACTTTTTACCTTTTACCCAGCAGCTTCCAGCATTCAGAAATTTATCAATGGAAGACTGCAACAACATGATCAATCGATCCAACCGTGCAGCTAGCCGAGATCTCATGAACTTTATGATATCAGGAACGTTTCACTAACACCTGATGAATTTGGAATTTTCAGGGACACAGATGGCTATGCAAGATCTATGGATGGAAGAGTTATGCACATAACCAGAGAGGACATAGCAGACATCCTCCAAGTTGCCAATGGACCAGAAAACCTGTTCACACAGCAACGTAGCCATCAAGACATCCTACATCACGTCTAGGACAACCACAACACTAACTCAAGGGAGGATACAGTTCCTCAACGCTTCGGTCAACCTCTACATTCACAATCGATCGACATCGTTTCAACACCGTCGATCGACGGCGGATATCCAGGATCGATCGACAGACCAAGAGTCCGATCGTCCGACAGACGATTGGAGTTTGGACGACGTGCCTTCAATACTGATGGATCCAGGAGATTCAAGTGGGAAGCAAAGGATGAATATGGTGTCTACAGAGATGAGTTTGGCTATGCTAGAGGAGTTGATGGTGAGATCATCCATGTTACCAAGGAGCAAATAAAGAGACTTTTGGATAGAGCATCCCTTATTCACAGAGGTTGCCTACAACTTCCAATTCACACACGCCCTTACCTTGCATACACACCACCACCAGTGCCATACAGTAGAGAGGAGGTAGATGATATGGTGACTGATGTATGGAGAGCTCAGGCGCACCTTGAGGCAAACATGCACACATTGGTGGACGACACTTTCCAGCCTTTGGATGTCAGTTACAAGGACTTCCAGAATGATATGGCTGAGATAAGAGTGGAGCTTGGAAACATATTGACCATGCTTGAGAAAGAGGCTACGCCACCAGTATCGACCGAAAGAGTACATGTACCATCGATCGACATCGGCAAGACTACATCCATAGACCGACCAGAATGTTCATCACCTAAGAAAGATGAATGGGAGGTTGCTTACATCAATACTCGGATTGGAGACGTCTACAGCCCTCTCAACAACAATGTCGAATGGTTAAGCAAGAGGATCGATCTTCTACAGAAAGAGTTGGACACACTTCGCCAGAACAACCGAGCTGAGCATGCTACTTTTTCAGCGATCGACACATATACTTCATCATCAATCGATAAAAGGTTCGCAGAACTGGAAGATAGGATGAAAGCGTATGTAAGGAAGCATGAAATTTTCAGTCCTCCTATCCTGCGATGCCAACACACAATGTCACAACAGCTGGACAAGCTAGAAAGAGACATGAGCATTGTTCAAGCTTATATTGATCTACGTGACAGCAACGAAGCGTCGATCGATAGGTCTAGACCAAAATCGATCGACAGCGAGCCACCACCAGCGAAAAGAGCAGGCACTCCAGCAGCAGTTGATGAACTTAAATTTGAGCTGTACGAAGCTATAGATGCTATGGAAAGGAGACTCAACGGGACCTGTGATACCATTGACTACACTGTTAACGAAAGAGTTAACAGCCTCTGCAGAACTACTCGCCAGATGAAGGACAATATACGTACTCTGCAGCACCAAGGACAGTGTTCACAGTCGATCGACACAATGGATGCTGCGTCGACCGATAGACCCCTAAGCGAATTGACCGACGCGCATCTCGTAGCATCAATAAACACCGAGTCTTTAGCGGACCGAGATCAGTTTATTCTGGACAGGATCGATGCATTACAGAGTGAGCTGAAATTATTGTCCGTACACACCTACCAGGCCATCGACAGAAAAGTTGACAAAATCGAATACATCGAGAATTCTGTGAGGAAACTTCAAGATACAGTCCTCCTGATAGATAAGAAGCAACTACAAGCGGATGATGCCACAAGAAGCTTCGTCGCCACATGGTTCAATAGAAGGAGACAAAAGATTGATGATTTCTGTCCGGTAATCAGCAGTTTCTGCACCCCATGAGTCACTCACCTACCACAGTCAAGCTAAATGACTATAACCAAGCGCTGAGTGGGAGGCAACCCACTATTAGGTTTTCTTTTTCTTTATTTTATTTTATTTTTCTTTTTGCTTTTATTTTTTCTTTTTCGCATTTATTTTGCAGTTTTTTATTAGATCCAAGTAGAATGATAATTCCATCGACCGACATTCACCATTCATATCGCTCGACATCACACGACCACTATAAACGATCGACGTATACCTCTACGAATCGATCGACATCTTGTCGATCAGGTTTATTCATTCTCACTTGTTATATTTATTAATTATGTTTTATTTTATTTATCTCACCACCGGATGTTACACTGGGACAGTGTAATTTAAGTCTGGGGGGGAGTTTACTAATATGTGTTTTTATTTTGGTTTTTATTTAAAATGTTTTTCAAAATTATTTTTCGCATAAGTATTAAAAAGGAACATTGATATGGATTTATATTTGATTGTCTGACCACTCTTTATTCACTAGCTAAGATTACTGATTGCAGATAGTACTAAAGATGCTAAAGTGGATCAACTTGCTATCTATATTCACTAGCTAAGATTGTTTGAAGGAACCAAAGCTGACCTCCAACACTAATACTGACTTATTTGCTTGTCTTGGGGCTTGGATATCACTGGATCGGAATCCTCTTACAAGTCGGGAAGGTAAAAAGTCTGTGTGTTTCTGGTTACCTTCCTTCTCTCTCTTCGGCATCTCAAGATCAAAGTTTATGTTATAAAAGATTGATATGATTTCCTGAGAGGCAGAGGGATAGGTAAATTACTTGCGACCCCATTATTCTAAATCTCAAGGATGATCACACGTTGTGGAAACGAGGGATAGGTAAATTACCTGCGACCCCATTATTCGCTACACTTTGTCAAAAATGTATGAGTTACAATGCAAATGTCAATGAGATGGACTAGATGACCTATGTGGCATCGAAACCTGTTGAAATTGAAACTAATAAGAGATTCAGTGAAGAGAGAAGAGGGGAGAAAGGGATCAGAGAAGACTACCTGTGTGTTCAGATACTTGTTTGAGTTGAATCCATGAGTTCTTTGATCGATACTCCCAACATAGAGCCTGCACTTTATTTTATTTTAAGAAATGAGGTTAGTAGAGGGGAATGTCAGATGAGAATTGCTATGTTGTTGACTAGATGAGTTTGGTTGCTAAGCTAGGATAAGGCATGATGAACTTCTGTTATTAGGATGTTTAGACATGAATTGCAAACCCATAGAGTGACGACTTCAATATATTGAATCCTTGAGTTCCTGCTATTTCCAAACCTTTTCCAAAGACTACTGTTTTTGCTTGAGGACAAGCAAAGGAGTAAGTCTGGGGGAGTTGATATACCATGGATTTTACCCGTTTTTAACCATGGTATACTAGTGTTTTACTATATATTTAATCTGTTTTCTAGCCTGTTAGGTATGTTTTCAGGTTCAGGAGCATTTTGTGAGAAAGTGATGTTTTGGAGCATTTTGGAGTACAAGAGATGATACACCCGAGTTGACCATTCAAGACTAAGTCGGAAGTCAACATTGCGATTACAATCGATCGATACTCATCCTGAGTTGTAGATCGATGTAGCTGAGAAGATCCGCGTACTGGAAGATTATAATCGATCGATACACATTCAGTGTTGTCGATCGATATCGAGGACGAAATGGTTTAGCCGACTACTTCACCAAGACTTCACCAAATTACGAGATTGCCCCTGACGAGTTTTTAACCTAATGGAAATGCTTAAATACTCCTGCTAAGTATTTTTGACGGCAAGTTTTGAAACCCTTTGAAGCTTGAAGCTTTTTACAACCAAAGCAGAGAGTGTGAGAGAGAGACTAGAGTTTTATTTGTTTAAGAGAGATTGGAGAGATTTCTCATCTCCTTTTGTATTTCTACTTTATTCTATCTATGCAATTATTTCATCTATCTATTGTTATGAATTGTCTAGCTATGTCTGAGTAGTCTACTTGTTAGATCTAGGGTTTAAATAGGTTTGTGGGATTAGCCCCAAACTATAATTGCTAAGTTGTGATACTCATCAAATGGATTGTACCCTATGCTTGTTTTAGAGTAGCTAACTAGAACATAGATCACTAGGATCTTAGATTATCTTGAATTATCCATTTGAGCGATGCATGTTTCCCGATGAGAAGAACGACAGTTCCTCCTTGAGACCTCGCGGTCATATTCGGTTCGCGCCTAGGCAGATCTAGAAGCCGTCGATCGATACCCTACTGGTAAATCGATCGGCGCCGCGAAAGGTGTATCGCTCGATATCTCAAAAGGATATCGACCGACTCTTTTTCTGTGTCATCATGCGAAAGGTGTGGCCAGAGATCTAGATATTTTAACCAGTGATTCATTCACATATGTTAAGCGGCTGAGATCTATAGTATCATGCAAGCAACTTGCTAAAGCATTTATAGAGATTATAATCTCCATTCCTGAATTGAAACCCTATGTCTAGCACTCTTTATCCCATTTAAACAACCCTTCATATTGTTAGTTAGAGCAACTGCCTTGCTTATTTTAGGAATTGTTATTTTCATTTCTATCATATAAACCAACCTTGCCTAGGATTGATTAGTAGATCTTATTTAATTGGTTCCCTAGCTCCTCGTGATTCGATCCCTAAGTACTACAACTGTACCTCTTATTTGAGAGAGTAAGCTCTACTGGGTAATTTGAGCACTATCAAATTTGGCGCCGTTGCCGGGGAGCTTTGATCGCCATTAGATTTTATCTTATTAATCTTAGATTTTTCTTTTACCCCCCTTTCTTATTTAAATTTTTTTTCTGTCTTTTCAGGTACATGCCCAGCAGTACCAGAAGCAACAGGGGAAATCAACTATTATTCTCAGAGGATCCTGCACACTTGGAACGCTCAATCCGCAAAGACCTACACTCCGCATCGATCGACAGAACCACATTACCGTCGACTGATACTCACGTTCAACAGTCGACCGACACTCAGACAGCACCGTCGACCGATACCGTTCGCCGATCCGCATCGATCGATACTTCTAACCGTATACCGATCGACATTACTCCGCGAATCATGGTCGCGATTGTCATTCTCACGCAGGGCGAGAATGGAAACATGTATGACCAAGATGGTCATCTGCGTAATGCAACAGGTCAGAAGCTAGATGCACATGGAAACATAATCCCTGAACCTGAAGCTGAGGCTACAGGAGAAGCTCAAACACGATCGTTGGCAGACTATAACCGTCCAGACGAGTACTACACCAACAGATCAGCTATTCGACTTCTGGATATTCAGAAGCCGAACTTCGAGCTCAAGCCTCAGTACTACTCTCTCGTGTCTCAGATACCTTATTCTGGGCAATCACAAGAGCATCCTATGGACCATCTGGAGAGGTTCGAGGATCTTATCGCTGCTATTTGTATGGATGGAGTCCCCGAGGACTACCTACTCTGCAAGCTCTTCAAATACTCACTAATTGGAGAAGCTTTGCACTGGCTCAAGCAGCTACCTACAGGATCACTGACATCCTGGGCCGACATCAAAAACGCCTTCCTGCGTAATTTCTTTGATGAGGCACGCGCTGAAGACTTAAGAAGCAAAATCGCCACTTTCGCGCAAAAGCCTAGTGAGACTTTTAAAGACGCGTGGATCAAATTTAAGTTCTTCCAGCGAGACTGTCCACACCATGGATTCAATGAAGTGCAGCTGTTAAGCACTTTCTACAGAGGTATCGCCTTAAGGTATCAGATGGCTCTTGATACTGCTAGTGAGGGGAACTTCAACACTAGGAATCCAATAGAGGCTGTGAGACTTATTGAGAACCTAGCCAACAGCAGCATCACCAAGAACACAGACTCTGACAAGAAGAAATCGGTTGCAGCCATCGGTAAAGACCAGATGAATGAAGTCAGAGCCAAGATAGATGCTTTACATGCATTTCTGGGGCAGCCAGTCTGCTCAGCTGAAGAAGGAGAGGCTAGAGAGGATGATACAGAGGAAGATGTGAACTACATTGGAGGTACTGGATTTCAGAGATATGGAAACCAGAGTGGAAACATAAACTTTTTTGGCAGTGGTCAGAAGAGTAACTACAACCAGAGTTCACGGTATCAGAAACCCTTCACCAACACAAGGAACTACGGCAACTCAGCTTACCAAAACCCACCGCCACCCACCCAGGAGAGTAAGTTTGATGCCATGATCGATAGAGTTCTGGAAGGTCAGCAGAAGCTTACAGTAGACTTCAATGGGAAGATTGATTCTGTCTTCAACAATCTAACCACAAGGATAGACACCATCTGCACTCAAGTTAAGAAACTTGAGACACAGATTGTCCAGACTGAAGACTCTATCAGGAGGATTGAAACTTCTAAGGAAATAGGGGAAGGAAACAGGAAACACCACGTCAATGCTATCATAGATGATGATTTCTGGCAAGTGGTGAAACAGGAGAAGCTACAAGAAGGAGACTTTGAAGTAGAAAGTTCGCTAAGTCTCGGTGGATCACAATGGTGTCGATCGACACCAACTAGTCCACATCGATCGACATCGACGATTTCTTTTCCGGCACACTTGCAGACTGCAACGCGGTTAGGATATGGACACATGATGAATTCACGGCTTCTCATCCATACCCACCCACCCACACCTATGAAGATATCGACCGACGAGACGAGCCACTCATCGATCGACACAACAAAGAGAACCGTATCGATCGACACGCACCTCTCATAGACCGAGTGCAACTACCATCGATAGACAACAACCAAATCAATGCACTTAGACCCACACCGAAACCACAAGCTAACCCTACAGAGATCACTGGTAACCCTTCAGACACTACACCTACATCAGAGGGAATTGAAGGAAGAAGGTTAAGAAGTAGGAAGGAGAAGATTCCTAAGAACCTTAAGAGGGAAGCTAATGAAAAGGAGATTGATGGTTTCACTAAGAGAGTTATCGGAATCCCACCAGAGAAACCTTTTGAGGAGGTTTATTTCACAAAGAGATTGTGGATGTTCTTCAGAGAAACAAGGGAGACTGGAACTGACATTAGGAGAAGGTTTGACAACGTCAGAGAAGAGATGAGGAAAAGGATTACTTTGCTAAAGAAAAGTGATCCTGGGAAGTTTGCAATACCATGTGTGGTACAAGGTATTGAATTTCCTCATGCACTATGTGACACTGGTTCATCAGTCAGCATCTTACCAAAGGTCATGGCAGACCATCTGGGCCTGCAAGTAGAGCCTTCACCACAGATCTTTACTTTCATGGATTACTCTCAGAGAAACTCTGGAGGTTTCATCAAAGACCTGGAGGTACACATTGGTGATGCTATCGTCCCTGTGGATTTTCATGTCCTAGACATCAAGCTAAATTGGAACTCTTCCCTCTTACTTGGAAGAGCATTTATGGCTACAGTAGGAGCCATATGTGACATGAAGACCTTGACTATGATTGATCCATATATCCACTACGACCCTGTCAAGCTTGACAAACCACCAGTTAAATTAGTGGTAAAGGAAGATGATATTGGTATCATCGCAGTTTGTCATTGTGAAGTCCAGTACGAGACATAGTACTCGGGATCCATCGACAGTACTATTACGTCATCGATCGACACATTCAAGTCAGAGGAGATCGACAACAACAATGGATCATCGATCGACAGAGACCCACCGGATGATGAACTCGATCTACCAGATCATTGCTACCCGAATTTCGCCATCCCACCCAACCGAAAGGAAGATGATTACTCAGTAAGGAGTTGGGCGGATAGCGGATTTCATGAGAGTTTTGCAGTAAACATAGCAACCTCTTCGCACAGTGGAGACCACAGTGAAGAATATGATGAAGACTATTGGGAAGAGAGAGCTTGGGAAATCTACTTGGAGAATGACAGATTTGCACCAAAATCGATCTACATCAACCGCCCACCATCGATCGATTATCTACTTCATCCAGCAAAACGACATCGTCCATCGATCGACATTGCCAGTATAATATCGATCGATATTAACCCGGACGACTTAAAGGACAAAATCGGAATTTCACCGAATAGGACAACACATGGGTATAAAAGGTTGACAACTCAAGCCACGAAAATTCAAAACTTTTCACCTTTTACCCAGCACCTTCCAGCATTCAGAAATTCATCAATGGAAGACTGCAACAACATGATCAATCGATCCAACCGTGCAGCTAGACATGCACCATCGACCGCCACCACCACACACCTATCGATCGACACCTTCAACAGAGCTCAACCGAGATCTCATGAACTTTATGATATCAGGAACGTTTCACTAACACCTGATGAATTTGGAATTTTCAGGGACACAGATGGCTATGCAAGAGCTATGGATGGAAGAGTTATGCACATAACCAGAGAGGACATAGCAGACATCCTCCAAGTTGCCAATGGACCAGAAAACCTGTTCACACAGCAACGTAGCCATCCAGACATCCTACATCACGTCCAGGACAACCACAACACTAACTCAAGGGAGGATACAGTTCCTCAACACTTCGGTCAACCTCGACATTCACAATCGATCGACATCGTTTCAACACCGTCGATCGACGGCGGATATCCAGGATCGATCGACAGACCAAGAGTCCGATCGCCCGACAGACGATTGGAGTTTGGACGACGTGCCTTCAATACTGATGGATCCAGGAGATTCAAGTGGGAAGCAAAGGATGAATATGGTGTCTACAGAGATGAGTTTGGCTATGCTAGAGGAGTTGATGGTGAGATCATCCATGTTACCAAGGAGCAAGTAAAGAGACTTTTGGATAGAGCATCCCTTTTTCACAGAGGTTGCCTACAACTTCCAATTCACACACGCCCTTACCTTGCATACACACCACCACCAGTGCTCTACAGTAGAGAGGAGGTAGATGATATGGTGACTGATGTATGGAGAGCTCAGGCGCACCTTGAGGCAAACATGCACACATTGGTGGACGACACTTTCCAGCCTTTGGATGTCAGTTACAAGGACTTCCAGAATGATATGGCTGAGATAAGAGTGGAGCTTGGAAACATATTGACCATGCTTGAGAAAGAGGCTACGCCACCAGTATCGACCGACAGAGTACATGTACCATCGATCGACATCGGCAAGACTACATCCATGGACCGACCAGAATGTTCATCACCTAAGAAAGATGAATGAGAGGTTGCTTACATCAATACTCGGATTGGAGACGTCTACAGCCCTCTCAACAACAATGTTGAATGGTTAAGCAAGAGGATTGATCTTCTACAGAAAGAGTTGGACACACTTCGCCAGAACAACCGAGCTGAGCATGCTACTTTTTCATCGATCGACACATATACTTCATCATCGATCGATAAAAGGTTCGCAAAACTGGAAGATAAGATGAAAGCATATGTAAGGAAGCATGAAATTTTCAGTCCTCCTATCCTGCGACGCCAACACACAATGTCACAACAGCTGGACAAGCTAGAAAGAGACATGAGCATTGTTCAAGCTTATATTGATCTACGTGACAGCAACGAAGCGTCGATCGATAGGTCTAGACCAATATCGATCGACAGCGAGCCACCACAAGCGAAAAGAGCAGGCACTCCAGCAGCAGTTGATGAACTTAAATTTGAGCTGTACGAAGCTATGGATGCTATGGAAAGGAGACTCAACGGGACCTGTGATACCATTGACTACACTGTTAACGAAAGAGTTAACAGCCTCTGCAGAACTACTCGCCAGATGAAGGACAATATACGTACTCTGCAGCACCAAAGACAGTGTTCACAGTCGATCGACACAATGGATGCTGCATCGACCGATAGACCCCTAAGCGAATTGACCGACGCGCATCTCGTAGCATCAATCGACACCGAGTCTTTAGCGGACCGAGATCAGTTTATTCTGAACAGGATCGATGCATTACAGAGTGAGCTGAAATTATTGTCCGTACACACCTACCAGACCATCGACAGAAAAGTTGACAAAATCGAATACATCGAGAATTCTGTGAGGAAACTTCAAGATACAGTCCTCCAGATAGATAAGAAGCAACTACAAGCGGATGATGCCACAAGAAGCTTCGTCGCCACATGGTTCAATAGTAGGATACATAAGATTGATGATTGTTGTCCAGTAATCAGCAGTTTCTGCACCCCATGAGTCACTCACCTACCACAATCAAGCTAAATGACTATAACCAAGCGCTGAGTGGGAGGCAACCCACTATTAGGTTTTCTTTTTCTTTATTTTATTTTATTTTTTCTTTTTCGCATTTATTTTGCAGTTTTTTTATTAGATCCAAGTAGAATGATAATTCCATCGACCGACATTTACCATTCATATCGCTCGACATCACACGACCACTACTAACGATCGACGTATACCTCTACAAATCGATCGACATCTTGTCGATCAGGTTTATTCATTCTCACTTGTTATATTTATTAATTATGTTTTATTTTATTTACCTCACCATTGGATGTTAC
This sequence comes from Raphanus raphanistrum subsp. raphanistrum, assembly GCA_019706035.1. Lineage (NCBI taxonomy): Eukaryota > Viridiplantae > Streptophyta > Magnoliopsida > Brassicales > Brassicaceae > Raphanus > Raphanus raphanistrum. The sequence goes on along the minus strand of CM033985.1, from coordinate 9,219,119 downwards.
ACTGGGACAGTGTAATTTAAGTCTGGGGGGGAGTTTACTAATATGTGTTTTTATTTTGGTTTTTATTTAAAATGTTTTTCAAAATTATTTTTTCGCGTATGTATTAAAAAGGAACATTGATATGGATTTATATTTGATTGTCTGGCCACTCTTTATTCACTAGCTAAGATTACTGATTGCAGATAGTACTAAAGATGCTAAAGTGGATCAACTTGCTATCTATATTCACTAGCTAAGATTGTTTGAAGGAACCAAAGCTGACCTCCAACACTAATACTGGCTTATTTGCTTGTCTTGGGGCTTGGATATCACTCGATCGGAATCCTCTTACAAGTTTGGAAGGTAAAATATCTGTGTGTTTCTGGTTACCTTCCTTCTCTCTCTTCGGCATCTCAAGATCTAAGTTTATGTTATAAAAGATTGATATGATTTCTTGAGAGACAGAGGGATAGGTAAATTACTTGCGACCCCATTTTTCTAAATCTAAAGGATGATCACACATTGTGGAAACGAGGGATAGGTAAATTACCTGCGACCCCATTATTCGCTACCCTTTGTCAAAAATGTATGAGTTACAATGCAAATGTCAATGAGATGGACTAGATGACCTATGTGGCATCGAAACCTGTTGAAATTGAAACTAATAAGAGATTCAGTGAAGAGAGAAGAGGGGAGAAAGGGATCAGAGAAGACTACCTGTGTGTTAAGATACTTGTTTGAGTTGAATCCATGAGTTCTTTGATCGATACTCCCAAGATAGAGCCTGCACTTTATTTTATGTTAAGAAATGAGGTTAGTAGAGGGGAATGTCAGATGAGAATTGCTATGTTGTTGACTAAATGAGTTTGGTTGCTAAGCTAGGATAAGGCATGATGAACTTATGTTATTAGGATGTTTAGACATGAATTGCAAACCCATAGAGTGACGACTTCAATATATTGAATCTTTGAGTTCCTGCTATTTCCAAACCTTTTCCAAAGACTACTGTTTTTGCTTGAGGACAAGCAAAGGAGTAAGTCTGGGAGAGTTGATATACCATGGATTTTACCCGTTTTTAACCATGGTATACTAGTGTTTTACTATATATTTAATCTGTTTTCTAGCATGTTAGGTATGTTTTCAGGTTCAGGAGCATTTTGTGATAAAGTGATGTTTTTGGAGCATTTTGGAGTACAAGAGATGATACACCCGAGTTGACCATTCAAGACTAAGTCGGAAGTCAACATTGCGATTACAATCGATCGATACTCATCCTGAGTTGTCGATCGATGTAGCTGAGAAGATCCGCGTACTGGAAGATTATAATCGATCGATACACATTCAGTGTTGTCGATCGATATCGAGGACGAAATGGTTTAGTCGACTACTTCACCAAGACTTCACCAAATTACGAGATTGCCCCTAACGAGTTTTTAACCTAATGGAAATGCTTAAATACTCCTGCTAAGTATTTTTGACGGCAAGTTTTGAAACCCTTTGAAGCTTGAAGCTTTTTACAACCAAAGCAGAGAGTGTGAGAGAGAGACTAGAGTTTTATTTGTTTGAGAGAGATTGGAGAGATTTCTCATCTCCTTTTGTATTTCTACTTTATTCTATCTATGCAATTCTTTCATCTATCTATTGTTATGAATTGTCTAGCTATGTCTGAGTAGTCTACTTGTTAGATCTAGGGTTTAAATAGGTTTGTGGGATTAGCCCCAAACTATAATTGCTAAGTTGTGATACTCATCAAATGGATTGTACCCTATGCTTGTTTTAGAGTAGCTAACTAGAACATAGATCACTAGGATCTTAGATTATCTTGAATTATCCATTTGAGCGATGCCTGTTTCCCGTTGAGAAGAACGACAGTTCCTCCTTGAGACATCGCGGTCATATTCGGTTTGCGCCTAGGCAGATCTAGAAGCCGTCGATCGATACCCTATTGGTAAATCGATCGGCGCCGCGAAAGGTGTATCGCTCGATATCTCAAAAGGATATTGACCGACTCTTTTTCTGTGTCATCATGCGAAAGGTGTGGCCAGAGATCTAGATATTTTAACCAGTGATTCATTCACATATGTTAAGACGCTGAGATCTATAGTATCATGCAAGCAACTTGTTAAAGCATTTATAGAGATTATAATCTCCATTCCTGAATAGAAACCCTATGTCTAGCACTCTTTATCCCATTTAAACAACCCTTCATATTGTTAGTTAGAGCAACTGCTGATACGTCCTGAGTTCGGACAGGATCACTCAATCGGTTTGTGAAGGATATGAACTCTGAAAAGAGAACTATGGAATGATGGGTGACACAAAAGGTTGCGGAAAGACCCCTTGATACTACCAGATTCGTTTGTTGCCGGATGTGACGCACCGGTCCAACAAATGAAGATTTGTTTGCTAAGTGATAACCTCACTAGGAAACAGGAAAGTTCTATGCTAAGAACAAAGAGAGAAGACTCAAAATAAGGAGAAAATTTCGTGATCTCATTGCAAAGAAATGGGGTACATTATATAGTGTTTTGAGTCAAAGAAATAATAAAGAAAAATGCTGAAAAACACACATAGAAAATATAAATTTGACTAAGACTAGTCAAAGTGTGGAAAACAAGGGAAGACCAGTCAAAGTGTGGACTCAAAGGTTGACTGGTCCAGATTCAGAAATGTGTCCAAGTGCGTCCGTGATGATCTGGTTCGTCGCGGTAAGGAGATGGACGAACGGAGGTGCGGCCGCGGGGGTGATCATCGAACTGTCTTGAACGTATGAAGAATTTACTCGACCCAAATCTTCAGAAAGTCTAAGAATCCTTGCCTTAGAGAATTTGGTCGAAGAGAAGTCCATGATGGCGTCAAAAGAAGAAGTAAGAACGTTGGTCCGATCATCGGGATGTGCGGTACGGACCAAACGGGTGAGAAGTGAGAAGTTGCGGTCGTGGTCTGACTCCGCCTGATCCAAGTGAAGTCTGGCTCGTCTGTTGGCTTTGTCTTGACGAGTTGGACGGGAAAGATCATCTGTGGTTCGGTCAGATCGGTCATCAGGTCGTGGATCCAAGCTTAGCTCCTTTCCGGACGAACGCGGGTTGATCCGGTACACTGCTCGGTTGGACTGCTTGGCCTGGACGGATGGGTGAACCTCGGTTGGACTGATCTGAGTGTCCTGATCGTCGAGCTGGTCCTGGTCCGGGTCCTGGGTCGCATCATTCCCTTCCTCTTCAAAAGGATTTGTCCACAAATCTGGATCATCTGCAAGAAAAGGAGAAAGATCAGAAACATTAAAACTTGAAGAAATATCATACTTACCTTGCAGATCAAGTTGATACGCATTGTCACTGATCTTCCTAAGTATAGGAAATGGTCCATCGATCCGGGGCATGAGTTTGGACTTCCTTTCGTCCGGGAACCGTTCCTTCCTCAAGTGAACCCAAACAAGGTCTCCTTCCTCAAAAACGACCTTGGTCCTCTTCTGGTTTGCCTTTCTCTCATAGATCTTTGTCTTGGCCTCGATGTTGCCTCGAACCTCTTCGTGCAGCTTCCGGATGGTCTCAGCTTTCTTTTTGCCATCTGCACTAACTCTTTCACTCAAAGGCAAAGGCAAAAGATCAAGTGGAGACATAGGGTTGAAACCATAAACAATCTCAAAAGGAGAGAACTTAGTAGCAGAATGCATGGAATGATTGTATGCAAATTCAACATGAGGCAAACATTCTTCCCAAAGTCTAAGATTCTTTTTAATCAACGACCTAAGCAAAGTTGATAAGGTCCGGTTCACAACCTCAGTTTGACCATCAGTTTGAGGATGACAAGTGGTGGAAAACATCAACCTAGTTCCAAGTTTAGACCACAAAGTTTTCCAAAAGTAACTAAGGAACTTAGCATCTCTATCAGAAACAATGGTTCTAGGCATTCCGTGCAACCTAACAATTTCTCTAAAGAACAACTCAGCAACATGCACAGCATCATCAGTCTTATGACAAGGTATGAAATGAGCCATCTTAGAGAATCTATCAACAACCACAAAGATGGAGTCTCGGCCAGACTTACTCCTAGGCAAACCAAGCACAAAATCCATAGAAATATCAACCCAAGGATGAGATGGAATGGGTAGGGCCGAATACAAACCTTGGTTTTGCACTTTGGACTTGGCCTTCTTGCAATCCATGCATCGGTTGCATATCCTCTCCACGTCCTTCATCAGACTCGGCCAATAGAAGTGCTCATACACCACCTTGTATGTCTTCTTGATTCCGAAATGTCCCATAAGACCTCCTCCATGAGATTCCCTGACAAACAACTCCCTCAAAGAACATTGGGGAACACACAAGCGGTTATCAAAGAATAAGAAATCAGAAACTTGATAATACTTGCCATAGGCCGTTTTGGAACACTTCCTGAAAATCTCTTTAAAATCTGGATCAGTTGCATACAAATCTTTGATGAATTCAAAACCAAGCAACTTAGTCTCAAGAGCTGAAAGAAGAGTATACCTTCGGGACAGAGCATCAGCCACAACATTTTCCTTACCTTGCTTGTACTTGATCACATAAGGAAATGTCTCAATAAACTCAACCCAACGGGCATGCCTCTTGTTTAGCTTCTGCTGGCCCTTAAGATGTCTCAACGATTGGTGATCAGTATGGATCACAAACTCCTTTGGCCAGAGATAGTGCTGCCATGTCTGAAGAGCCCTCACCAAAGCATACAGCTCCTGGTCGTAAGTGGGGTAGTTGAGAGTGGCTCCACTAAGCTTCTCACTGAAGTAAGCAATGGGTTTCCTATCCTGCATCAAGACAGCACCAATACCAACACCCGAAGTATCACACTCGATCTCAAAAGTTTTAGAAAAATCAGGAAGTACAAGTAAAGGAGCATGAGTTAACTTCCCTTTCAAGAGTTGGAATGCTTCTTCCTGAGCCTGTTCCCACTTGAAACCAACATTCTTCTTGATCACTTCAGTAAGTGGGGCTGCGATGGTACTGAAGTCCTGGACAAACCTTCGGTAGAACCCGGCAAGGCCGTGGAAGCTCCTTACCTCGCTTACTGTGGTCGGAATGGGCCATTCTCGGATGGCTTTGACCTTCTCCTCGTCCACTCTGAGTCCATCAGCACCTACAACAAAACCTAAGAACACCACGTGATCTGTTCCAAAAGAGCATTTACTAAGATTTGCAAACAGCTTTTCTTTCCTAAGAACTTCAAGAACAGATTTCACATGCTTCTTATGATCATCTAGGTTCTTGCTGTAAATGAGTATGTCATCAAAGTATACAACCACGAAATGACCAATGAATGCTCTCAGAATATGATTCATCAAACGCATGAAAGTGCTAGGTGCATTAGTGAGACCAAATGGCATAACAAGCCACTCATACAATCCTAGCTTAGTCTTAAATGCAGTTTTCCATTCATCACCTTCTCTCATCCTAATCTGGTGATATCCACTTTTCAAATCAATCTTAGAGAAAACTGAAGAACCATGCAACTCATCAAGCATGTCATCAAGCCTAGGAATGGGATGCCTATACTTTACCGTAATGTTGTTGATGGCTCGGCAGTCAACACACATGCGCCATGAACCATCTTTCTTGGGCACTAGAAGGACGGGAACAGCACAAGGACTGAGGCTTTCCCGGATGTAGCCTTTCTCAAGAAGCTCTCCGATTTGTTTCTGAAGTTCCTTGGTCTCGACCGGATTGGTACGGTAAGCTGGTCGGTTCGGTAGAGATGCACCCGGAACAAAGTCTATTTGATGCTCAATCCCTCGTATTGGTGGTAATCCCTTTGGATTCTCATCTGGAAAGACATCAGAAAAGTCCTGCAAAACATCTAGCAACTCACTCGGAATCTCCGGTGCAAGGTCAGAAGAATTAGCCATAAGAGATTCTTTATACACAAGTAAAAGAAATGGCTGTTGAGAGTAAAGAGATTTCCTGACCTGACTTTCCTTGACAAAGAAGTTGGAGTTTCTGGTACTAGACTCGGGTTTATCTGCCTTAGACTCTTGGTCACGCCCCTTCTTGAGTTGAACCTGATCTTGATGGACCTCTGAAGGCGACAAAGGCACCAAGGTGATCTTCTTTCCCTTATGATCAAAAGAGTGCCGGTTTGTGAAACCATCATGCACAGCCTTTTTATCAAACTGCCAAGGCCGGCCCAAAAGAACATGACATGCATCCATGGGAAGCACATTGCACACGACCTCATCCTCATATCGTCCAATAGAAAGTGGGACGGTGACTTGCTCCTTCACATATTGCTCTCCAGCCTCATTGAGCCATTCCAACCTGAAAGGTCGAGCAAGAGGCCGAGTAACAAGCCCAAGTTTCTTTACAAGAGTGTCACTAGCCACATTAGTGCAACTACCTCCATCAATAATCAAAGAACAAACTTTATCAGAAATGAGACATCTAGAGTGAAAGAGATTCTCCCTTTGTTCTTTGTCGTTGGTCTTTGGCTGGACACTCAAGGCACGTCTAGTAACAAGTATTGGACCGTGGCTGGGATCATCAAGGTCGTCCTCATCATAGATCGGATCAGAACCCTCCACAAAGTTCGAGCAGAACTCATCGATCACTCCATCGGCCTCCTCATCGAAGATGGGATCAAAGGCATCATCCAAAGTCTTTCTAGTAACAAGAAGGGGACCATGAGCTGGGAAGTCAAGCGCCTCTTCCTCATCATCATCATACACTGGTCCAAGATCCTCCTTGTCTTCCTCGGATTCTACTTCACCATTCTCCAAAAGAACCATTACCTTTTGGTTTGGGCATCGGTTGGCATAGTGGCCAAGGCCATGACATCTGAAACACTGAATGTCTCTGGTTCGTTTTGGAGCCTCCTCTTTCTTTTCTCTATCAACATGAGCAGAGGCATTAGTCTTAAAAGCAGTATTTGTTGAGGAAGAAGACTTACCTTTGTCTTGATAGTTTGCTTTGGGAGCAAAGGATGATTTGGGAGCAAAGGCTGGTTTAGAAAGACCTTTTCTTTTGGCTTGTTGTTCAATCAGTATGGCCTTGTGTAGCATCTGCTCCATGCTGTCATAATCTTCCAGCTCCATACGGTCTTGAATATCACGGTTGAGCCCGGTAAGAAATCTGGCCATGGTGGCGTCTAAGGGCTCTTCTACATCAGCTTTGATCATCAAGGTCTCCATCTCCTGGTGATAGTCCTCAACTGACTTGGAACCTTGAAGCAGCCGCCTGAGTTTGTGATGTAGGTCCCGGTGGTAATGGTCGGGAACAAAGCGTCTCCTCATCAGCATGGAAAGCTCATCCCATGTATCAACTGGCGCCATACCTGCTCTTCTCCTGCTAGTCACAACTCGATCATACCAGTTAATAGCATAGCCAGTAAACTCAGCAGCAGCAAGTCTAACCTTTTTAATATCAGAAAAATTTTGACAATCAAACACAAGCTCAATTTTTCTTTCCCATTCAAGAAAAGCATCCGGATCATTTTTGCCATCAAAACTTGGAATTTTCAATTTCAATCCACCCATACCATCATTAGTTCTTTCATTTCTACCAAATGGATTGACATCACCTTGGTTTTGATGTCTAGGAGCTCTCCTTGGACGGTTGATGGACTGATCATCATCATAGGACTCATCTCGGATCTCAAGGTCGGACCGGCTGTGTCTCCTTGGGCGGTCACGCCTGTTTCTGGTTCGGGACTGAGCTGGTCGGCCCTGAAGTTCATCTAGCCTTAGATGGATCGCCTCCAAACCTGTATTCAACAAGTTAGACATAGAATCATTGAGAGCACGCATTTGCAAGTTAGATAATCCAGCAACAGAATTTCCGGGTCTGTTTCTTTCTTCTTCACTGCCCATGGTTTCCTGAAAACTTAAACAAGGTAAAGTTAGATAAAACCTCACACTCTCAGGTGTTTATCCTCACCCACACACGTGTTTCACTCAATTTAGTGGTCACTCAAAGAATTCTTCTCAAGGTTCTAAGAAAGACAATCCAAATAACCCGATGAGATCTCAAAGCAAACAAATAATGAAACACAAGATAGAGAGATAAGAGAATTTGGTTTGGGAATCCGCTTTAACCACTCCAAGGCTGGATTTCTCTTCAGCCAGCAGGATTTCTCTTCCACCACCTAGCCAAAAACAATCAAACTTTTCGATTTTTTTTTTTTTTTTTTTTTTTTTTTTTTTTTTGTTAAATCTTTCTTTTCTTTTCTTTTTTTTTTTTTTTTTTTTTATAAATAGAGATGGCCTAGGTAAGGTAGTGGCCCGGATTCAAGATAGACAGAAGAAGAAGAGTGTTTAGAAAATGGGAGATGAGAAAGATGGAAAGATAATACCGAATTGAGTGGCTCTGATACCACTTGATACGTCCTGAGTTCGGACAGGATCACTCAATCGGTTTGTGAAGGATATGAACTCTGAAAAGAGAACTATGGAATGATGGGTGACACAAAAGGTTGCGGAAAGACCCCTTGATACTACCAGATTCGTTTGTTGCCGGATGTGACGCACCGGTCCAACAAATGAAGATTTGTTTGCTAAGTGATAACCTCACTAGGAAACAGGAAAGTTCTATGCTAAGAACAAAGAGAGAAGACTCAAAATAAGGAGAAAATTTCGTGATCTCATTGCAAAGAAATGGGGTACATTATATAGTGTTTTGAGTCAAAGAAATAATAAAGAAAAATGCTGAAAAACACACATAGAAAATATAAATTTGACTAAGACTAGTCAAAGTGTGGAAAACAAGGGAAGACCAGTCAAAGTGTGGACTCAAAGGTTGACTGGTCCAGATTCAGAAATGTGTCCAAGTGCGTCCGTGATGATCTGGTTCGTCGCGGTAAGGAGATGGACGAACGGAGGTGCGGCCGCGGGGGTGATCATCGAACTGTCTTGAACGTATGAAGAATTTACTCGACCCAAATCTTCAGAAAGTCTAAGAATCCTTGCCTTAGAGAATTTGGTCGAAGAGAAGTCCATGATGGCGTCAAAAGAAGAAGTAAGAACGTTGGTCCGATCATCGGGATGTGCGGTACGGACCAAACGGGTGAGAAGTGAGAAGTTGCGGTCGTGGTCTGACTCCGCCTGATCCAAGTGAAGTCTGGCTCGTCTGTTGGCTTTGTCTTGACGAGTTGGACGGGAAAGATCATCTGTGGTTCGGTCAGATCGGTCATCAGGTCGTGGATCCAAGCTTAGCTCCTTTCCGGACGAACGCGGGTTGATCCGGTACACTGCTCGGTTGGACTGCTTGGCCTGGACGGATGGGTGAACCTCGGTTGGACTGATCTGAGTGTCCTGATCGTCGAGCTGGTCCTGGTCCGGGTCCTGGGTCGCATCAACTGCCTTGCTCATTTTAGGAATTGTTATTTTCATTTCTATCATATAAACCAACCTTTCTTAGGATTAATTAGTAGATCTTATTTAATTGGTTCCCTAGCTCCTCGTGATTCGATCCCTAAGTACTACAGCTGTACCTCTTATTTGAGAGAGTAAGCTCTACTGGGAATTTGAGCACTATCAAGTAGCCATAGCTCTGGATCAAGACACAGCAGTAGGAGATCGCGATATGATCATGAGGGCAGAAGGCATAGGCGCAATGAGCTATCAGGATTGAAGCTTAAGATCCCTCCTTTCCATGGCAAGGCTGATCCGGATGCATATCTTGAGTGGGAAAAGAAGATAGAGCTTGTCTTCAATCGTCAACACTACTCTGAGATTAAAAAGGTTCAAGTTGCTGCTACTGAGTTCAAGGACTATGCATTGAGTTGGTGGGATCAGTTGGTTACAAACAAAAGGCGTAATGGGGAGTTTCCTGTTGAGACATGGGCTGAGATGAAGTCTTTGATGCGTAAGAGGTTTGTTCCCAGCCACTATCACCGTGATCTTCACCAAAAGCTGAGGCTGCTTACCCAAGGATCCAAGTCTGTGGAGGAATACTTTCAAGAGATGGAGTTGCTCATGTTGAGAGCTAAGATTTCTGAAGATAGTGAAGCTACCATGGCACGGTTTCTTGGTGGGCTCAACCGTGAGGTACAAGACAGAGTAGAGATGCAGCACTATTTGGAGATAGAGGAGATGTTACACAAAGCTATCTTGGTGGAGCAACAAGTTAAGAGAAGAAGTCATGTGCGTAGCAATTATGGGTCTAACCGGTACCAAACCTCCAAGGAAGATAAACCGAGCTACCAGAAGGAGAGTAAACCACAGCCTAAGGAAGACCATAAGCCTAGTAGCACCTACAGCAAGGATAAAGGTAAAGCAGAGGCTACCAGCTCGCGTGCAAGAGATGTGAAGTGCTTTAAGTGTCAAGGGCGTGGGCACTATGCTAATGAGTGTACCAACAAGAGAGTTATGGTTCTCTTGGAGAATGGCGAGTATGAATCTGAAGATGAAAGACCAGAGATTGAGCAAGAATCTTCAGAAGCCGAGTATGAAGAGAAACCAGTTCATGGTAGGCTTTTGGTTGCAAGAAGAACACTCAGCCTACAAAGCAAGACCGAGGAGCAAGAACAAAGAGAGAACTTGTTCTACACACGCTGTATGGTGCAAGGAAAGGTCTGTAGTCTGATCATTGATGGTGGAAGCTGTGTCAATGTTGCTAGTGAGACAATGGTAAAGAAGCTTGGCCTACAAACTCATAAACATCCTAAACCTTACCGACTGCAATGGCTTAATGAAGAAGGTGAGATGAGGGTATCTGCTCAGGTTTCTGTACCCTTATCCATTGGGAGATATGAAGATGACATCCTCTGTGATGTTATACCCATGGAAGCCAGTCACATCTTACTTGGAAGACCTTGGCAGTTTGATAGGCGTGTCACTTATGATGGCTTCACCAATAAACATTCTTTTGAGTTCAACGGCAAGAAGACTACCCTAGTGCCTCTAACTCCTAAAGAAGTACATGAAGTTCAATTACAACTTCAGAAAAAGAAAGAGATTGATCTCAAGCCTGATAAGCAACATAACTTCTATGCCAAAACTGGTGATATCAAAAGATCTCTCTACTCTAATCAATCAGTTCTCTTATTTGTTTTAAAGGAATCTCTTGTTAGTCTAACTGATTGCACACCGGTGTATCCAAGTGAGATGTCAGCTCTTTTACAGGATTATCAAGATGTGTTTCCAGAAGATAGCCCCACGGGTTTACCACCTATACGAGGGATTGAGCATCATATAGACTTTGTACCAGGTTCTACTCTTCCCAATAGACCAGCCTACAGAACTAACCCGGTTGAGACCAAGGAGCTACAAAGGCAGGTTGAGGAACTGATGGAGAAAGGCCATATCCGTGAGAGCATGAGTCCTTGTGTTGTTCCAGTGCTCCTGGTGCCTAAGAAAGATGGAAGCTGGCGCATGTGTGTTGATTGTAGAGCAATCAACAACATAACAGTGAAGTATCGCCACCCTATTCCTAGATTAGATGATATGCTTGATGAATTGCATGGTTCTAGCATCTTTTCTAAGATAGATCTTAAGAGTGGATATCATCAAATTAGGATGAAAGAGGGAGATGAATGGAAAACTGCTTTTAAAACTAAACATGGGTTGTATGAGTGGTTAGTTATGCCCTTTGGATTAACCAATGCTCCTAGTACCTTTATGAGATTGATGAACCATGTCCTTAGATCTTTTATAGGCTTGTTTGTGGTAGTATACTTTGATGATATCATAGTTTACTCTAAGAGCCTAGAAGAGCATATAGATCATATTAGGTCTGTTCTTGATGTTTTAAGGAAAGAAAAGCTATTTGCTAATCTTAAGAAGTGCACTTTCTGTATGGATAACTTGGTCTTCCTAGGTTTTGTTGTGAGTGCAGATGGAGTAAAGGTGGATCAGGAGAAGGTGAGAGCGATTCAAGAATGGCCAATCCCTAAGACCATAAGTGAAGTGAGGAGTTTTCATGGGCTTGCTGGCTTCTACAGGCGGTTTGTTAAAGACTTTAGTACTATAGCAGCTCCCTTGACTGAGGTGATAAAGAAAGAAATCAGATTCAAGTGGGGAGAAGCACAAGAGACTGCCTTCCATTGCCTTAAAGAGAAGCTTACTAATGCCCCTCTTCTTATACTTCCTGATTTCAATAAACATTTGAAATTGAATGTGATGCCTCAGGAATTGGTATTGGTGCTGTGCTTATGCAGGAAAAGAAACCAATAGCATACTTTAGTGAGAAGCTTGGAGGAGCCACCCTCAACTATGCAACTTATGATAAAGAACTCTATGCTTTGGTGAGGGCTTTGCAGACTTGGCAACATTACTTATGGCCCAAAGAGTTTGTTATCCACACGGATCATGAGTCTCTCAAGTACCTTAAAGGCCAGAACAAGCTCAGTAAGAGGCATGCTAGGTGGGTCGAATTCATAGAAAACTTTCCCTATGTGATCAAGTACAAACAAGGTAAAGAAAACATAGTGTCTGATGCCTTATCTCGGAGGTATGTTCTCTTGAACACTCTTGATGTTAAACTATTGGGGTTTGAGCAGATTAAAGGCATGTATGAAACTGATCCTGATTTTAAAGATGCTTACAACGCTTGTGAAAAATTTTCTGCTGGACATTACTTTAGGCATGATGGATTTCTTTTCTATGATAATAAACTGTATGTGCCTAATTGTTCTTTGAGAGATTTATTTGTTAAGGAAGCTCATGGAGGCATTCTCATGGGTCACTTTGGTATTGCAAAGACTCTTAAAACTTTGCAGGATCACTTCTTTTGGCCTCGGATGAAAAGAGATGTGGAGAAACTTTGTGAGAGATGTGCAACTTGTAAGCAAGCTAAGTCTAAGGTCCAGTCTCACGGTTTGTACACTCCTCTACCTATTCCTTATCATCCTTGGAATGACATATCTATGGACTTTGTTGTTGGATTGCCTAGAACTAGGACTGGAAAGGATTCCATCTTTGTTGTGGTTGACAGGTTCTCAAAAATGGCACATTTCATAGCATGCCATAAGACTGATGATGCATTGCATGTTGCTAACCTGTTCTTTAAAGAATCTGAAATCTTGAGAGGATTATCTACCACATTGTGGATTTGCATATAACCATGCTGTGCATTCTGCTTCTAAGTTTTCACCTTTTGAAATTGTTTATGTGTTCAATCCCACCTCTCCTTTGGATTTAATACCTTTACCTGAGTGTGAAAGGGTCAGTATGGATGGCAAAAAGAAGGCTGAGATGGTGAAACAACTCCATGAGCAGGCTAGGCTCTAAGAAATTATAGAGATTTGGGAACTTGTTTGAGTGTTTAGAATGAAGAACAGGAAGAACAAGTGAGAGAGTGTTGAGAGAGAGAGAATTTCGAAATGTGTAGAGTGAGAGTAATGAGGAATATTTTTCCTTGAATTAATTCTGATTGTAGCATACAAATTTATAAGGGAAAACAATTAGCTACTTGACAAGAGTTAATAAGAATAAAATATGTGATCTGAGTAAGTTGAAAGTGACCCATCACCAACGTATCTCTTTCCTCAAATGCAACATATGACCAGCCTTATTAAATTCTTTCTTCTTGTACCAGACTTCCAACGGTACTCTCTGCCTTCTAATGTGATCAGGAGTGAGTTTAAACGTGCCTTTACTTCCAAGGTAAGGTAGGCTGAGTTCTGGTATCTTGAGAAACAAGTCTGTACGGATAGACTTGTTTTCCAAGGCTGTGCGCATCTGTTCCATCTTCAAGTATCTTGATCATGTATTATCCTTGTCTCTTGTCAATGCTTTATTCTTCATGTCAACACTCCCCCTCAAGCTTGACCATAGGGAATGGTCAAGCTTGGACACCATGAAGCATTCCCTCATTAAAACCTTTACTTGGAAAAACCACTTGGGATAAAAACCAAGTAAAAGAAAAAGAGTATAACACTTCATGGCAAGAGGATCAGTGACAAGAGAGGTCTATGAGTCCAAGCTTAGGATGAATGAACTCACAGACCTTGCTGCTAGCTGCCTTGGTGAATATGTCAGCTAGTTGATCTTCACTTCTTGTATAGCATGGAAGACCTCTACTGCTTGTCTCACCTTGTGGCAGTCCACTTCAATATGTTTGGTTCTCTCCTGGAAAACTGAGTTGCTTGCAATGTGTATTGCTGCCTGGTTGTCACAATGCATAGTAATTGGAGTGTTGATCTCAATGCCCAAGTCCCTTAGTAGTCCCTTGATCCATATAAGCTCACTTGTGAGCTTTCTCATTGATATGTACTCTGCCTCAGCACTTGAACAAGACACCACCTTCTGTTTCTTACTCTTCCATGTGACCAAGTTTCCTCCAATGAAGGTGCAGTAGCCTGTGGTTGATCTCCTATCAACTCTGTCTCCAGCCCAATCAGCATCACAATATCCCACAACCTCAGTACTCTTGTTGCATGCCATCCAAACCCCTTGTCCTGGCGCCTCTCTCAAGTATCTCAAGATCCTCTCCACCATGTTCCAATGATGCACCTTAGGAGCTCCCATGTGTTGGCTCACTTGATTCACAGCAAAGCACACATCTGGTCTAGTGATGGTCAGGTAGATGAGCTTGCCCACCATTCTTCTATACTTCTTGATATCTCCAAATGGGGTAGCTTCATACTCCCCCTCTCGCAGCACCTTGTAGCCTTCTTCCAATGGAGTCTTGGCTTGTCTACTCCCAAGGTTTCCTGCCTCATTTAAGATATCACGTGTGTACTTCCTTTGGGATAAGAAGAGCCCCTCTTTAGAGCGACATATTTCAATCCCAAGGAAGTACTTCAACTCTCCCATATCTTTGATATCAAAGGCATTCTTAAGAAAAGCTTTAGTTGAGAGGATACCTTCCTTGTTGCTACCAGTGATGATAATATCATCTACATACACCAAGATGACAACAATACCTTGCTGGCTGGTTAGAGTGAAGAGGGTGTGATCAGCTTCTGATTTTACAAATCCTCTCCCATTCAGTGTAGTGCTCAGCTTATGATACCAGGCTCTTGGGGATTGCTTCAAGCCATAGATTGCTTTCTTTAATCTGAGAACATTTCTTGGTTTAACCATGTTTTCAAGTCCAGGAGGTGGTCTCATGTATACTTCATCTTCTAGTTCTCCTTGAAGAAAGGCATTCTTCACATCCATCTGCCATAAATCCCACTCAAGGTTGACAGCAAGAGACAAGAGAATCCTTATAGTATGTAGCTTGGCCACTGGTGCAAAAGTGTCTAGGTAATCTTCACCATAGACTTGAGTGTATCCCCTTGCAACTAGCCTTGTCTTTCTCCTCTCTGGCTTTCCATTAGCCAGGTACTTGATGGTAAAGATGAGCCTGCTTGTTACTGCTTTCTTGCCTTTGGGAAGCTCAGTTTCAAACCATGTATCATTCTTAATCATGGCGCCTATCTCATCTCCAACAGATGTATTCCACTCCTCATGTTGCATAGCCTCCTCATATGTTTTTGGAATGTACTCCTGATCCAATTCACTGATGAAGACTTGATGATCTTCTGGATATTTGGCGAGAGAGCATACTGCATTGATTGGATGAGCTATAGCTTCAGCATTGAAGTAGACTCTTTTGTTGATCCAGTTTGATGCTGGCTTCCTGATCCTTGTACTCCTTCTCAAAGGCAGTATCTGCTCAGGTTCTACTTCATTTCCCTCACTTGGCACCCCAACTTGGGTGTCAGCATCTGATTCTGATGGCATCTCATCTTGATCATGAGCTGTTGAGTTCTCTTCAGGTTGAGCTTGTTGCACAGGCTGCTCATTTCCATTGCCCCCCTCATGATAAGGATGAGTGACTCCAACATCTTCCACTGCCTCTTCTACAGATTGTGTTGGGACCTCCCTGACCTTCTCTGGTTCTTTTGACATACTGATGCCAAGACTTTCCATAATAATTCTCAGATTATTTGCCTTGTCTGATGCTTGAGACAGATCTTTGAGCTCATCCCAATTCTTCTCAGCATAAAATCCTTTGCCTTCCATAAACTTCACATCTCTTGATACAAGTACTCTCCTTGTTTCAGTATTGTAGCACTTGTATCCTTTCTGTGTAGGTGAGTAACCAATGAACATGCACTTCATGCTCTTTGCCTCTAGCTTGTTTCTTTGCTCTCCTGGTATCAACACATAGCAGGTGCACCCAAACACTCTAAGGTGTTGAATAGATGATCTGGTTTGGTTCAGAACTTCATAAGGAGAGATGTCTCTCAGCACCTTAGTAGGAATCCGGTTGATAAGGTAGCAGGCTGTTATCACAGCATCACTCCAGAACCTCTTAGGAACATTTGCATGGAACATCATTGATCTGGCCACCTCCATCAGATGCCTATTCTTTCTCTCAGCCACACCATTTTGTTGTGGAGTATAAGGGCAGCTTGTTTGGTGGACTATGCCATGTTTTGCCAAATGATTCTTGAAAGCATGGCTTGTGTACTCTCCTCCATTGTCTGACCTTAGTACCTTCACATTAGTTTTAAAATGGTTAGTGACATAAGACTGGAAGTTCATAAAAGCCTCTAACACACGATCCTTAGAAGGAAGCAAGGTGATCCAAGTGTATTTTGATTTTTCATAAAGGTGACAAAATACTTATGATTATCCCTGGACATACAAGGTGAGGTCCAAACATCAGAATGAACAAGATCAAAACATTTCTCATAAACAGTTTCTGATGTTGGAAACACAGATTTGCAATGCTTTCCTAAGATGCATGCTTCACATTCTAAGTGGTTAAATCTCATATCAGGCATAATAATCTCTAGTGCACGGGTGTGAGGATGGCCTAATCTAGCATGCCAAGTAGTACTATCACACATAGATGAGTTACTGATCAGGCATGAATTAAAAGAAGTAGAGAGTTTAGTTGGCTTAGTCTGTTGGAGATGGTATAGACCACCCTGGCTGTTTCCTTCTCCAATCACCTTTCCTGTCTTAAGGTCCTGAAACTCAACATCATTAGGCCTAAAGACCACCTGACAATTCAGGTCAATGGTGGCCTTTCTCACAGAGAGTAAGTTAGAAGCAAAGCTAGGCATATAGAAGGCAGTAGATTCTTTATCAAATAACTTAAGGTTCCATATTCCTTCTATCTTCACCTTATCTCCATTAGCTATTACTACATTCCCTAAAGCAGGCCTAACATCACTAATTAAATTCTTATCATTAATCATATGATGACTAGCTCCAGAATCTATAATGATAGGCTTAGAATTAAGGGAATGTGTACCAGACTTCTTGGAGAAGATGATGGCTTTGGCAGCCCTGATAAGTGGTGCTAACTCACTCATACTGATAATAGGATCATTGCTCGGACTGCCAGTTACTCTTTCATGAGGCTCATTTGTGAGAGCAAAGTACATGGATGTGCCAATCACCATTTGTTGCTTTGTTTCATTGAGATCTTCTACAGCCTTTTTGATATCAGACCCGCTTGGAAGGACATGCTTCCTTGCTTCTATAAGGAGACTGTGGGTGCCAAGTTCTCTTTGAACTAGAGAGCACACTTCTTCTAAGTCTGGGAGCTTGTCTCCCCTTACTATGTGCTTGATTAATCTGTTGTGATCTGGATTCAGGGCCAGGAGCAAACTAAACACTTTATCCTGCTCATATCTTTCTTTCAGAACTTCTGGATCAACTGAGCTTGGTCTTAGAGTCTCAACCTCTGCCCATAAACTCCTGAATTTGTCACATAATTGATTGAACTCCATTTCGTCTTGGCTCAGGTCATTGATAATCCTCTTGACTTCAAAGACTCTACTCAGGTTGGAGGTGTTTCCATAAACAGTGTGAAGACTCTCCCATAGCTCTTTGGAGCTCTCACAGTGAGAGTAGGCTTCCAAGATAGATATAGACAGAGAACTCTGGATGATCACAAGTGCTAGTTGGTCTTCTTGAACCCACTTGTCTTCATCCTTCAGGCACTGCACCTGTTCTCCCTCTTGAGTCATCCTCTTTGAAGCATCAGCCTCCATGATGTGGCTGTCCCAAAGTCCATGACTTCTCAAGGCAATTCTGGTCATTCTTGACCATAGCAGGTAGTTATACCCCTCAAGGGTTACTGGATTTATGCTTTCTTTCTTCATTTCCATGGCTGGTTTTCTTTTACCCACTGGACAAAACTATGAACAGATGAAAAAAGTTGAAGAATCCATGAACTTTGAAGAACAGAACAGAGATTAATTTTGGAAAAAAAAATATGAAGAGAGTTTAAGAACTCAGATTAGAATTAGAAGAGAGTTTTGGGTGAAATATCCAGAAATAAAGAGGATGGAATATCCAGAATTTTTTTTTCTTTTTTTTTTCTTTTAAAACTGAAACAGAGCGAAGAACAGAGTGAAAAACAGAGAGAAATCAAACAGAGGAACAGAGTTAAAAAGTTTTAATTTGCGGAAGTTGGTGAGAATGAGGTTTCAAGAGCTTAGTGCTCTGATACCATGAGAAATTATAGAGATTTGGGAACTTGTTTGAGTGTTTAGAATGAAGAACAGGAAGAACAAGTGAGAGAGAGTTGAGAGAGAAAGAATTTCGAAATGTGTAGAGAGAGAGTAATGAGGAATATTTTTCCTTGAATTAATTCTGATTGTAGCATACAAATTTATAAGGGAAAACAATTAGCTACTTGACAAGAGTTAATAAGAATAAAATATGTGATCTGAGTAAGTTGAAAGTGACCCATCACCAACGTATCTCTTTCCTCAAATGCAACATGTGACCACCCTTATTAAATTCTTTCTTCTTGTACCAGACTTCCAACGGTACTCTCTGCCTTCTAATGTGATCAGGAGTGAGTTTAAACGTGCCTTTACTTCCAAGGTAAGGTAGGCTGAGTTCTGGTATCTTGAGAAACAAGTCTGTACGGATAGACTTGTTTTCCAAGGCTGTGCGCATCTGTTCCATCTTCAAGTATCTTGATCATGTATTATCCTTGTCTCTTATCAATGCTTTATTCTTCATGTCAACAGGCTCAACATAGAAGAGAAAACTAAGCAGTATGCCAAACACGCCAACAAGGAAAAAAGTGAGAGGTTTTTTAAAGAGGGTGATCAAGTCTGGGTGCATCTAAGAAAAGAAAGATTTCCTAAGGAGAGGAAATCCAAGCTTATTTCGAGAGTTGATGGACCTTTTGAGATCATAAAGAAGATCAGCAACAATGCCTACAAAATAGATCTCCAAGGTAAGTATGATGTGAGTAATAGCTTTAATGTTACTGACTTGTTTCCTTTTATTGCAGATGAACCTGATTTGAGGTCAAATCCTTTTCAAGAGGGAGGGGATGATGTGATCATGGACAAGATTGCTGATGAAGTTAAAGATGGAGAACCTAGAGATGATCCAGCTGAAGAAGATGATGTCTTAACCATTCCTAGAGGTCTCATTACTCGATCTAGAACCAAGCAACTTAAAGAAGCCATTGTGGGACTGATTAGGAAGTCTTTGAAGCAAGAAGAAAGTCTTGGAGGAAGCTTGATACTTGAAGACACTCTCATCACCATTCAAGCCATCTTACCATCAAGCTGAGTATCATCTAGGCTAGCAAGCAATGTGTGCTTTTTTCCTATCATTGTTTTTGTCCCACTGGGTTTTGCAATGATAGGTTTTTAACGAGGCCATTGTCTTGCTATCTCATCACCTAGTTGATACTCTCGGACCAACCACATGAAGAACCTTATGTTATGTTTTATTTTCCTAAGTACTTATGTCTTTTATTTCGAAACCTCTATCTATGTTGTGTCTTTAATTCTACATTGACTAAAGGAGCGTGTTCCTTTTAGTTTGAGTTGATTGGAGCCTGTTCCAAGTCTCTCACTATATATATGTGTGTGCGGCAACCCTAGTAATCTATCAAGTCTTCTTTTAATCAAAACCTTTGTGTTTTCATCTCCCTTTGCTTTTGCGAGTTAAGAGAGTGTCTGGTGTGTAGTATCCAGTCTGTTGGTGTGTAATATCCAACGCCCAAGGGTTTTAGAAAGGTGTGTGATATCCGATCTAAGCCTAGGAGTATCAAGGAGCCTTTCCGCAGCCTCTTGTGTCACCATTCGATCCACAGCCTTGATAAACTTGAGTCTCTGATTCGTTTATGCAAGGATCTATCCCATACAATCCAGAGAAGGGTCCTATGATCTAATTAAGGTGGGATATCTTCTTGCTCAGAACACTTATGATATTTATTCAACTTCTTAGTTATTCTCTACTGATTAGTGGTTCCAAATAAAGCTTCTTAGATCGTGGTTCATCCTGGTTTGATAAGAATCATGGGGATATTGCCATATGTCCGAACAGGCTAATCTGGAATCATTTGGATAGAAAGTGGGATATCTTCTTACTCACAACTCCTATGAGATTTATTCAACTTCCTGGTTATTCTTCACTGATTAGTGGTTCCAAATAAAGCTTCTTAGATCGTGGTACATCCTGGTTTGATAAAAATCATGAAGATAATGGCATATGTCCGAACATGCTAATCTGGAATCATCTGGATAGAAGGTGGGATATCTTCTTGCTCACAACACTTATGAGATTTATTCAACTTCCTGGTTATTCTCCACTGATTAGTGGTTCCAAATAAAGCTTCTTAGATCGTGGTTCATCCTGGTTTGATAAGAATCATGAAGATATTGCCATATGTCTGAACAGGCTAATCTGAAATCATCTGGATAGAAAGTGGGATATCTTCTTACTCAAAACTCCTATGAGATTTATTCAACTTCCTGGTTATTCTCAACTGATTAGTGGTTCAAAATAAAGCTTCTTAGATCGTGGTTCATCCTGGTTTGATAAGAATCATGAAGATATTGCCATATGTCCGAACAGGCTAATCTGGAATCATCTGGATAGAAGGTGGGATATCTTCTTACTCACAACACTTATGAGATTTATTCAACTTCCTGGTTATTCTCCACTGATTAGTGGTTCCAAATAAAGCTTCTTAGATCGTGGTTCATCCTGGTTTGATAAGAATCAAGAAGATAATGGCATATGTCCGAACAGACTAATCTGGAATCATCTGGATAGAAGGTGGGATATCTTCTTCCTCACAATAATTATGAGATTTATTCAACTTCCTGGTTATTCTCCACTGATTAGTGGTTCCAAATAAAGCTTCTTAGATCGTGGTTCATCCTGGTTTGATAAGAATCATGAAGATATTGCCATACGTCCGAACAGGCTAATTTGGAATCATCTGGATAGAAAGGGGGATATCTTCTTACTCATAACTCCTATGAGATTTATTCAACTTCCTGGTTATTCAACACTGATTAGTAGTTACAAATAAAACTTCTTAGATCGTGGTCCATCCTGGTTTGTTAAGAATCATGAAGATAATGGCATATGTCCGAACAGGCTAATCTGGAATCATTTGGATAGAACGTGGGATATCTTCTTGCTCACAACACTTATGAGATTTATTCAACTTCCTGGTTATTCTCCACTGATTAGTGGTTCCAAATAAAGCTTCTTAGATCGTGGTTGATCCTGGTTTGATAAGAATCATGAAGATATTGCCATATGTCCGAACAGGCTAATCTGGAATCACCTGGATAGAAAAAGTGATATCTTCTTACTCACAACTCCTATGAGATTTATTCAACTTCCTGGTTATTCTCCACTGATTAGTGGTTCCCAATCAAGCTTCTTACATATTGGTTCATCCTGGTTTGATAAGAATCATGAAGATAATGGCATATGTCCGAAAAGGCTAATCTGGAATCATCTGGATAGAAGGTGGGATATCTTCTTACTCACAACACTTATGAGATTTATTCAACTTCCTGGTTATTCTCCACTGATTAGTGGTTCCAAATAAAGCTTCTTAGATCGTGGTTCATCCTGGTTTGATAAGAATCAAGAAGATAATGGCATATGTCCGAACAGGCTAATCTGGAATCATCTGGATAGAAGGTGGGATATCTTCTTCCTCACAATAATTATGAGATTTATTCAACTTCCTGGTTATTCTCCACTGATTAGTGGTTCCAAATAAAGCTTCTTAGATCGTGGTTCATCCTGGTTTGATAAGAATCATGATTATATTGCCATATGTCTGAACAGGCTAATCTGGAATCATCTGGATAGAAAGTGGGATATCTTCTTACTCACAACTCCTATGAGATTTATTCAACTTCCTGGTTATTCTCCACTGATTAGTGGTTCCAAATAAAGCTTCTTAGATCGTGGTTAATCCTGGTTTGATAAGAATCATGAAGATAATGGCATTTGTCCTAACAGGCTAATCTGGAATCATCTGGATTGAAGGTGGGATATCTTCTTGCTCACAACAGTTATGAGATTTATTCAACTTCCTGGTTATTCTCCACCGATTAGTGGTTCCAAATAAAGCTTCTTAGATCGTGGTTGATCCTGGTTTGATAAGAATCATGAATATATTGCCATATGTCTGAACAGGCTAATCTGGAATCATCTGAATTGAAAAAGGGATATCTTCTTACTCACAACTCCTATGAGATTTATTCAAATTCCTGGTTATTCTCCACTGATTAGTGGTTCCCAATCAAGCTTCTTACATATTGGTTCATCCTGGTTTGATAAGAATCATGAAGATAATGGCATATGTCCGAAAAGGCTAATCTGGAATCATCTGGATAGAAGGTGGGATATCTTCTTACTCACAATACTTTTGAGATTTATTCAACTTCCTGGTTATTCTCCACTGATTAGTGGTTCCAAATAAAGCTTTTTAGATCGTGGTTCATCCTGGTTTGATAAGAATCATGAAGATAATGGCATATGTCCGAACAGGCTAATCTGGAATCATCTGGATAGAAGGTGGGATATCTTCTTGCTCACAACAATTATGAGATTTATTCAACTTCCTGGTTATTCTCCACTGATTAGTGGTTCCAAATAAAGCTTCTTAGATCGTGGTTCATCCTGGTTTGATAAGAATCATGAATATATTGCCATATGTCTGAACAGGCTAATCTGGAATCATCTGGATAGAAAGTGGGATATCTTCTTACTCACAACTCCTATGAGATTTATTCAACTTCCTGGTTATTCTCCACTGATTATTGGTTCCAAATAAAGCTTCTTAGATCGTGGTTCATCCTGGTTTGATAAGAATCATGAAGATAATGGCATATGTCCTAACAGGCTAATCTGGAATCATCTGGATAGAAGGTGGGATATCTTCTTGCTCAGAACACTTATGATATTTATTCAACTTCCTGGTTATTCTCCACTGATTAGTGGTTCCAAATAAAGCTTCTTAGATCGTGGTTCATCCTGGTTTGATAAGAATC
The DNA here is from genome assembly GCA_019706035.1 of Raphanus raphanistrum subsp. raphanistrum. NCBI lineage: Eukaryota > Viridiplantae > Streptophyta > Magnoliopsida > Brassicales > Brassicaceae > Raphanus > Raphanus raphanistrum. The sequence continues at coordinate 9,195,947 of CM033985.1, read as the reverse complement.
ATGAAGATAATGGCATATGTCCTAACAGGCTAATCTGGAATCATCTGGATAGAAGGTGGGATATCTTCATGCTCACAACACTTATGAGATTTATTCAACTTCCTGATTATTCTCCACTGATTAGTGGTTCCAAATAAAGCTTCTTAGATCGTGGTTGATCCTGGTTTGATAAGAATCATGAGGATATTTCCATATGTCCGAACAGGCTAATCTGGAATCACCTGAATAGAAAAAGGGATATCTTCTTACTCACAACTCCTATGAGATTTATTCAACTTCCTGGTTATCCTCCACTGATTAGTGGTTCCCAATCAAGCTTCTTAGATCGTGGTTCATCCTGGTTTGATAAGAATCATGAAGATATTGCCATACGTCCGAACAGGCTAATCTGGAATCATCTGGATAGAAAGTGGGATATCTTCTTACTCACAACTCCTATGAGATTTATTCAACTTCCTGGTTATTCTCCACCGATTAGTGGTTCCAAATAAAGCTTTTTAGATCGTGGTTCATCCTTGCTTTGATAAGAATCAAGAAGATAATGCCATATGTCTGAACAGGCTAATCTGGAATCATCTGGATAGAAGGTGGGATATCTTCTTGCTCACAACAGTTATGAGATTTATTCAACTTCCTGGTTATTCTCCACTGATTATTGGTTCCAAATAAAGCTTCTTAGATCGTGGTTCATCCTGGTTTGATAAGAATCATGAAGATATTGCCATACGTCCGAACATGCTAATCTGGAATCATCTGGATAGAAAGTGGGATATCTTCTTACTCACAACTCCTATGAGATTTATTCAACTTCCTGGTTATTCTCCACCGATTAGTGGTTCCAAATAAAGCTTTTTAGATCGTGGTTCATCCTGGTTTGATAAGAATCTTGAAGATAATGGCATATGTCCGAACAGGCTAATCTGGAATCAATTGGTTAGAAGGTGGGATATCTTCTTGCTCACAACACTTATGAGATTTATTCAACTTCCTGGTTATTCTCCACTGATTAGTGGTTCCAAATAAAGCTTCTTAGATCATGGTTGATCCTGGTTTGATAAGAATCATGAAGATATTACCATATGTCCGAACAGGCTAATCTGGAATCATCTGGATAGAAAGTGGGATATCTTCTTCCTCACAACTCCTATGAGATTTATTCAACTTCCTGGTTATTCTCCACTGATTAGTGGTTCCAAATAAAGCTTCTTAGATCGTGGTTGATCATGGTTTGATAAGAATCATGAGGATATTGCCATAGGTCCGAACAGGCTAATCTTGAATCACCTGAATAGAAAAAGGGATATCTTCTTACTCACAACTCCTATGAGATTTATTCAACTTCTTGGTTATTCTCCACTAATTAGTGGTTCCCAATCAAGCTTCTTACATATTGGTTCATCCTGATTTGATAAGAATCATGAAGATAATGGCATATGTCCGAAAAAGCTAATCTGGAATCATCTGGATAGAAGGTGGGATATCTTCTTACTCACAACACTTATGAGATTTATTCAACTTCCTGGTTATTCTCCACTGATTAGTGGTTCCAAATAAAGCTTTTTAGATCGTGGTTCATCCTGGTTTAATAAGAATCATGAAGATAATGGCATATGTCCGAACAGGCTAATCTGGAATCATCTGGATAGAAGGTGGGATATCTTCTTGCTCACAACAATTATGAGATTTATTCAACTTCCTGGTTATTCTCCACTGATTAGTGGTTCCAAATAAAGCTTCTTAGATCGTGGTTCATCCTGGTTTGATAAGAATCATGAATATATTGCCATATGTCTGAATAGGCTAATCTGGAATCATCTGGATAGAAAGTGGGATATCTTCTTACTCACAACTCCTATGAGATTTATTCAACTTCCTGGTTTTTCTCCACTGATTAGTGGTTCCAAATAAAGCTTCTTAGATCGTGGTACATCCTGGTTTGATAAGAATCATGAAGATAATGGCATATGTCCTAACAGGCTTATCTGGAATCATCTAGATATAAGGTGGGATATCTTCTTGCTCAGAACACTTATGATATTTATTCAACTTCCTGGTTATTCTCCACTGATTAGTGGTTCCAAATAAAGCTTCTTAGATCGTGGTTCATCCTGGTTTGATAAGAATCATGAAGATATTGCCATATGTCCGAACAGGCTAATCAGGAATCATTTGGATAGAAAGTGGGATATCTTCTTACTGACAACTCCTATGAGATTTATTCAACTTCCTGGTTATTCTTCACTGATTAGTGGTTCCAAATAAAGCTTCTTAGATCGTGGTTCATCATGGTTTGATAAGAATCATGAAGATAATGGCATATGTCCGAAAAGGCTAATCTGGAATCATCTGGATAGAAGGTGGGATATCATCTTACTCACAACACTTATGAGATTTATTCAACTTCCTGGTTATTCTCCACTGATTAGTGGTTCCAAATAAAGCTTCTTAGATCGTGGTTCATCCTGGTTTGATAAGAATCAAGAAGATAATGGCATATGTCCGAATAGGCTAATCTGGAAACATCTGGATAGAAGGTGGGATATCTTCTTCCTCACAATAATTATGAGATTTATTCAACTTCCTGGTTATTCTCCACTGATTAGTGGTTCCAAATAAAGCTTCTTAGATCGTGGTTCATCCTGGTTTGATAAGAATCATGATTATATTGCCATATGTCTGAACAGGCTAATCTGGAATTATCTGGATAGAAAGTGGGATATATTCTTACTCACAACTCCTATGAGATTTATTCAACTTCCTGGTTATTCTCCACTGATTAGTGGTTCCAAATAAAGCTTCTTAGATCGTGGTTAATCCTGGTTTGATAAGAATCATGAAGATAATGGCATTTGTCCTAACAGGCTAATCTGGAATCATCTGGATAGAAGGTGGGATATCTTCTTGCTCACAAAAGTTATGAGATTTATTCAACTTCTTGGTTATTCTCCACTGATTAGTGGTTCCAAATAAAGCTTCTTAGATCGTGGTTCATCCTGGTTTGATAAGAATCATGAAGATATTGCCATACGTCCGAACAGGCTAATCTGGAATCATCTGGATAGAAAGTGGGATATCTTCTTACTCACAATTCCTATGAGATTTATTCAACTTCCTGGTTATTCTCCACTGATTAGTGGTTCCAAATAAAGCTTCTTAGATCGTGGTTCATTCTGGTTTGATAAGAATCATAAAGATAATGGCATATGTACGAACATGCTAATCTGGAATCATTTGGATAGAAGGTGGGATATCTTCTTGATCACAACACTTATGAGATTTATTCAACTTCCTGGTTATTCTCCACTGATTAGTGGTTCCAAATAAAGCTTCTTAGATCGTGGTTGATCCTGGTTTGATAAGAATCATGAGGATATTGCCATATGTCCGAACATGCTAATCTTGAATCACCTGAATAGAAAAAGGGATATCTTCTTACTCACAACTCCCATGAGATTTATTCAACTTCTTGGTTATTCTCCACTAATTAGTGGTTCCCAATCAAGCTTCTTACATATTGGTTCATCCTGATTTGATAAGAATCATGAAGATAATGGCATATGTCCGAAAAGGCTAATCTGGAATCATCTGGATAGAAGGTGGGATATCTTCTTACTCACAACACATATGAGATTTATTCAACTTCCTGGTTATTCTCCACTGATTAGTGGTTCCAAATAAAGCTTTTTAGATCGTGGTTCATCCTGGTTTGATAAGAATCATGAAGATAATGGCATATGTCCGAACAGGCTAATCTGGAATCATCTGGATAGAAGGTGGGATATCTTCTTGCTCACAACAATTATGAGATTTATTCAACTTCCTGGTTATTCTCCACTGAATAGTGGTTCCAAATAAAGCTTCTTAGATCGTGGTTCATCCTGGTTTGATAAGAATCATGAATATATTGCCATATGTCTGAACAGGCTAATCTGGAATCATCTGGATAGAAGGTGGGATATCTTCTTGCTCACAACACTTATGAGATTTATTCAACTTCCTGGTTATTCTCCACTGATTAGTTGTTCCAAATAAAGCTTCTTAGATCGTGGTTCATCCTCGCTTTGATAAGAATCAAGAAGATAATGCCATATGTCCGAACATGCTAATATGGAATCATCTGGATAGAAGGTGGGATATCTTCTTGCTCACAACAGTTATGAGATTTATTCAACTTCCTGGTTATTCTCCACTGATTAGTGGTTCCAAATAAAGCTTCTTAGATCGTGGTTCATCCTGGTTTGATAAGAATCATGAAGATATTGCCATATGTCCGAACAGGCTAATCTGGAATCATCTGGATAGAAAGTGGGATATCTTCTTACTCACAACTCCTATGAGATTTATTTAACTTCCTGGTAATTCTCCACTGATTATTGGTTCCAAATAAAGCTTCTTAGATCCTGGTTCATCCTGGTTTGATAAGAATCAAGAATATATTGCCATATGTCTGAACAGGCTAATCTGGAATCATCTGGATAGAAAGTGGGATATCTTCTTACTCACAACTCCTATGAGATTTATTTAACTTCTTGGTTATTCTCCACTGATTAGTGGTTCCAAATAAAGCTTCTTAGATCGTGGTTCATCCTGGTTTGATAAGCATATGTCCTAACAGGCTAATTTGGAATCATCTGGATAGAAGGTGTGATATCTTCTTGCTCACAACACTTATGATATTTATTGAACTTCCTGGTTAATCTCCACTGATTAGGGGTTCCAAATAATGCTTCTTAGATCGTGGTTCATCCTGTTTTGATAAGAATCATGAAGATATTGCCATATGTCCGAACAAGCTAATCTGGAATCATCTGGATAGAAAGTGGGATATCTTCTTCCTCACAACTCCTATGAGATTTATTCAACTTCCTGGTTATTCTCCACTGATTAGTGGTTCCAAATAAAGCTTCTTAGATCGTGCTTCATCCTGGTTTGATAAGTATCATGAAGATATTGCCATATGTCTGAACAGGCTAATCTGAAATCATCTGGATAGAAAGTGGGATATCTTCTTACTCAAACCTCCTATGAGATTTATTCAACTTCCTGGTTATTCTCCACTGATTAGTGGTTCCAAATAAAGCTTCTTAGGTCGTGGTTCATCCTGGTTTGATAAGAATCATGAAGATATTGACATATGTCTGAACAGGCTAATCTGAAATCATCTGGATAGAAAGTGGGATATCTTCTTACTCACAACTCCTATGAGATTTATTCAACTTCCTGGTTATTCTCCACTGATTAGTGGTTCAAAATAAAGCTTCTTAGATCATGGTTCATCCTGGTTTGATAAGAATTATGAAGATAATGGCATATGTCCGAACATGCTAATCTGGAATCATCTGGATAGAAGGTGGGATATCTTCTTGCTCACAACACTTATGAGATTTATTCAACTTCCTGGTTATTCTGCACTGATTAGTTGTTCCAAATAAAGCTTCTTAGATCGTGGTTCATCCTCGCTTTGATAAGAATCAAGAAGATAATGCAATATGTCCGAACATGCTAATATGGAATTATCTGGATAGAAGGTGGGATATCTTCTTGCTCACAACAGTTATGAGATTTATTCAACTTCCTGGTTATTCTCCACTGATTAGTGGTTCCAAATAAAGCTTCTTAGATCGTGGTTCATCCTGGTTTGATAAGAATCATGAAGATATTGCCATATGTCCGAACAGGCTAATCTGGAATCATCTGGATAGAAAGTGGGATATCTTCTTACTCACAACTCCTATGAGATTTATTTAACTTCCTGGTAATTCTCCACTGATTATTGGTTCCAAATAAAGCTTCTTGGATCGTGGTTCATCCTCGTTTGATAAGAATCATGAAGATAATGCCATATGTCCGAACAGGCTAATCTGGAATCATCTGGATAGAAGGTGGGATATCTTCTTGCTCACAACAGTTATGAAATTTATTCAACTTCCTGGTTATTCTCCACTGTTTAGTGGTTCCAAATAAAGCTTCTTAGATCGTGGTACATCCTGGTTTGATAAGAATCATGAAGATAATGGCATATGTCCTAACAGGCTAATCTGGAATCATCTGGATAGAAAGTGGGATATCTTCTTCCTCACAACTCCTATGAGATTTATTCAACTACCTGGTTATTCTCCACTGATTAGTGGTTCCAAATAAAGCTTCTTAGATCGTGGTTCATCCTGGTTTGATAAGAATCGTGAAGATAATGGCATATGTCCGAAAAGGCTAATCTGGAATCATTTGGATAGAAGGTGGGATATCTTCTTGCTCACAACACTTATGAGATTTATTCAACTTCCTGGTTATTCTCCACTGATTAGTGGTTCCAAATAAAGCTTCTTAGATCGTGCTTCATCCTGGTTTGATAAGTATCATGAAGATATTGCCATATGTCTGAACAGGCTAATCTGAAATCATCTGGATAGAAAGTGGGATATCTTCTTACTCAAACCTCCTATGAGATTTATTCAACTTCCTGGTTATTCTCCACTGATTAGTGGTTCCAAATAAAGCTTCTTAGATCGTGGTTCATCCTGGTTTGATAAGAATCATGAAGATATTGACATATGTCTGAACAGGCAAATCTGAAATCATCTGGATAGAAAGTGGGATATCTTCTTACTCACAACTCCTATGAGATTTATTCAACTTCCTGGTTATTCTCCACTGATTAGTGGTTCAAAATAAAGCTTCTTAGATCATGGTTCATCCTGGTTTGATAAGAATCATGAAGTTAATGGCATATGTCCGAACAGGCTAATCTGGAATCATCTGGATAAAAGGTGGGATATCTTCTTGCTCACAACACTTATGAGATTTATTCAACTTCCTGGTTATTCTCCACTGATTAGTTGTTCCAAATAAAGTTTCTTAGATCGTGATTCATCCTCGCTTTGATAAGAATCAAGAAGATAATGCCATATGTCCGAACATGCTAATATGGAATCATCTGGATAGAAGGTGGGATATCTTCTTGCTCACAACAGTTATGAGATTTATTCAACTTCCTGGTTATTCTCCACTGATTAGTGGTTCCAAATAAAGCTTCTTAGATCGTGGTTCGTCCTGGTTTGATAAGAATCATGAAGATATTGCCATATGTCCGAACAGGCTAATCTGGAATCATCTGGATAGAAAGTGGGATATCTTCTTACTCACAACTCCTATGAGATTTATTTAACTTCCTGGTAATTCTCCACTGGTTATTGGTTCCAAATATAGCTTCTTGGATCGTGGTTCATCCTCGTTTGATAAGAATCATGAAGATAATGCCATATGTCCGTACAGGCTAATCTGGAATCATCTGGATAGAAGGTGGGATATCTTCTTGCTCACAACAGTTATGAGATTTATTCAACTTCCTGGTTATTCTCCACTGATTAGTGGTTCCAAATAAAGCTTCTTAGATCGTGGTTCATCCTGGTTTGATAAGAATCATGAAGATAATGGCATATGTCCTAACAGGCTAATCTGGAATCATCTGGATAGAAAGTGGGATATCTTCTTCCTCACAACTCCTATGAGATTTATTCAACTACCTGGTTATTCTCCACTGATTAGTGGTTCCAAATAAAGCTTCTTAGATCGTGGTTCATCCTGGTTTGATAAGAATCGTGAAGATAATGGCATATGTACGAACAGGCTAATCTGGAATCATTTGGATAGAAGGTGGAATATCTTCTTGCTCACAACACTTATGAGATTTATTCAACTTCCTGGTTATTCTCCACTGATTAGTGGTTCCAAATAAAGCTTCTTAGATCGTGCTTCATCCTGGTTTGATAAGTATCATGAAGATATTGCCATATGTCTGAACAGGCTAATCTGAAATCATCTGGATAGGAAGTGGGATATCTTCTTACTCAAACCTCCTATGAGATTTATTCAACTTCCTGGTTATTCTCCACTGATTAGTGGTTCCAAATAAAGCTTCTTAGATCGTGGTTCATCCTGGTTTGATAAGAATCATGAAGATATTGACATATGTCTGAACATGCTAATCTGAAATCATCTGGATAGAAAGTGGGATATCTTCTTACTCACAACTCCTATGAGATTTATTCAACTTCCTGGTTATTCTCCACTGATTAGTGGTTCAAAATAAAGGTTCTTAGATCATGGTTCATCCTGGTTTGATAAGAATCATGAAGATAATGGCATATGTCCGAACAGGCTAATCTGGAATCATCTGGATAGAAGGTGGGATATCTTCTTGCTCACAACACTTATGAGATTTATTCAACTTCCTGGTTATTATCCATTGATTAGTGGTTCCAAATAAAGCTTTTTAGATCGTGGTTCATCCTGGTTTGATAAGAATCATGAAGATAATGACATATGTCCGAACAGGCTAATCTGGAATCATATGGATAGAAGGTGGGATATCTTCTTCCTCACAACAATTATGAGATTTATTCAACTTCCTGGTTATTCTCCACTGATTAGTGGTTCTAAATAAAGCTTCTTAGATCGTGGTTCATCCTGGTTTGATAAGAATCATGAAGATATTGACATATGTCCGAACAGGCTAATCTGGAATCATCTGGATAGAAAGTGGGATATCTTCTTACTCACAACTCCTATGAAATTTATTTAACTTCCTGGTAATTCTCCACTGATTAGTGGTTCCAAAGTAAAGCTTCTTAGATCGTGGTTCATCCTCGTTTGATAAGAATCATCAAGATAATGCCATATGTCCGAACAGGCTAATCTGGAATCATCTGGATAGATGGTGGGATATCTTCTTGCTCACAACAGTTATAAGATTTATTCAACTTCCTGGTTATTCTCCACTGATTAGTGGTTCCAAATAAAGCTTCTTAGATCGTGGTTCATCCTGGTTTGATAAGAATCATGAAGATAATGGCATATGTCCTAACAGACTAATCTGGAATCATCTGGATAGAAGGTGGGATATCTTCTTGCTCACAATACTTATGGTATTTATTCAACTTCCTGGTTATTCTCCACTGATTAGTGGTTCCAAATAAAGCTTCTTAGATCTTGGTTTATCATGTTTTGATAAGAATCATGAAGATATTGCCATATGTCCGAAGAGGCTAATCTGGAATCATCTGGATAGAAAGTGGGATATCTTCTTCCTCACAACTCCTATGAGATTTATTCAACTTCCTGGTTATTCTCCACTGATTAGTGGTTCCAAATAAAGCTTCTTAGATCGTGGTTCATCCTGGTTTGATAAGAATCATGAAGATATTGCCATATGTCTGAACAGGCTAATCTGAAATCATCTGGATAGAAAGTGGGATATCTTCTTACTCACAACTCCTATGAGATTTATTCAACTTCCTGGTTATTCTCCACTGATTAGTGGTTCAAAATAAAGCTTCTTAGATCGTGGTTCATCCTGGTTTGATAAGAATCATGAAGATATTGACATATGTCCGAACAGGCTAATCTGGAATCATCTGGATAGAAAGTGGGATATCTTCTTACTCACAACTCCTATGAGATTTATTTAACTTCCTGGTAATTCTCCACTGATTAGTGGTTCCAAATAAAGCTTCTTAGATCGTGGTTCATCCTCGTTTGATAAGAATCATCAAGATAATGCCATATGTCCGAACAGGCTAATCTGGAATCATCTGGTTAGAAGGTGGGATATCTTCTTGCTCACAACACTTATGAAATTTATTCAACTTCCTGGTTATTCTCCACTGATTAGTGGTTCCAAATAAAGCTTCTTAGATCGTGGTTGATCCTAGTTTGATAAGAATCATGAAGATATTGCCATATGTCTGAACAGGCTAATCTGGAATCATCTGGATAGAAAGTGGGATATCTTCTTCATCACAACTCCTATGAGATTTATTCAACTTCATGGTTATTATCCACTGATTAGTGGTTCCAAATAAAGCTTCTTAGATCGTGGTTGATCATGGTTTGATAAGAATCATGAGGATATTGCCATATGTCCGAACATGCTAATCTGGAATCACCTGGATAAAAAAAGGGATATCTTCTTACTCACAACTCCTATGAGTTTTATTCAACTTCCTGGTTATTCTCCACTGATTAGTGGTTCCCAATCAAGCTTCTTACATATTGGTTCATCCTAGTTTGATAAGAATCATGAAGATAATGGCATATGTCCGAAAAGGCTAATCTGGAATCATCTGGATAGAAGGTGGGATATCTTCTTACTCATAACACTTATGAGATTTATTCAACTTCCCGGTTATTCTCGACTGATTAGTGGTTCCAAATAAAGCTTCTTAGATCGTGGTTCATCCTGGTTTGATAAGAATCATGAAGATATTGCCATATGTCCGAACAGACTAATCTGGAATCATCCGGATAGAAAGTGGGAAATCTTCTTACTCACAACTCCTATGAGATTTATTCAACTTCCTGGTTATTATCCACTGATTAGTGGTTCCAAATAAAGCTTTTTAGATCGTGGTTCATCCTGGTTTGATAATAATCATGAATATATTGCCATATGTCTGAACAGGCTAATCTGGAATCATCTGGATAGAAAGTGGGATATCTTCTTACTCACAACTCCTATGAGATTTATTTAACTTCTTGGTTATTCTCCCAAATAAAGCTTCTTAGATCGTGGTTCATCCTGGTTTGATAAGAATCATGAAGATAATGGCATATGTCCTAACAGGCTAATCTGGAATCATCTGGATAGAAGGTGGGATATCTTCTTGCTCACAACACTTATGATATTTATTGAACTTACTGGTTATTCTCCACTGATTAGTGGTTGCAAATAAAGCTTCTTAGATCGTGGTTCATCCTGTTTTGATAAGAATCATGGAGATATTGCCATATGTCCGAACAAGCTAATCTGGAATCATCTGGATAGAAAGTGGGATATCTTCTACCTCACAACTCCTATGAGATTTATTCAACTTCCTGGTTATTCTACACTGATTAGTGGTTCCAAATAAAGCTTCTTAGATCGTGGTTCATCCTGGTTTGATAAGTATCATGAAGATATTGTCATATGTCTGAACAGGCTAATCTGAAATCATCTGGATAGAAAGTGGGATATCTTCTTACTCAAACCTCCTATGAGATTTATTCAACTTCCTGGTTATTCTCCACTGATTAGTGGTTCAAAATAAAGCTTCTTAGATCGTGGATCATCCTGGTTTGATAAGAATCGTGAAGATATTGCCATATGTCCGAACAGGCTAATCTGGAATCATCTAGATAGAAAGTGGGATATCTTCTTACGAACAACTCCTATGAGATTTATTTAACTTCCTGGTAATTCTCCACTGATTATTGGTTCCAAATAAAGCTTCTTAGATCGTGGTTCATCCTCGTTTGATAAGAATCATGAAGATAATGCTATATGTCCGAACAGGCTAATCTGGAATCATCTGGATAGAAGGTGGGATATATTCTTGCTCACAACAGTTATGAGATTTATTCAACTTCCTGGTTATTCTCCACTGATTAGTGGTTCCAAATAAAGCTTCTTAGATCGTGGTTCATCCTGGTTTGATAAGAATCATGAAGATAATGGTATATGTCCTAACAGGCTAATCTGGAATCATCTGGATAGAAAGTGGGATATCTTCTTCCTCACAACTCCTATGAGATTTATTCAACTTCCTGGTTATTCTCCACTGATTACTGGTTCCAAATAAAGCTTCTTAGATCGTGGTTCATCCTGGTTTGATAAGAATCATGAAGATAATGGCATATGTCCGAACAGGCTAATCTGGAATCATTTGGATAGAAGGTGGGATATCTTCTTGCTCACAACACTTATGAGATTTATTCAACTTCCTGGTTATTCTCCACTGATTAGTGGTTCCAAATAAAGATTCTTAGATCGTGGTTGATCCTGGTTTGATAAGAATCATGAGGAAATTGCCATATGTCCAAACAGGCTAATCTGGAATCGCCTGGATAGAAAAAGGGATATCTTTTTACTCACAACTCCTATGAGATTTATTCAACTTCCTGGTTATTCTCCACTGATTAGTGGTTCCCAATCAAGCTTCTTACATATTGGTTCATCCTGGTTTGATAAGAATCATGAAGATAATGGCATATGTTCGAAAAGGCTAATCTCGAATCATCTGGATAGAAGGTGAGGTATCTTCTTACTCACAACACTTATGAGATTTATTCAACTTCCTAGTTATTATCCACTGATTAGTGGTTCCAAATAAAGCTTTTTAGATCGTGGTTCATCCTGGTTTGATAAGAATCATGAAGATAATGGCATATGTCCGAACAGGCTAATCTGGAATCATATGGATAGAAGGTGGGATATCTTCTTCCTCACAACAATTATGAGATTTATTCAACTTCGTGGTTATTCTCCACTGATTAGTGGTTCTAAATAAAGCTTATTAGATCGTGGTTCATCCTGGTTTGATAAGAATCATGAATAAATTGCCATATGTGTGAACATGCTAATCTGGAATCATCTGGATAGAAAGTGGGATATCTTCTTACTCACAACTCCTATGAGATTTATTCAACTTTCTGGTTATTCTCCACTGATTAGTGGTTTCAAATAAAGCTTCTTAGATCGTGGTTCATCCTGGTTTGATAAGAATCATGAAGATATTGCCATATGTCCGAACAGGCTAATCTGGAATCATCTGGATAGAAAGTGGGATATCTTCTTCCTCATAACTCCTATGAGATTTATTCAACTTCCTGGTTATTCTCCACTGATTAGTGGTTCCAAATAAAGCTTCTTAGATCGTGGTTTATCCTGGTTTGATAAGAATCATGAAGATATTGCCATATGTCTGAACAGGCTAATCTGAAATCATCTGGATAGAAAGTGGGATATCTTCTTACTCACAACTCCTATGAGATTTATTCAACTTCCTGGTTATTTTCCACTGATTAGTGGTTCAAAATAAAGCTTCTTAGATCGTGGTTCATCCTGGTTTGATAAGAATCATGAAGATATTGACATATGTCCGAACAGACTAATCTGGAATCATCTGGATAGAAAGTGGGATATCTTCTTACTCACAACTCCTATGAGATTTATTTAACTTCCTGGTAATTCTCCACTGATTAGTGGTTCCAAATAAAGCTTCCTAGATCGTGGTTCATCCTCGTTTGATAAGAATCATCAAGATAATGCCATATGTCCGAACAGGCTAATCTGGAATCATCTGGATAGATGGTGGGATATCTTCTTGCTCACAACAGTTATAAGATTTATTCAACTTCCTGGTTATTCTCCACTGATTAGTGGTTGCAAATAAAGCTTCTTAGATCGTGGTTCATCCTGGTTTGACAAGAATCATGAAGATAATGGCATATGTCCTAACAGGCTAATCTGGAATCATCTGGATAGAAGGTGGGATATCTTCTTGCTCACAATACTTATGGTATTTATTCAACTTCCTGGTTATTCTCCACTGATTAGTGGTTCCAAATAAATCTTCTTAGATCTTGGTTCATCCTGTTTTGAAAAGAATCGTGAAGATATTGCCATATGTCCGAACAGGCTAATCTAGAATCATCTGGATAGAAAGTGGGATATCTTCTTCCTCACAACTCCTATGAGATTTATTCAACTTCCTGGTTATTCTCACTGATTAGTGGTTCCAAATAAAGCTTCTTAGATCGTGGTTCATCCTGGTTTGATAAGAATCATGAAGATATTGCCATATGTCTGAATAGGCTAATCTGAAATCATCTGGATAGAAAGTGGGATATCTTCTTACTCACAACTCCTATGAGATTTATTCAACTTCCTGGTTATTCTCCACTGATTAGTGGTTCAAAATAAAGCTTCTTAGATCGTGGTTCATCCTGGTTTGATAAGAATCATGAAGATATTGACATATGTCCGAACAGGCTAATCTGGAATCATCTGGATAGAAAGTGGGATATCTTCTTACTCACAACTCCTATGAGATTTATTTAACTTCCTGGTAATTCTCCACTGATTAGTGGTTCCAAATAAAGCTTCTTAGATCGTGGTTCATCCTGGTTTGATAAGAATCATGAAGATAATGGCATATGTCCTAACAGGCTAATCTGGAATCATCTGGATAGAAGGTGGGATATCTTCTTGCTCACAATACTTATGGTATTTATTCAACTTCCTGGTTATTCTCCACTGATTAGTGGTTCCAAATAAAGCTTCTTAGATCTTGGTTCATCCTGTTTTGATAAGAATCATGAAGATATTGCCATATGTCCGAACAGGCTAATCTGGAATCATCTGGATAGATAGTGGGATATCTTCTTCCTCACAACTCCTATGAGATTTATTCAACTTCCTGGTTATTCTCCACTGATTAGTGGTTCCAAATAAAGCTTCTTAGATCGTGGTTCATCCTGGTTTGATAAGAATCATGAAGATATTGCCATATGTCTGAACAGGCTAATCTGAAATCATCTGGATAGAAAGTGGGATATCTTCTTACTCACAACTCCTATGAGATTTATTCAACTTCCTGGTTATTCTCCACTGATTAGTGGTTCAAAATAAAGCTTCTTAGATCGTGCTTCATCCTGGTTTGATAAGAATCATGAAGATATTGACATATGTCCGACTAGTCTAATCTGGAATCATCTGGATAGAAAGTGGGATATCTGCTTACTCACAACTCCTATGAGATTTATTTAACTTCCTGGTAATTCTCCACTGATTAGTGGTTCCAAATAAAGCTTCTTAGATCGTGGTTCATCCTGTTTTGATAAGAATCATGAAGATAATGGCATATGTCCTAACAGGCTAATCTGGAATCATCTGGATAGAAGGTGGGATATCTTCTTGCTCACAATACTTATGGTATTTATTCAACTTCCTGGTTATTCTCCACTGATTAGTGGTTCCAAATAAAGCTTCTTAGATCTTGGTTCATCCTGTTTTGATAAGAATCATGAAGATATTGCCATATGTCCGAACAGGCTAATCTGGAATCATCTGGATAGAAAGTGGGATATCTTCTTACTCACAACTCCTATTCAACTTCCTGGTTATTCTCCACTGATTAGTGGTTCCAAATAAAGCTTCTTAGATCGTGGTTCATCCTGGTTTGATAAGAATCATGAAGATATTGCCATATGTCTGAACAGGCTAATCTGAAATCATCTGGATAGAAAGTGAGATATCTTCTTACTCACAACTCCTATGAGATTTATTCAACCTCCTGGTTATTCTCCACTGATTAGTAGTTCAAAATAAAGCTTCTTAGATCGTGGTTTAACCTGGTTTGATAAGAATCATTAGGATATTGTCATATGTCCGAACAGGCTAATCTGGAATCACCTGGATAGAAAAAGGGATATCTTCTTACTCACAACTCCTATGAGATTTATTCAACTTCCTGGTTATTCTCCACTGATTAGTGGTTCCCAATCAATCTTCTTACATATTGGTTCATCCTGGTTTGATAAGAATCATGAAGATAATGGCATATGTCCGAAAAGGCTAATCTGGAATCATCTGGATGGAAGGTGGGATATCTTCTTACTCATAACACTTATGAGATTTATTCAACTTCCCGGTTATTCTCGACTGATTAGTGGTTGCCAAATAAAGCTTCTTAGATCGTGGTTCATCCTGGTTTGATAAGAATCATGAAGATATTGCCATATGTCCGAACAGACTAATCTGGAATCATCTGGATAGAAAGTGGGAAATCTTCTTACTCACAACTCCTATGAGATTTATTCAACTTCCTGGTTATTCTCCACTGATTAGTGGTTCCAAATAAAGCTTCTTAGATCGTGGTTCATCCTGGTTTGATAAGAATCATGAAGATATTGCCATATGTCCGAACAGACTAATCTGGAATCATCTGGATAGAAAGTGGGAAATCTTCTTACTCACAACTCCTATGAGATTTATTCAACTTCCTGGTTATTCTCCACTGATTAGTGGTTCCAAATAAAGCTTCTTAGATCGTGGTTCATCCTGGTTTGATAAGAATCATGAAGATATTGCCATATGTCCGAACAGGCTAATCTGGAATCATCTGGATAGAAAGTGGGATATCTTCTTACTCACAACTCCTATTCAACTTCCTGGTAATTCTCCACTGATTAGTGGTTCCAAATAAAGCTTCTTAGATCGTGGTTCATCCTCGTTTGATAAGAATCGTCAAGATAATGCCATATGTCCGAACAGGCTAATCTGAAATCATCTGGATAGAAAGTGGGATATCTTCTTACTCACAACAGTTATAAGATTTATTCAACTTCCTATATATTCAAAATAAAGCTTCTTAGATCGTGATTCATCCTGATTTGATAAGAATCATGAAGATAATGGCATATGTCCTAACAGGCTAATCTGGAATCATCTGGATAGAAAGTGGTATATCTTCGTGCTCACAACACTTATGAGACTTATTCCACTTCCTGGTAATTCTCCACTGATTAGTGGTTCCAAATAAAGCTTCTTAGATCGTGGTTCATCCTGGTTTGATAAGAATCATCAAGATAATGCCATATGTCTGAACAGGCTAATCTGGAATCATCTGGATAGAAAGTGGGATATCTTCTTACTCACAACTCCTATGAGATTTATTCAACTTCCTGGTTATTCTCCACTGATTAGTGGTTCCAAATAAAGCTTCTTAGATCGTGGTTCATCCTGGTTTGATAAGAATCATGAAGATAATTGCCATATGTCTGAACAGGCTAATCTGGAATCATCTGGATAGAAAGTGGGATATCTTCTTACTCACAACTCCTATGAGATTTATTTAACTTCCTGGTAATTCTCTACTGATTAGTGGTTCCAAATAAAGCTTCTTAGATCGTGGTTCATCCTCGTTTGATAAGAATCATGAAGATAATGTCATATGTCCGAACAGGCTAATCTGGAATCATCTGGATAGAAGGTGGGATATCTTCTTGCTCACAACAGTTATGAGATTTATTCAACTTCCTGGTTATTCTCCACTGATTAGTGGTTCCAAATAAAGCTTCTTAGATCGTGGTTCATCCTGGTTTGATAAGAATCATGAAGATAATGGCATATGTCCGAAAAGGCTAATCTGGAATCATCTGGATAGAAAGTGGGATATCTTCTTACTCACAACTCCTATGAGATTTATTCAACTTCCTGGTTATTCTCCACTGATTAGTGGTTCCAAATAAAGCTTCTTAGATCGTGGTTCATCCTGGTTTGATAAGAATCATGAAGATAATGGCATATGTCCTAACAAGCTAATCTGGAATCATCTGGTTAGAAGGTGGGGTATCTTCTTGCTCACAACACTTATGGTATTTATTCAACTTCCTGGTTATTCTCCACTGATTAGTGGTTCCAAATAAAGCTTCTTAGTTCGTGGTTCATCCTGTTTTGATAAGAATCATGAAGATATTGCCATATGTCCGAACATGCTAATCTGGAATCATCTGGATAAAAAGTGGGATATCTTCTTCCTCAGAAGTCCTATGAGATTTATTCAACATACTGGTTATTCTTCACTGATTAGTGGTTCCAAATAAAGCTTCTTAGATCGTGGTTCATCCTGGTTTGATAATAATCATGAAGATATTGCCATACGTCCGAACAGGCTAATCTGGAATCATCTGGATAGAAAGTGGGAAATCTTCTTACTCACACTCCTATGAGATTTATTCAACTTCCTGGTTATTCTACACTGATTACTGGTTCCAAATAAAGCTTCTTAGATCGTGGTCATCCTGGTTTGATAAGAATCATGAAGATATTGCCATATGTCCGAACATGCTAATCTGAAATCATCTGGATAGAAAGTGGGATATCTTCTTCCTCACAACTCCTATGAGATTTATTCAACTTCCTGGTTATTCTCCACTGATTAGTGGTTCCAAATAAAGCTTCTTAGATCGTGGTTCATCCTGGTTTGATAATAATCATGAAGATATTGCCATACGTCCGAACAGGCTAATCTGGAATCATCTGGATAGAAAGTGGGAAATCTTCTTACTCACACTCCTATGAGATTTATTCAACTTCCTGGTTATTCTACACTGATTACTGGTTCCAAATAAAGCTTCTTAGATCGTGGTTCATCCTGGTTTGATAAGAATCATGAAGATATTGCCATATGTCCGAACAGACTAATCTGGAATCATCTGGATAGAAAGTGGGAAATCTTCTTACTCATAACTCCTATGAGATTTATTCAACTTCCTGGTTATTCTCCACTGATTAGTGGTTCCAAATAAAGCTTCTTAGATCGTGGTTCATCCTGGCTTGATAAGAATCATGAATATATTGCCATATGTCTGAACAGGCTAATCTGGAATCATCTGGATAGAAAGTGGGATATCTTCTTACTCACAACTCCTATGAGATTTATTTAACTTCTTGGTTATTCTCCATTGATTAGTGGTTCCAAATAAAGCTTCTTAGATCGTGGTTCATCCTGGTTTGATAAGAATCATGAAGATAATGGCATATGTCCTAACAGGCTAATCTGGAATCATCTGGATAGAAGGTGGGATATCTTCTTGCTCACAACACTTATGATATTAATTGAACTTCCTGGTTATTCTCCACTGATTAGTGGTTCCAAATAAAGCTTCTTAGATCGTGGTTCATCCTGTTTTGATAAGAATCATGAAGATAATGGCATATGTCCTAACAGGCTAATCTGGAATCATCTGGATAGAAGGAGGGATATCTTCTTGCTCACAATACTTATGGTATTTATTCAACTTCCTGGTTATTCTCCACTGATTAGTGGTTCCAAATAAAGCTTCTTAGATCTTGGTTCATCCTGTTTTGATAAGAATCATGAAGATATTGCCATATGTCCGAACAGGCTAATCTGAAATCATCTGGATAGAAAGTGGGATATCTTCTTACTCACAACAGTTATAAGATTTATTCAACTTCCTATATATTCAAAATAAAGCTTCTTAGATCGTGGTTCATCCTGATTTGATAAGAATCATGAAGATAATGGCATATGTCCTAACAGGCTAATCTGGAATCATCTGGATAGAAAGTGGTATATCTTCGTGCTCACAACACTTATGAGACTTATTCCACTTCCTGGTAATTCTCCACTGATTAGTGGTTCCAAATAAAGCTTCTTAGATCGTGGTTCATCCTGGTTTGATAAGAATCATCAAGATAATGCCATATGTCCGAACAGGCTAATCTGGAATCATCTGGATAGAAGGTGGGATATCTTCTTGCTCACAACAGTTATGAGATTTATTCAACTTCCTGGTTATTCTCCACTGATTAGTGGTTCCAAATAAAGCTTCTTAGATCGTGGTTCATCCTGGTTTGATAAGAATCATGAAGATAATGGCATATGTCCGAAAAGGCTAATCTGGAATCATCTGGATAGAAAGTGGGATATCTTCTTACTCACAACTCCTATGAGATTTATTCAACTTCCTGGTTATTCTCCACTGATTAGTGGTTCCAAATAAAGCTTCTTAGATCGTGGTTGATCCTGGTTTGATAAGAATCATGAAGATATTGCCATATGTCCGAACAGGCTAATCTGGAATCATCTGGATAGAAAGTGGGATATCTTCTTCCTCACAACAGTTATGAGATTTATTCAACATCCTGGTTATTCTCCACTGATTAGTGGTTCCAAATAAAGCTTCTTAGATCGTGGTTCATCCTGGTTTGATAAGAATCATGAAGATAATGGCATATGTCCTAACAGGCTAATCTGGAATCATCTGGTTAGAAGGTGGGATATCTTCTTACTCACAACACTTATGAGATTTATTTAACTTCCTGGTTATTCTCCACTGATTAGTGGTTCCAAATAAAGCTTCTTAGATCGTGGTTCATCCTGGTTTGATAAGAATCATGAAGATAATGGCATATGTCCTAACAGGCTAATCTGGAATCATCTGGTTAGAAGGTGGGATATCTTCTTACTCACAACACTTATGAGATTTATTTAACTTCCTGGTTATTCTCCACTGATTAGTGGTTCCAAATAAAGCTTCTTAGATCGTGGTTCATCCTCGTTTGATAAGAATCGTCAAGATAATGCCATATGTCCGAACAGGCTAATCTGAAATCATCTGGATAGAAAGTGGGATATCTTCTTACTCACAACAGTTATAAGATTTATTCCACTTCCTGGTTATTCTCCACTGATTAGTGGTTCCAAATAAAGCTTCTTAGATCGTGGTTCATCCTGGTTTGATAAGAATCATGAAGATATTGCCATATGTCTGAACAGGCTAATCTGGAATCATCTGGATAGAAAGTGGGATATCTTCTTACTCACAACTCCTATGAGATTTATTTAACTTCCTGGTAATTCTCTACTGATTAGTGGTTCCAAATAAAGCTTCTTAGATCGTGGTTCATCCTCGTTTGATAAGAATCATGAAGATAATGTCATATGTCCGAACAGGCTAATCTGGAATCATCTGGATAGAAGGTGGTATATCTTCTTGCTCACAACAGTTATGAGATTTATTCAACTTCCTGGTTATTCTCCACTGATTAGTGGTTCCAAATAAAGCTTCTTAGAGCGTGGTTCATCCTGGTTTGATAAGAATCATGAAGATATTGCCATATGTCCGAACAGGCTAATCTGGAATCATCTGGATAGAAAGTGGGATATCTTCTTCCTCAGAACTCCTATGAGATTTATTCAACTTCCTGATTATTCTCCACTGATTAGTGGTTCCAAATAAATCTTCTTAGATCGTGGTTCATCCTGGTTTGATAAGAATCATGATGATAATGACATATGTCCGAACAGGCTAATCTGGAATCTTCTGGATAGAAGTTGGAATATCTTCGTGCTCACAACACTTATGAGACTTATTCAACTTCCTGGTTATTCTCCACTGATTAGTGGTTCCCAATCAAGATTCTTACATATTGGTTCATCCTGGTTTGATAAAAATCATGAAGATAATGGCATATGTCCGAAAAGGCTAATCTGAAATCATCTGGATAGAAGGTGGGATATCTTCTTACTCACAACACTTATGAGATTTATTCAACTTCCTGGTTATTCTCCACTGATTAGTGGTTCCAAATAAAGCTTCTTAGATCGTGGTTCATCCTGGTTTGATAAGAATCATGAAGATAATGGCAAATGTCCGAACAGGCTAATCTGGAATCATCTGGATAGAAGGTGGGATATCTTCTTGCTCACAACAATTATGAGATTTATTCAACTTCCTGGTTATTCTCCACTGATTAGTGGTTCTAAATAAAACTTCTTAGATCGTGGTTCATCCTCGTTTGATAAGAATCATGAATATATTGCCATATGTCTGAACAGGCTAATCTGGAATCATCTGGATAGAAAGTGGGATATCTTCTTACTCACAACTCCTATGAGATTTATTCAACTTCCTGGTTATTCTCCACTGATTAGTGGTTCCAAATAAAGCTTCTTAGATCGTGGTTCCTCCTTATTTGATAAGAATCATGAAGATAATGGCATATGTCCGAAAAGGCTAATCTGGAATCATCTGGATAGAAGGTGGGATATCTTCTTACTCACAACACTTATGAGATTTATTCAACTTCCTGGTTATTCTCCACTTATTAGTGGTTCCAAATAAAGCTTCTTAGATCGTGTTTCATCCGTGTTTGATAAGAATCATGAAGATATTGCCATATGTCCGAACAGGCTAATCTGGAATCAGCTAGATAGAAAGTGGGAAATCTTCTTACTCACAACTCCTATGAGATTTATTCAACTTCCTGGTTATTCTCCCCTGATTAGTGGTTCCAAATAAAGCTTCTTAGATCGTGGTTCATCCTGGTTTAATAAGAATCATGAATATATAGCCATATGTCCGAACAGGCTAATCTGGAATCATCTGGATAAAAAGTGGGATATCTTCTTACTCACAACTCCTATGAGATTTATTTAACTTCCTGGTAATTCTCCACTGATTAGTGGTTCCAAATAAAGCTTCTTATATCGTGGTTCATCCTCGTTTGATAAGAATCATGAAGATAATGCCATATGTCC
This sequence comes from Raphanus raphanistrum subsp. raphanistrum, assembly GCA_019706035.1. NCBI lineage: Eukaryota > Viridiplantae > Streptophyta > Magnoliopsida > Brassicales > Brassicaceae > Raphanus > Raphanus raphanistrum. The sequence goes on along the minus strand of CM033985.1, from coordinate 9,174,060 downwards.
GAACATGCTAATCTAGAATCATCTGGATAGAAGGTGGGATATCTTCTTGCTCACAACAGTTATGAAATTTATTCAACTTCCTGGTTATTCTCCACTGATTAGTGGTTCCAAATAAAGCTTCTTAAATCGTGGTTCATCCTGGTTTGATAATAATCATGAAGATATTGCCATACGTCCGAACAGGCTAATCTGGAATCATCTGGATAGAAAGTGGGAAATCTTCTTACTCACAACTAATATGAGATTTATTCAACTTCCTGGTTATTCTCCACTGATTAGTGGTTCCAAATAAAGCTTCTTAGATCGTGGTCATCCTGGTTTGATAAGAATCATGAAGATATTGCCATATGTCCGAACAGGCTAATCTGGAATCATCTGGATAGAAAGTGGGATATCTTCTTCCTCACAAATCCTATGAAATTTATTCAACTTCCTGGTTATTCTCCACTGATTAGTGGTTCCAAATAAAGCTTCTTAGATCGTGGTTCATCCTGGTTTGATAAGAATCATGAAGATAATGGCATATGTCCGAACAGGCTAATCTGGAATCTTCTGGATAGAAGTTGGAATATCTTCGTGCTCACAACACTTATGAGACTTATTCAACTTCCTGGTTATTTTCCACTGATTAGTGGTTCCCAATCAATATTCTTAAATATTGGTTCATCCTGGTTTGATAAAAATCATGAAGATAATGGCATATGTCCGAAAAGGCTAATCTGGAATCATCTGGATAGAAGGTGGGATATCTTCTTACTCACAACACTTATGATATTAATTGAACTTCCTGGTTATTCTCCACTGATTAGTGGTTCCAAATAAAGCTTCTTAGATCGTGGTTCATCCTGTTTTGATAAAAATCATGAAGATAATGGCATATGTCCTAACAGGCTAATCTGGAATCATCTGGATAGAAAGTGGGATATCTTCTTACTCACAACAGTTATAAGATTTATTCAACTTCCTATATATTTAAAATAAAGCTTCTTAGATCGTGGTTCATCCTGATTTGATAAGAATCATGAAGATAATGGCATATGTCCTAACAGGCTAATCTGGAATCATCTGGATAGAAAGTGGTATATCTTCGTGCTCACAACACTTATGAGACTTATTCCACTTCCTGGTAATTCTCCACTGATTAGTGGTTCCAAATAAAGCTTCTTAGATCGTGGTTCATCCTGGTTTGATAAGAATCATCAAGATAATGCCATATGTCCGAACAGGCTAATCTGGAATCATCTGGATAGAAGGTGGGATATCTTCTTGCTCACAACAGTTATGAGATTTATTCAACTTCCTGGTTATTCTCCACTGATTAGTGGTTCCAAATAAAGCTTCTTAGATCGTGGTTCATCCTGGTTTGATAAGAATCATGAAGATAATGGCATATGTCCGAAAAGGCTAATCTGGAATCATCTGGATAGAAAGTGGGATATCTTCTTACTCACAACTCCTATGAGATTTATTCAACTTCCTGGTTATTCTCCACTGATTAGTGGTTCCAAATAAAGCTTCTTAGATCGTGGTTGATCCTGGTTTGATAAGAATCATGAAGATATTGCCATATGTCCGAACAGGCTAATCTGGAATCATCTGGATAGAAAGTGGGATATCTTCTTCCTCACAACAGTTATGAGATTTATTCAACATCCTGGTTATTCTCCACTGATTAGTGGTTCCAAATAAAGCTTCTTAGATCGTGGTTCATCCTGGTTTGATAAGAATCATGAAGATAATGGCATATGTCCTAACAGGCTAATCTGGAATCATCTGGTTAGAAGGTGGGATATCTTCTTACTCACAACACTTATGAGATTTATTTAACTTCCTGGTTATTCTCCACTGATTAGTGGTTCCAAATAAAGCTTCTTAGATCGTGGTTCAT
>CM033985.1:8773766-9172072 GCA_019706035.1 Raphanus raphanistrum subsp. raphanistrum | reverse complement strand
CCCCTCGGTACATCCTCCGACCACGTCTCACCATTACACAACAGCCCTGACCACACTTTAACCACCCCAACATCTCCCGTGCAGAATAACCTTGACCACACTTTAGCCGTCCACAACCCACCATCCACACCCAAAACAACTCCCCGTCAAGTTGATGCAATCCACAAGCAGTTTGTAATATGCTTAACTTATTGCATCGGGACTCACTTCTAGGCTTTTTGTAATATGTTTATCATCGGTACCTTCCTCATTGCACCAGGAATTCGACATGGGGAGGGATCATTTTGTGGATGCTAAAGTTGCTTTGGTTTTTAAGTTTTCATTATGTGTACCTGTAACTTGCGTGGATAAATCGCACAAGTAATTGCTGACCACAATTCAATTCCGGTTATCAACAAACCAGGGTTCTTTAATCTTGATTGTTGTGGATGGAAGGAGAAAAAATATTAATTGTGGACGGCTCATAGCTAGTTTTGCTGATCATAATTTGATATTGTGGACGGCTCACAAATAGTTGCTGACCACAAAATTATTAATTGTGGACGGAAAGAAAAAAATATTAATTGTTGATTTGTCAAATTACAAGCAAAAAAAACAAAATTGAATCTTACAGATTCTGCTACGCAACACTCCGTCACAAAATGCACAATCGATGTCGTTTGTGTTTGTCCTAACAAAAGCAACGCAATGCACTCACGTCATTGTCCAAAGAGATGAGTTGCCAACATACTTTCAATAGGGCCTTCGGATTAAATGTGTACCTTCTCCATCCAACGGTCCATGAAAAAAGCACCTTTATCATTAAACCTGCCTTATTAATGCATCCAAGGAACCAAAGCCGAACCAATTTCCCTTCTTGCAACATACCAAACCGACGCCTTTCTCAACAGGGATATTGTTGACCTCTCACACACTACAGACAAGGGAAAGTGTCCCACATGCTGAATGTGTCTCTGAGTGTAACCAAACTCAGAATGTGTCTCTTAATGTAATCAACTCATATTTTTGTCTATAAACATACAAAGTTTAATGTTTCAAAACATTGATAAAAAAATATAACTCAAAAGAAACTCACTAGCTCTTTCCCCTTTTAATAAGGACATAATTGTCCAAACAATATGTTGGTCCCCCAAAATGTGCTGAGAAAATTACACTCAGAGACACAATTTGAGTTTTCAATATCTTAAAATGACATTGCTACTTGACACACTTTCTACCTGTATGTTTTACCTATATGACCCTGACTAACTAGAAAAACTATTAATCTTATCTCTAACTATTACTTTATCTCTAATAAACTATTTCTTTTTAAAACAAAATCTTCTCTCTTGAATCCAGAAAAGTCTCACAAATCAAATCATAATCTATTTCTTCTTTTCGACATCTTCTCCCATATGAGAGATTAGGGAAACTGAACATTAATCATAGTCCCTTTTTCCTTTTTGACATCTTCTCGATCTGAAATTGAATCATAATCCCCTTTCTCCCTTTTGACATATTTTGATCTCTATTTCTCGATCAGACAACTTATGTGTTCTCTACAGCCACCTGTTCTTTTTCGCTTGTATGTTTCGTGCCGCGGCAATTTCAGTGGCGAGCTCCGGTGAGAAGTGGAAGAGGAAGACGGCGCCGTCATCTTTCAAAATGGATGACCGCATCTAACATATCTGTGTGAGGGTACACTCTGTTCGTGTGGATTTTGTGGACTGGGAATCTGTAGATGTCGGTGTCGGAAATATGTGAAGTGTGGATATGACTGTTGTGGATAGAGGATAGGTGGATGTGATTGGTGTGGCCGCCAGGTGTGTGGATGTGATCGAGATTCTCTAACTATAACCAAACCTTATCTCATCACTTTATACAAAATTGTGAAAACCCTTTACCCCCCGACTCTTCTAGATCCATATATCGAACTCAGACATGAGAGGTTAGAGAGATTGAACCCTGGTGCAAGACGTGAGGGTAGTTACAGTGGTGGTGTAAGTGGTTCCACGCATCTCCTATCCATGCATCTCATGTCCACGCGTCTCCCGTCCATGCATCGCTCATCCACACATCTTCCATCTACGGTGTGGTTATGGAGACGGTAACTCTTTTGGTCAATGTGTGTGGATATTGTTGATGTGGTCAGAAGAGTTATGAATATTGGAGATGGAAGAGACAATGGAGGCGGTGGTGTGTATGGAGGTTACGGTGGTTCTCTTGGTTAATGTGTGTGGAAGTTGTTTATGTGGTCAAAAGAGTTGTGGTTGGAGATCTCGTGGTCAGAGTTTTGTTGATGTGATCAGAAGAGTTTGCGGATGGGTTCTCGATGGTGGATACAAAAGTGGTAATAGAGGTGGAGAAGATAGTGGAGGTGGTGACTAAAACGGAAGTGGCAATTTAAAACGAAGATGGTAGAGAAGATGGAGGAGAAAATAGTTATAGACAATATACTTGTGGACAACATAATTGGTTAACATTTTTATAAAAATCTATGCAATTGGATGTTTGAGTTTCAAGATTTGTACAAGCAAGTGCTAGCTCTAGTATGCAATATCTTGGATTTTGTGATCTTATGAACCATGTATGAGAACATGTGCACTGATTCAAGATATCTGAAATCTTTCATATCATATATAAGACTCATGGATGAGTGATTTATGGACAGTGGTTAATAGATTAATTTATCGTGGACAGCGCGTCGTGGATGAATCAAAGTTGTTATTCCTCTAATTCTCATCCATAATTCACCATCCACATTTCACTATCCTTAATAACTTCATGAATTTTAAATTTATAAAACAACAAAACTTATATATACATATGGATACTATAATAAAAAGAAAAATATTATGTTTAATTTATAAATATATTTATTTATTTCTAAACATATATATAAAATAAAGGTCACTACAAATATGTGAGATGAAAATTTTATTTTAATAAAAGAAAAGAAAAAAATTGTATGGACAAAACGAGAACAACTATGCTCATTTACAACCATTCAATCGATTCTTTTTGAACTATCCAGATTTAATCGTACTTATGCAAACACTAACTAGATATTCCAATTAAGTTGAGGTGAGTTACGTAATAGGACACATTATTCTCTTTTTTAACACAATCAACTACTTGTTGCTGGTCAGACACATATTTGATGTGCTGTATTTATTTGTGACATTTATGTCCCTGATGAAGAGAGAGGATGAGTGTCGTGTGTAAGGACAGTAGAAACCAAGTTTATCTCAGTTGGTCTATTGATGTCAAGTTTCATTAACTTTATCTCAACCTTTATAATACATAAAATAAAAATAATTATCACACTGGATTATATATAAAATTATCTATCTTTTAACATCCATATTGATATATATATATATATTATATTAACATATATATATATAGAAAAGTATATGGACATGGACATCAAATGTGGATGATAAAGTTATATATTACTTGGGGACAATTAAACTAAAATGTGAAAAACTAATTGTGGATACATATAGTGAGGGGTAATAAAAAATTGTTGAAATACATAAATTTTACCTGTTCAGATTTTATTCATCCACATTTTATATATATACATTTTTATAGGATTGTTAAAATATATAAAATATATAGACGAAAATGGATCTTAAAATATCCTTACTGAGAGAAGACTAGATATGTGTTTTGGAGTTTTATAATAGTTAGTTTTTGGTTATTTATATTATTGTTATTTTTATCACTTGATGTTTTCATTATTTTATCTCAAATTTTAAATATATAAACAAAAAAAAATGTCACATTAAATTCTATATTAAATTCTCTATCTTTTAACATCCATTATCATATATATCTATTAACATATATACAGAAAAAATGTGGACATGGATATCTAAGTGTAGATAATAGAATTATAAATAAATTATGGACATGGACACTAAGACATGAATAATAGATGACTAAAAAACAAGGTTCACATTCGACTAACAATTACAAAAACATAAGCTTTCATGCACAACCCCAAAAAACATAAGCTTTCAAACGTAAATTGAAAAAAAATTGTTTTGACACACTACATAAGCTAACAGAAGCCTAACTCAAAACCTGAGAAAAAGTAAGAGATACCTCTTTTTCTGAGCTTATTGGAACCATACGTGTAGATTCATGGACTTATCTTTACTCTTTCTTGCTCCCATTAAATCATCCATTCTTTCACATGACAAAACACACATATACACAAGAATTTCACAAGCTTTGTTAGAATCAAATTCTATTGGTGTTGAATTGAAAAAAGCACAACTCACCATAACTTTCTTCTTTGTGTGGTTTCACGAAACATCTTGGTGATGTGATAACTCCAGCACATCCACAATATCTGAAAAAGTTTCAATTTTTTGGGTAGTTACTACAGATTTAACCAATTGCAATCAAATAAGAGATGAGATTTAGTTTATGAACAACACTCCATATAAGATTTTTTCATATCCAATAATCTTGACTGAAATTGCTTTAACAAAGAGTTCCCAAATTAGCCAAAAAGTAAACTAACCTTGCATGTCGAAATCAGTTGCTCACGGGAGCAGGTGTGCGGAGCTTTGTTCAACGGTGGGCCGGTGGCTCAGAGACGACGCATACGAAACAGATTAGTGTGGAGATGAAAGTGATTATGATTCATGGATGGGAGACTAAAATTGATTAGGGTGAGAAAATGATAAAGAATTTGCAACCATAGAAATCTAAAAATTAAGATTAGGTTTTGTGAATTGGGAACGTATTTGGGAAAGTGACTTTCTCTGTTTTTTCTAAATCACCAAATTAAAACAAAGACACAACTAAAACACAAAAAAAAGTAAAAAGGTAAAGAGAGTGAGGTGTTGGTCAAGAGGGTATCATGGACATTATACAAGCATAATGTGTCTTGCAAGTTGAATGTGTCTTATTGTGATATTGTAAGTCAAAATGTGTCCTAGAGAGTAATTTTTTCAATTAAGTTTCACTTTAGTTAATTCTTCAAAATAAAATAAAGGCATTTTCGTCTCATAAAATACCAGCCGTACACATAAAGTGTCCCAAACCCACAATGTGTCTTTAAATGAAAAAGAAACACGTAATGTGTCCTTTTTCGTAACCTTCTCATGTGGTCCTCCAACAACATGTGCCTTAACATGTCAAAAAGTGAAAAAATGTGTCTTAAAGTGAAATGTACTCTTAATGTATCTATCAATGTTTCCTTTTTTTGTCGATGCTCTATAAGTGGTTACTTCGTTTGTAGTGTGATGTTTTTCAATTTTATTATCTTGGCCGGTTCAGATTTATGCTATTGTCTTTTTAGTTTGAAAATGTTTTGCTGTGTCCACCTTAGTCATCAAATCAAATTAGTATAAAGTAAACTGGTAAACGTATAGTCAGTAACTTGCAAAAGTTAGCAGTTCTATATATGGGTTTTAAAATGGTAAAACCCATCCCATTTAAACCCACCCTGTTTAAGATCCACCCCATTTAGAATCCATATCCATTTAGATTCATTTAAACATAGGTCTATTAGAGATATCCATTTAGACTCCACAATTTTTCCACTAACCCATTTAGATCCAATTGTTAATAAGTAACAACCACAATTGGTAACTTGAAACAATCACCAGGTGATGTCAAACAGCCAAAGTCTAGCAGACTTGATCGATTACAGCAATAGTAGCAAAGAAAAAAAGAGAATTTACAATAATGTCACCTTTCTCTGTCTATAATGTGGTTGCCTGATTAAAATATTAATGATTTTTTTTTGAAACCGTGCGAAGCTAATAAAAAACTCATGTCGTTCCGTCCACGAAAGTGAAGAAAACTGGTGATGTTTCTCATATTTGTAATTAAACAGCGTCTTCGTCGCACTGTGGGGTTGTCGCACGCGCTGGGCGAGCAAAGGGGGGAGCAGTTTATGAAGAATGTCAAGAGCACGTGGGTCTACAAGGCGTTCTACTCCGCCGTCGAGTCCACCGGAGAGAAGAAGTAAGTGGTTGAGGAATCAAGACTATGGTGGTTTCGTTTGGCGATGAATATATTAATATAACTATGAGTGTTTTCTTTTTTTTTGTGTGGATGCTATAAGTGTTACTTTGATTGTGGAATGGTGTTTTTCAATTTTATTGATTTTGGACAGTTCATATCTATGCTAATTGTCTTTTTTAATAGTATTGATGTTTTGTTTTGAGTTGGTTTGCTGTCTTTGACTTCGTCATCAAATCAAATTAACTGTATAGTCATTAACTTTCAAAGCAATTAAGTAATAATCACACTAGGTAACTATTTTTATTTGAACCAACTCTCGTCTTTCCATCTACAGGAAACCATCTGCATGTTTAATGCTTTTAACTCATAATTTTTGTCCACAATCATATCTGATCTAAATATACTAAAATAAGAAGCTAAATTTTAAAGTCATAATAATCAACTATTAACATCTACATTTTTCTGCCTCCACAATTTTTTATTTGTACATTCATTATCTATAAATAACTATCCATATCTTATTTGTTCCAAAAATATAAAAAAACACTCAATTCTAGCATCCATAGTTTTCATGATAGAGTTCTTATTTTATATGATAAAATTTATATCCATGTTCAACTGCCAACGTTTCTTCAATCATTTTTTTTCTATTTAGATCCATATTTTTCTCAGATTAACGTTCTAACTATATCCACACTCTTGAATTAGAAGATTATATGTTAATCTTTGAACAAACATATGCAATTCGATCAACATATAATCAATCCAAGTTTGAGTTTCTATGAAATTTGATTTTTTATACAATTTACATGTATTCCTGTTCAGGAAAATATACAATTTACATGTACACAACTCTTTCATCAACATTTTCTTCAACACAAAAATTCTTATCCGTAATTTATATATCCACATCTACAAAACATTGGCAAAATTTAATTGAAAAATTAAATAAAAAGTATATGTACATGGATATTAATATAATAATTAAAACAATTATACCATCTCCATCCATCTATAACTCAATTTTATGTTCTTTGATACACATCTATGACTCAATTTCTGTAATAACAACGTCCATAACTCATTTTTTAAATTATACCATCCACATCTATATCTTTTTCTTTTACACATTTTTCATTTGTGTCCACACTTCTATCGTCCATGTCCATGCATTTTTATATAAATATAAAAAATATATATCGAAAGTGGATGTTGAACTATAAAGATTTTTTTTTTGTAATTTAATGTAACAAACAAGATATTGTTGTCTATAAACATACAAAGTGTAATGTTTCAAAACATTGATCAAAAAATATAACTCAAAAGAAACTCACTAGCTCTTTCTCCTTTTAATAAAGAGTGAGTTACCATTTGAGACACTTTTTCTCCTTTTTGACAGTTTAAAGCACATTCTGCTAGAGGGACACTTTTTCTCTTGTTTATGTTGATTTTGGACTAAATTGTCCTTGTTGGACGAAGTAAGAAAGGAAATGAATTGGTGTTAGTGGGGACCATTTTATGCTGTCTACTTAGTGGGGACCAAACTGGTTTACGTTTTTGATAGGTGTATAGAAAGAAAAGTTATCTTTTTTTTTAAGCCATTAGATATGAAGAGTGCCACTAGATCGTACGGCTAAAGTTATTTGATTTTTTTTTAGTATTACTTTATTAATCTCCTTCATTTCTTTATGTGATTATTTGAACATATTAAAGTATATAAATAAATAAGTTTGATATCATAAATTATATTTTTTTGTTCTCTACATTTTAAGATCTATTTTAGGATATCTTTTTGCAATCTAAAATATGAAAAAAATATTAACAAAAATAAATGTGGACTAAGTGTTGGTGGATAAAAAAAATATGTACATAAATATTGTGTCTATAGAAAAATTGTGGATGTGGACGTAGTAAATGTATACAAAAAGAGTGGACATAATTTAGTGTTGATTTGAGAAATGTGGTTTCATATCAACTTAATTACTAAGAGTTCATAATAGATCATCCATCCACTTTCATATTGAACACATACATGATTGTGTGGACAAGATATGTTTAAGCAAAAACATTTGTGGATGGATGATTATGGACTAAATCTTTTAATAAAAGAGATAAAGAACTTAAAAAAACTCGTAACATTGTAAAAACTATGAAGAAAAAGTTCAAACACATAATTATGCAACAGTTGGATTTATAGTTTTCAAATAATTAGATGGATCTCAGTATAAGTATGACATCAACCACATAAAAACATGTCTTTCACGTTGACTTAAGAAACCAGTAACAGAAATAGAAGAAAAGAATACAGGCAAATAAACTAATTATTGTTAACACAGATCAACGCAACAATTATAGAAACAACATCACATTTTTGATGTTTTAGTGAATAGAACATTTAATTTGATTTCTCAGTAAACTAAGTAATTATACACATTTTATTTTAAGACTCACAAAAGTGACTACAACCAAACAATGAGCAAAACAATCAATGGAGCTCAGACCTACTCGTCGTCGCATCCTCTCCACACCGGAGCTCGGACCTGCTTGCTGTCCTGTCGTCCTTTCCACAACAGAGCTCAGACCTGCTCGCCGTCGCGTCTTCCTCTCCACACCAGAGTCAGATCTGCTCGTCATCTCTCCCGTCCACAAAATCTTAAATTAAAGATTCGATTCAATTAGTAGATTATAATTGGCTTTGATTTTGTCGTGGTTAGTTAAAGAAAGTAGAAGGGTAGATGAAAATTATATAGAAGTGGAGAACAATGAGTTAAGACGTGGAGATGAAATTACAGAATCAAAACTAGTGCTGATAATTTTGGGTTTATGATTTTCTTTGACAAATGATGAAGAAAAAAGAAAGAGTCACCAAAACTAAATTATAGAATTTGGGAAAGTGAAACTGAGTTTCGAAATCAGTATTAGAGAAAAAGATATAGGAAAAAATGATTTTTCCAAAAATAAAAAATAGTTTTTGAATTTCAAAATTTTATCGAGAACTGTAAAATTAAATTAGTTGGTCAGTTTCTAGATAGAGTGAGAAGAGAGAGATTATAGTTGAGTCTTATATGAGGGTATGAAAGACAATGCACATGGATAAAGTGTTCCTCCAGCATGAAGTGTCTATATATGCAATTCATAAGTCATAATATGTCTTAGAGCGTAAAAAATTCTTTAATAAAGATATAATTGTCCAAAGAATATGTTGGTCCCACCAAAATGTGCTCCTCCAACAACATGTGCCTTATCATGTCAAAAAATGAAAAATGTGCCCTAAAGTGAAATGCACTAAAAAAAATAAGCTGTGTCGGATTCTTTTTTGGTCGAGTTTTATTTAAATTTAGATTTGTTTGGTTTAATTAATATCAATTGATTAAAATGGTTTGGTCAACACTATACCAGTTAAAACCGTGGTTTATGGATAATTAAATTTTGAAGTATCCATTTGTGGAGAAATAAGTTTGCTATTTTCAGTTTGGGGAGAAATAAATTTACAACTTTCATCTCATGGAAATCTAACACTAGATTATAGTTTGGCAAAGATATACTCCCTCCGTTCCTGAAAATAAGATTTTTTAGACAATTCGCGCATATTAAGAAAACAATCAATGTTTTCATTTGAACTTTTTATTTATATTTATTATACAGTTTCCAATAACCATGAACCAATAATATTTAGTCAATTCAAATATTTTCAATTAATGTATCTTAAAAATATCAAAAAGTACCTTAACAATATAGAAAATCTATCTTTATGGAACAAAAATAAAATCTAAAAAATCCTACTTTCAGGAACGGAGGGAGTATAATAGTTCTCATGGGGAAATAGATTGTCAACCTAAATTTAAACAAATACTTAGTTCAGGTATGATTTTGCACTTATGATTTATTTGAATTTATTTGGGGTCGGAAAAGACCATTTTCTCGATCTATTGGATGTTTCTTTCTTGCTCCTGTAAATGGTGGTTGTGTATAAATGAATGATATTTGATCTCCCTCACTTTTTTAGTACAACATTTATCTGCATCACCTTTATTTTTCTTTTTAAGTGGAGGCTCATCATCATTATTTAACTATACACCCCAAATAAAATAGTTATTTACCAAGAGTTATATGTTTATTAAATAAAACAAGTATTCTGAAAATTTATTAAAACAAACCTAGCTGTCGTGTTGGCCAATCTCTTTTTATTTTTCATTAAAGGTTGACAAACAGAATTCTCACACTCATCTCTCAGAATAACTTGATTCATGCAAATCATTTTATGAAATTGTTTTAAGAGACCTTAGCAATTATGAACTAGTTTATAAGGCTTTATAAAATACCTCATTTGCAACCTTTACACTATGACGACTTTCTTGGGAAAGAAGATCAAACTTAGAAGTTCTAAATGTTGGAGTTGGAGATGTATCCTGCAAACAAATTATTTTGAAACTAGATGATTAAGTTTTATACATTAAATTTTACAAGGTGTTATAAAATATGTTAATATGTACCTTTGAATCAAATTTTGGAGTAGTGAATGTTGGAGTAGACGAAGTAACCTACCAGAAACTTGAAACTCGGTGGTGAGCTTAGAATTTCCACTGGGTGTGACTGATCAATTCTTCAACGACCCTAAGCATCACATCCGGAGTTGACTCGGCCTTAGATGAAGATCAAGGGACAGAGAGTCTGGTCAGAGGTAACGTTGGAGATTCTAAAGTTAGGAAACACCAGTGTAAGGTACAATTATCGGCCGCTGATGGCAGATTCTACTCTTTATCAGCATTGCTTTCAATTTTTTTTTTCATATAACTTTAGTAAAGTGATTGTTTTCAAGCCATGCGAGATTATTCAACATTTTCAGTGTTCTCGATGTAAACTCAGATTTCTCATTAACGATGAAGTTTGTTACGACCGAAAATATATACAATCATAACAAAGCTAAACCAAGAATAACCAACTGGTTTACATTATAGTTAAAAGATAATAAACCGGACATTCTAGAGCCCTTAACCGAACTATACTAAAAGCCCCCCTCAAGATGGAGATATGAAGATGTTGTTCATTCCCATCTTGCCAATGAGGTCTCGAAAAGGAGCTGGATGTAAAGCCTTCGTCAGAGTATCAGCCAGTTGGTTACCTGTTTTCACATACATTGTCTTGAGAAAACCATTCTCAATAGCCTCACGTGTTTTTGTAGCAATCCAACTCAATCCACTTTGTTCTCTTTTGAACAGAGTTGTTGGAAATATAGATCGCAGAAGTATTATCGCAATAAAGATAAGCAGGAGGTGTGAAATGAACTCGAAACTCCAGAAGTAACTGAGCCAACCAAATCATCTCCTTTGTAGCTAATCCCATCGCACGAAACTCTGCTTCAGCTGTGCTACAAGAGACCGTGTCTTGCTTCTTAGAACGCCATGATCCGAGAGAGTCACCAACGAACATACAGATACCACAAACTGATCTTCTAGTGTCTTTACAAGCTGCCCAATCCGCATCAGAGAAACCACGTAATCAAACTTGTTGTCTGCTGGGCAAAACAATCCTTGGCCAACCGTGCCCTTCAGATATCTAAGAACACGATGTGCTGCATTGAGATGAATGTCTGTAGGAGCATGAGAGAATTGGCACAAAGTATTGACTGCATAAGAGATATTAGGCTGTGTAGTATCAAAGATACATCAATCGGCCAATCAACTTTCTGTAGGAAGATGAGTCTTGAAGAGGAACACCTCCTTCAGCAGATAGCTTGATACTCGGATCCATTGGTGTAAAAGCTGGTTTACAACCAAGAAATCATGTCGTATCAAGTAACTCTAGAATGTACTTCCGTTGGCACACAGAAATGCCCTTCGAAGATCTTGCAATCTCTAGGCCAAGAAAGTATTTGGCTGGACCAAGGTCTCGAAGTTTAAAATGATTCTGCAACCCTTCAATAAATCTTCTGGTCATGACATCACTGTTGCTCACCACCAAATTATCATCCACATATACTAGTACTCCCATAATGATGCCTTCCTTATATCTCATGAATAGAGTATGATCAGGATGAGAGTTAGAGAAGCCCATACCCGTCAATGTAGAAGATAGTTTCAGAAACCATTGTCTCGATGCTTGCTTTAACCCATATATCGACTTGTGTAGTCTACATACCGCATTCTTGGGAAGCACTTCACTAGTAAGATCTTCATAAACAGGTGGTATCTTCATATAAATCTCCTCCGTGAGATCACCATTCAAGAAAGCGTTAGATATATCTAACTGATGAACAGACCAATTCATCTTTGCAGCTAACAGAAGAAGCATACGCACTGAGGTACGCTTAGCAACATGAGAGAAAGTTTCCTCGTAATCTAACCCTTCTTATTGCGTAAACCCTTTCGCAACAAACCTTGATTTTGGTCTCTCAACTGTGCCGTCAGCTTTGTACTTGATTGTGTTCACCCATTTGCAACCAATCGCTTTCTTGTTAGGTGGTAAAGTCGTAATACTCCAAGTATGAGTTCTTGTCATCGCTCCAATCTCCAATCCCATCAAATCAGTCCAAAATTTATGACCCTTGGCCTCTGAATATGTTCTAGGAACAAAGTCTTTGGTGATAGTATTAATGAAGGCACGAAAAGGCTCAGATAATAGGGAATAAGAAACATAGTTTGACATAGGAAAAAGTATAGTGGAGGTAGTATTATAACAATGAAAGTCATGCAGGTGTTTTGGAATTTTTTTTTGTCTGTGAGACTTTGACTCGAAAGGAACCAAAGCCTCGGATGATGATGCATCATTATGAGAATGCACATCAGAAGATGTTGTTCCAGAGGGAATTTCATCGGGGTTTGCAGGTGAATGAAAATGAGGAAAAAAAATCTTTAGTCATGTCTTTGATGGTAGACGATGCTAAAGGAAAAATATGCTCATGAAAAAAGACATGTCTTGAAATGGAAACGGCGTGTGTCTCTATATCTAATAACTTATACCCCATATACCCCGACGGAAACCCCAAGAAAGTGCAAGCACGAGCCCTAGGTTCAAACTTATTTCTACCTTTAGGTGAAGTCTAACAGTAACACAAACATCCAAAACTCTTTAAGGAATGATAGTCAGAGACTTTACCAGTGAGCTTTTCAAAGGGAGACTTGTTTTCTAATACAGGGGTGGGAAGTCTATTGATTAGGAAGACAGCCGTTAACACACAATCACCCCAAAACTCTAGTGGAACATTGGATTGAAACAAAGAGAGCCCTAGCTACATTCAATATATGCCGATGCTTTCTCTCTACCATAGAGTTTTGTTGAGGTGTTTCAGGACAAGAATGATATGCAACTATGCCTTTTTCAAGAAACAAATTTGCAAATTTCAATTCATGTGCATTATCCGATCTAACATATTGAATGTTCAGTTTGTATTGATTCTCAACCATGGCAATAAAATCCGGAAACACATGTAAGACATCTGATATGTTTTTCATCAAATATATCCAAGTTGTCCTACTATGATCATCAACTATAGTTAAGAAATATCTATAACTATCAATAGTAGGAACATAGAAAGGACCCCATGTGGCAATGTGAACAAGTTCAAAATTCGAAGCACAAATATTATTTCTGGATTTAAAAGGTAAATGTTTCTGCTTTGCAAGATGACATATATGACAAATATGAGAATTATGTTTTTCATTTCGTAAAGCTTTGAAACACAACACATCAGAAAGAACATCAAATTTCGAATCAGATGGATGACCCAATCTATTATGCCAAGTTGACAAATCAATTTTAAAACTAGAACAAACTGGTGGAAAGGAACAAGTGGTAGACATACCTTGTAAGCAAACAGATTGATTATTTCATTGAAATCCATGACATACAAATTTCCAACTTGACTACCTTGACCAATCATCAATTCCCGTGTAAGTTCCTGAATAAACCAACGATCAGAAGTAAACCTAACTTTAGAGTTCAAAGTTTTAGTCAAAACACTCACACTGATCAAATTGAATTTAAACTCAGGTATGTAAAGAACATTGTGTATAGAGAGAGCATCAGTTAATTGAATGAAACCTATACCCTCTATATGAACTGTGTAACCATTGGGTAAGGTGACATATATTTGGTCTAATGCACGATACTCTACAAAAGATTCTTAGTATGAGAAACATGATGCGTTGCTCCCGAATCTAATACCCAAGCTCTAAGAGACACTGCCGGTTCCGTAGATACTAAAGAAATGAGCATGTCATAATAGGATTTAGAGTATAGATCAAGAAATGTACCTGTGACCTGTGAGATCATAGGTACAGAATTTGAAGTCGAGGCACAAGTTTTATCAGGAATGGACTCAACTGATGAGACATGTAGCTTGGAACTCAAATAAGAAATCATTTGTTGAATCTGATCCCGAGACATCTCATTATCAGCCTGTGTCTCCGGTGTGACTTGAGCAAGATTTGCCACACCAATGGTCTATGGCTTTTTCCATTTGGGATGAGAACCCGGAGGGTAGCCGTGTAGTTTGTAACACTTATCGGCCGTGTGTCCTATCTTGTGACAGTGAGAACACCAAGGTTTCTGAGAATTTGTTTGAGCTAAGAACGCATGCGGTTGCTCAATAGGAGTAGAGACTTGAACTTGAAACGCAGATGGATTTGAGTAGTTCTTTGATGCGCTTCCAACAGAACGTTGACTCTCATCTTGATCAAGCATATTGTAAATCTACGTCAAGCTTGGTCTTGGCTTCATGTTCTGAATTTGTCCTCGTATGTTTTGCAAAGCTCTCATTCAGTCCCATAAGGAACTGTATGACTAGTCGCAGCATCTTCAATCAACTCTTGCACATGATCACAATTACACCTCTTCACTTTTGTAGTTTTGGTATTAGCCAGTTGCTCCCACAGTGTTTTCTTCTTCGTGTAGTACGTTGAGAGATCAAGGTTTTCTTGCTTCAGAGTCATGATTGATTGTTCAAGCTGATACTTTCATGGAAGATTACTCACTCGAAAATGCAGATACAAATCATTCCACATCTCAGCTGCATCTTCGTAATAGAGAATGCTATCATAGATCTCTTTGTTCACTACGTTCAACAACCAAGCTTTCACCATACTGTACATCTACTCCAGATCTTAAACAAGCTATCATCCAAATCAGGCGTAGGTAGAGATCCGTCTACGAAGCTAAGTTTATTCTTCGCATCTAAACTCATACACATAGCAATAGACCAGTTATTGTAGTTTGTTCCATCAAGAGTTTGAGAAACAATGGAAAGACCTGGGTGATCGGCGGAATGAAGGAAGAACGGACTGTGAACGTTATCGTATGATTCATTCTTCAAAGGAAACGGTGAAGATCGATCGCGATTGGTCGTTAATCCGTTGTGTGGAGTCGTCGCGATGTCAGTCTGAGCTGCGGGAGTTGTAATCGGAGATCGATCCGGAGAAATAGGTGTACGTCCTCTCGTCTTTCGTCCTTGTTTCGCCATCAAAGAAGATCGGAGCTCGAAGAAGGATTCGCGAACACGGAGAGCTCTCAAAGGTGATTTGGATGCTTCCGAGATTGAATCCACCGTAGAATCGGCTTCCGATCAACGATTGTATGGTGAAATCGTCGAGAAAATATGAGAAAATCACAGAATCTGAGAAAAATTGAAGATATTTTTGCGGAAAAGCTCTGATACCATTTCAGTGTTCTCGATGTAAACTCAGATTTCTCATTAATGATGAAGTTTGTTACAACCGAAACTATATACAATCATAACAAAACTAAACCAAGAATAACTAACTGGTTTACATCATAATTAAAAGATAATAAACCGAACATTCCAGAGCCCTTAACCGAACTATACTAAAAACATGTATGTGGTTACTGTAGTAGTTCTTATTGAAGTAAACAATAGAATCATCATCGCCTGTCTGATGAAGGTTATTTTCTTTTTATTATATTGCTTATGATCAGAGCTTACGATTGTTGTTTACTGCCATTCATGTGATGCAATTGGTTGTTCAGAACGGATTTCTGGTTTATAGTTCAACATCGCTGCAAGATTGGATGCTTTTCATGTTTTGGTAAAATGTTTCTCAATGAATCTCCATATGTTACATTCTTTTATATATGATATAATGATGAATTTTAAGCCTATAAAAATTTACAGTTTTTATGTTATTGATAATGCTCAAATTACCCAGTAGAGCTTACTCTCTCAAATAAGAGGTACAGCTGTAGTACTTAGGGATCGAATCACGAGGAGTTAGAGAACCAATTAAATCTAATCAATTAATCAATCCTAGGTGAAGTTGGTTTTATTGATGAAAATGTAAATAACAATTCCTAATATGAGCAAGGTAGTTGCTCTAACTAACAATATGATGGGTGTTCAAATGAAATGAAGAGTGCTAGACTTAGGGCTTTTATTCAGGAATGGAAATTATAATATCTATAAATGTTTAACAAGTTGCTTATATGATACTATAGAACTCAGTCGCTTAACTCTCAGTGATGTCTCACTGGTTAAATAATCTAGATCTCTGGCCTCAACTGTCGTATGTTGACACAGAAAAAGGGTCGATCGATATCCTTTAGAGATATCGAGCGATACACCTTTCGCTCGGCGATCGATTCATCTGTCGGGATATCGATCGACGGCTTATAGATATGCCTAGGCGCGAGCCGATAATTGATATACCATGGATTTTACCCGTTTTTAACCATGGTATACTAGTATTTTATCACATATTTAATCTAGCAGGTTCAGGAGCATTTTGTGAGAAAGTGATGTTTTTGGAGCATTTTGGAGTACAAGAGATGATACACCCGAGTTGACCATTCAAGACTAAGTCGGAAGTCAACATTGCAATTATAATCGATCGATACTCATCCTGAGTCGTCGATCGATGTTGCTGAGAAGATCCGCGTACTAAAAGATTATAATCGATCGATACACATCCAGTGTTGTCGATCGATATCGAGGACGAAATGGTTTAGCCGACTACTTCACCAAGACTTCACCAAATTACGAGATTGCCCCTGACGAGTTTTTAACCTAATGGAAATGCTTAAATATTCATGCTAAGTGTCTTTTGACGGCAACCTTCGAAAGAAGTAAGCTTTTAACAACCCTCAAAGCAGAGAGTGTGAGAGAGAGAGTAGAGTTTTATTTGTGTTTGAGAGATTGGAGAGATTTCTCATCTCCTTTTGTATTTCTACTTTATTCTATCTATGCAATTCTTTCATCTATCTATTGTTATGAATTGCTTAGCTATGTCTGAGTAGTCTACTTATTAGATCTAGGGTTCAAATAGGTTTGTGGGATTAGCCCAAACTATAATTGCTAAGTTGTGATACTCATCAAATGGATTGCACCCTATGCTTGTTTTAGATTAGCTAACTAGAACATAGATCACTAGGATCTTTGATTATCTTGAATTATCCATTTGAGCTTGCCTGTCTCCCGTTGAGAAGAACGACAGTTCCTCCTTGAGACCTTGTGGTCATACTCGGCTCGCGCCTAGGCAGATCTAGAAGCCGTCGATCGATATCCCGACAGGTGAATCGATCGGCGCTGCGAAAGGTGTATCGCTCGATATTTTTCTGTGTCATCATGCGAAAGGTGTGGCCAGAGATCTATATAATTTAACCAGTGATACTTCACTTGAGTTAAGCGGCTGAGATCTATAGTATCATGCAAGCAACTTGTTAAAGCATTTATAGAGATTATAATCTCCATTCCTGAATAGAAACCCTATGTCTAGCACTCTTTATCACATTTAAACAACCCATCATATTGTTAGTTAGAGCAACTACCTTGCTCATTTTAGGAATTGTTATTTTCATTTCTATCATATAAACTAACATTGCCTAGGATTGATTAGTAGAATTTATTTAATTGGTTCCCTAGCTCCTCGTGATTCGATCCCTAAATGCTACAGCTGTACCTCTTATTTGAGAGAGTAAACTCTACTGGGTAATTTGAGCACTATCAAATTTGGCGCTGTTGCCGGGGAGCTTTGATCGCCATTAGATTTAATCTTATTAATCTTAGGTTTTTCTTTTTACCCCCTTTCTATAAAAATTTTTCTCGTCTTTTCAGGTACATGCCCAGCAGTACCAGAAGCAACATGGGAAATCAACTATTATTCTCAGAAGATCCTGCACACTTGGAACGTTCAATCCGCAAAGACCTACGCTCCGCATCGATCGACAGAAACGCAACACCGTCGACTGATAATCACGTTCAACAGTCGACCGACACTCAGACAAAACCGTCGACCGATACCGTTCGCCGATCTACATCGTTCGATACTTCTAACCGTATATCGATCGACACTACTCCGCGAAGCATGGTCGCGATTGTTATTCTCACGCAGGGCGAGAATGGAAACCTGTATGACCAAGATGGTCATCTGCGTAATGCAACAGGTCAGAAGCTAGATGCACAGGGAAACATAATCCCTGAGCCTGAAGCTGAGGCTACAGGAAAAGCTCAAACACGATCATTGGCAGACTATAACCGTCCAGACGAGTACTACACCAACAGATCAGCTATTCGACTTCCAGAAATTCAGAAGCCGAACTTCGAGCTCAAGCCTCAGTACTACTCTCTCGTGTCTCAGATACTTTACTCTGGGCTATCACACGAGCATCCTATGGACCATCTGGAGAGGTTCGAGGATCTTATCGCTGCTATTCGTATGGATGGAGTCCCTGAGGACTACCTACTATGCAAGCTCTTCAAATACTCACTAATTGGAGAAGCTTCGCACTGGCTCAAGCAGCTACCAACATGATCTCTGACATCCTGGGCCGACATCAAAACGCCTTCCTGCGTAATTTCTTTGATGAGGCACGCGCTGAAGACTTAAGGAGCAAAATCGCCACTTTCGCGCAAAAGCCTAGTGAGACTTTTAAAGACGCGTGGATCAGATTTAAGTTCTTCCAGCGAGACTGTCCGCACCATGGATTCAATGAAGTGCAGCTGCTAAGCACTTTCTACAGAGGTATCGCCTTGAGGTATCAGATGGCTCTTGATACTGCTAGTGAGGGGAATTTCAACACTAGGAATCCAATAGAGGCTGTGAGACTTATTGAGAACCTAGCCAACAGCAGCAGCACCAAGAACACTGACTCTTACAAGAAGAAATCAGTTGCAGCCATCGGGGAAGACCAGATGAATGAAGTCAGAGCCAAGATAGATGCTTTACATGCATTTCTGGGGCAGCCAGTCTGCTCAGCTGAAGAAGGAGAAGCTAGAGAAGATGATAAAGAGGAAGATGTGAACTACATTGGAGGTACTGGATTTCAGAGATATGGAAACCAGAGTGAAAATAGAAACTTTTTTGGCAGTGGTCAGAAGAGTAACTACAACCAGAGTTCACAGTATCAGAAACCCTTCACCAACACAAGGAACTACGGCAACTCGGCTTACCAAAATCCACCGCCACCCACCTAGGAGAGTAATTTTGATGCCATGATTGATAGAGTTCTGGAAGGACAGCAGAAGCTTACAGTAG
This sequence comes from Raphanus raphanistrum subsp. raphanistrum, assembly GCA_019706035.1. NCBI lineage: Eukaryota > Viridiplantae > Streptophyta > Magnoliopsida > Brassicales > Brassicaceae > Raphanus > Raphanus raphanistrum. Next base: position 9,152,621 of record CM033985.1, on the reverse strand, counting down.
TTCAATGGGACGATTGATTCTGTCTTCAACAATCTGACCACGAGGATAGACACCATTTGCACTCAAGTTAAGAAACTTGAGACACAGATTGTCCAGACTGAAGACTCTATCAGAAGGATTGGAACTTCTAAGGAAGTAGGAGAAGGAAATAGGAAACACCATGTCAATGCTATCATAGATGATGATTTTTGGCAAGTGGTGAAACAGGAGAAGATACAAGAAGGAGACTTTGAAGTGTCAATGCTATCATAGATGATGATTTTTGGCAAATGCCAACTAGTCCACATCGATCGACATCGAGTATGTCATTTCCGAATACGACTGCAAATTGTAACGCGGTTAGGATATTGACACATGCTGAATTCAGGGCTTCTCATCCATACCCACCCACCCACACCTACGAAGATATCGATCGACGAGACGAGCCACTTATCGATCGACACAAAGAAGAGAAACGTATCGATCGACCCTACTCTCCATCTATCGATCGACACGCACCTCTCACATACCGAGTGCAACTACCATCGATAGACAGCAACCGAATCAATGCACTCATACCCACACCGAAACCACAAGCTAAACCTAGAGAAATCACTGGTAACCCTTCAGACACTACACCTAAATCAGAGGGAACTGAAGGAAGAAGGTTAAGGAGTAGGAAGGAGAAGATTCCTAAAAACCTTAAGAGGGAAGCTAATGAAAAAGAGATTTATGGTTTCAGAATCCCACCAGAGAAACCTTTTGAGGAGGTTTACTTCACAAGCAGATTGTGGATGTTCTTTAGAGAAACAAGGGAGACTGAAACTGACATTAGGAGAAGGTTTGACAATGTTAGAGAGGATATGAGGAAAAGGATTACTTTGCAGAAGAAGAGTGATCCTGGGAAGTTTGCAATACCCTGTGTAGTAAAAAGGATTGAATTTCCTCATGCACTATGTGACACTGGTTCATCAGTCAGCATTTTATCAAAGGTCATGGCAGAACATCTGGGCCTGCAAGTAGAGCCTTCACCAGAGATCTTTTCATTCGTGGATTACACTCAGAAAAACTCTGGAGGCTTCGTCAGAGACCTGAAGGTACATATTGGTAATGCTATCGTCCCTGTGGATTTTCACGTTCTTGACATCAAGCTAAATTGGAATTCTTCCCTCTTACTTGGAAGAGCAGTTATGGCTACAGTAGGAGCCATATGTGACATGAACACCAACAGGATGTGCTTGACTATGATAGATCCAGAGATCCACTACGACCCTGTCAAGCTTGGCAAACCACCAGCCAAATCAGTGGTAAAAGAAGATGATACTGGTATCATAGCAGTTTGTCATTGTGAAGTCGAGTACGAGACAGAGTTCTCAGGATCGATCGACAGCACTTTAACATCATCGATCGACACTTGCAAAACAGAGGAGATCGACAACAAATATGGATCATCGATCGACAAAGACCCACCAGATGATGAACTCGATCTACCAGATCATTGCTACCCGAATTTCGCCATCCCACCCAGCCGAAAAGAAGATGATTACTCAGTAAGGAGTTGGGCAGATAGCGGATTTCATGAGAGTTTTGCAGTAGACATAGCCACCTCTTCCACAGTGGAGACCACAGTGAAGAACATAATGCAGACTATTGGGAAGAGAGAGCTTGGGAAAATTACTTGGAGAATGACAGATTTGCAATTCGATTCCCACCATCGATCGACATCAAACGCCCACCATCGATCGATTATCTACTTCATCCAGCAAAACGACATCGTCCATCGATCGACATCGCCATTATCACATCGATAGATATTAACCCGGACGACTTGAATGACAAAATCGGAATTTCACCGATTAGGGCAGCACATGGGTATAAAAGGTCGACAACTCAAGCCACGAAAATTCAAAACTTTTCACCTTCTACCCAGCAGCTTCCAGCATTCAGAAACTCATCAATGGAGGACTGCAAAAACATGTAAAATCGATCCAACCATGCAGCTAGACGTGCACCATCGATCGCCACCACCACAGCACCATCGATCGACGCCTTCAACAGAGCTCAACCTCGATCTCATGAACCTTACGATATCAGGAACATGTCAATAACACCTGATGAATTTGGAATTTTCAGGGGCACAAATGGCTATGCAAGAGCAATGGATGGAAGAGTTCTGCACATAACCAGAGAAGACGTAGCAGACATCCTCCAAGTTGCTAATGGACCAGAAAACATGTTCACACAGCAACATAGCCATCCAGACATCCTAACTCACGTCCAGGACAACCACAACACCAACACAAGGGAGGATACGGTTCCTCAACAATTCGGTCAACCTAGGAATTCCGCATCGATCGACATCGTTTCAACACCATCGATCGACGGCGGATATCCCGAATCGATCGATAGACCAAGAGTCAGATCGCCGGACCGACGATTGGAGTTTGGACGACGCGCCTTCAATACTGATGGATCCAGGAGATTCAAATGGGAAGCTAAGGATGAATATGGTGTCTACATAGATGAGTTTGGCTATGCTAGAGGAGTTGATGGTGAGATCATCCAAGTTACCAAGGAGCATGTAAAGAGAATTCTGGATAGAGCATCCCTTTTTCACAAAGGTTGCTTACGCCTTCCAGAATACACACGCCCTTACCATGCATACATACCACCACCAAAACCCTACAGTAGAGAGGAGATAGATGATATGGTGACTGATGTATGGAGAGCTTAGGCAGACCTTGAGGCGAACTTGCACACATTGGTGGAAGACACTTTCCAGCCTTTGGATGTCAGTTACAAGGACTTCCAGAATGATATGGCTGAGATAAGAGTGGAGCTTGGAAACATATTGACCATGCTTGAGAAAGAGGCTACGCCACCAGTATCGACCGACAGAGTACCTGTACCATCGATCGACATCGGCAAGACTACACCCATGGACCAACCAGAATGTTCATCACCTAAGAGAGATGAATGGGAGGTTGCTTATATCAATACACGGATTGGAGACGTCTACAGCCCTCTCAGCAACAATGTCGAATGGTTAAGCAAGATGATCGATCTTCTACAGAACGAGCTAGCATCAATTCGCAAGAAAGATCAAGCTCAGAATGCTACTATTCCATCGATCGACACACTGAACTCATCGTCGATCGACACAAGGTTCGCAGAACTGGAAGATAGGATGAAAGCATACGAAGAGAAGCATGATCTTTTAAGTTCACCTATCATGCGATACCTGGATACACTGTCACGACAGCTGGACAAGCTAGAAAGAGATATGAGCATAGTTCAAGCTTATATTGATCTTCTTGACAGAAACGAAGCATCGATCGACAGGCCTAGACCAACATCGATCGACACCGAACCAACACCAGCAAAGAGAGCATGCACCACAGCAGAAGTTGATGAGATCAAATATAAGCTGTACGTAGCCATGAATTCTATGGAGGAGAGACTCATAGAAAGAAGTGATGACATTGACAACACCCTCAACGGAAGAGTGACCAACCTCTGTAGAGCTACTGGTCTATTGAAGAATGAGATAAGCAATATGCAGAAAATTCTTGCGTACCAAGGCCAACGCTCAGAATCGATCGACCCAGATGAAACTTCGTCGACCGACAGAGATCCCAGTGAAACGACCGACGCACAAGTTGTAGCATCGATCGATGCAGAATCCTTGGCGGTCCAAAATCAACAGATTCAAGACCAGCACGAAAAGACCAACATGGGGAACTACCTGATTGTCTGACCACTCTTTAGCACCATTCTAGATTACCGATTGCAGATAGTACTAAAGATGCTAAAGTGGATCAACCTGCCATCTATATTCACTAGCTAAGATTGTTTGAAGGAACCAAAGCTGGCCTCCAACACTAATACTGACTTATTTGCTTGTCTTGGGGCTTGGAAACCACTGGATCGAAATCCTCTTACAAGTCTGGAAGGTAAAAAGTCTGTGTGTTTCTGGTTCCCTTCCTTCTCTCTCTTCAGCGTCTCGAGATCTAAGTTTATGTTATAAAAAATTGAAATGATTTCTTGAGAGGCAGAGGGGTAGGAGTGTCTCACGCGACCCCAGTATTCTAAATCTCAAGGATGATCACCACATTGTGGAAACGAGGGATAAGTTGAGTACCGAACCCCATTATTCGCTACACTTTGCCAAAAATGTATGAGTTAAATGCAAATGTCAATGAGATGGACTAGATGACCTATGTGGCATCGAAACCTGTTGAAATTAAAACTAATAAGAGATTCAGAGAAGAGAGATGAGGGGAGAAAGGGATCAGAGAAGACTACCTGTGTGTTCAGATACTTGTTTGAGTTGAATCCATGCGTCCTTTGATCGATACTCCCAAGGTAAAGCCTGCACTTTTATTTTATGTTAAGAAATGAGGTTAGTAGAGGGGAATGTCAGATGAGATTTGCTAAGTTGTTGACTAGATGAGTTTGGTTGCTAAGCTAGGATAAAGCATAATGAACTTCTGTGATTAGGATGTTTAGACATGAATTGCAAACCCATAGAGTGATGACTTCAATATTTTTAATCTTTGAGTTTCAGCTATTTTCAAACCTTTTCCAAAGACAACTGTTTTTGCTTGAGGACAAGCAAAGGAGTAAGTCTGGGAGAGTTGATATACCATGGATTTTACCCGTTTTTAACCATGGTATACTAGTATTTTATCATATATTTAATCTGTTTTCTAGCATGTTAGGTATGTTTTCAGGTTCATGAGCATTTTGTGAGAAAGTGATGTTTTTGGAGCATTTTGGAGTACAAGAGATGATAAACCCGAGTTGACCATTCAAGACTAAGTCGGAAGTCAACATTGCAATTATAATCGATCGATACTCATCCCGAGTCGTCGATCGATGTAGTTGAGAAGATTCGCGTACTAGAAGATTATAATCGATCGATACACATCCAGTGTTGTCGATCGATATCGAGGACGAAATGGTTTAGCCGACTACTTCACCAAGACTTCACCAAATTACGAGATTGCCCCTGACGAGTTTTTAACCTAATGGAAATGCTTAAATATTCCTGCTAAGTGTCTTTTGACGGCAACCTTCGAAAGAAGCAAGCTTTTAACAACCCTCAAAGCAGAGAGTGTGAGAGAGAGAGTAGAGTTTTATTTGTGTTTGAGAGATTGGAGAGATTTCTCATCTCCTTTTGTATTTCTACTTTATTCTATCTATGCAATTCTTTCATCTATCTATTGTTATGAATTGCTTAGCTATGTCTGAGTAGTATACTTGTTAGATCTAGGTTCAAATAGTTTTGTGGGATTAGCCCCAAACTATAATTGCTAAGTTGTGATACTCATCAAATGGATTGCACCCTATGCTTGTTTTAGATTAGCTAACTAGAACATAGATCACTAGGATCTTTGATTATCTTGAATTATCCATTTGAGCTTGCATGTCTCCCGTTGAGAAGCCGTCGATCGATATCCCGACATGTGAATCGATCGGCGCTGCAAAAGGTGTATCGCTCGATATCCCAAAAGGATATCGACTGACTCTTTTTCTGTGTCATTATGCGAATGGTGTGGCCAGAGATCCAGATAATTTAACCAGTGATACTTCACTTGAGTTAAGCGGCTGAGATCTATAGTATCATGTAAGCAACTTGTTAAAGCATTTATAGAGATTATAATCTCCATTCCTGAATAGAAACCCTATGTCTAGCACTCTTTATCACATTTAAACAACCCATCATATTGTTAGTTAGAGCAACTACCTTGCTCATTTTAGGAATTGTTACTTTTTATTTACATCATATAAACCAACCTTGCCTAGGATTGATTAGTAGATTTTATTTAATTGGTTCCCTAGCTCCTCGTGATGCGATCTCTAAGTACTACAGCTGTACCTCTTATTTGAGAGAGTAAGCTCTACTGGGTAATTTGAGCACTATGCACTATCAATAATGAACACTAGATTTCAAGGAGGGCGGTTAGCTCTTCTCCAAGGAGATACTAGTTCAAACAGATAATTCAAGATATCAAAGATCCTAGTGATCTATGCTCTAGTTAACTACTCTAGAACAAGCTTAGGGTGCAATCTATTTGATGAATATCACAACTTAGCAATTATAGTTTAGGGCTAATCCCACACACCTATTTAAACCCTAGATCTAACAAGTAGACTACTCAGACATAACTAAGCAATTCATAACAATAGATAGATGAAAGAATTTCATAGATAGATAAAAGTAGAATAACAAATGGAGTTCACAAATCTCTCCAATCTCTCAAAACATGTAAATCTCTAGTCTCTCTCTCACACTCTCTGCTTTGCCTCTCAAGACTTGTGTTTCTTAGACTCTTCAAAGCTTGCTTCTCTCGATGTTGCCGTCAAAAACACTTAGCAGGAATATTTAAGCATTTCCATTAGGTTACTTGTCAGGGGCAATCTCGTAATTTGGTGAAGTCTTGGTGAAGTAGTCAGCTAAACCATTTCGTCCTCGATATCGATCGACAACACAAGATGTGTATCGATCGATTATAATCTTCTAGTACGCGGATCTTCTCAGCTACATCGATCGACAACTCAGGATGAGTATCAATCGATTCTTATCACAATGTTGACTTCCGACTTAGTCTTGAATGGTCAACTCAGGTGTATTATCTCTTGTACTCCAAAATGCTCCAAAAACATCATTTTATCACGAAACGCTCCTGAACCTGAAAACATACCTAACAGGCTAGAAAACACATTAGTTATATAATAAAATACTAATATACCATGGTAGAAAACAAGTGAAATCCATGGTAATTCAGTTATCAGTCTCTCCCTTCTGAACTTTCCTTTGGCTGCTTTTACAATCGAGAAAATGGTAATTCAGGAATGCAAATCTAAATCTTTAGGTAGATTAAGAAAAAAACTGGATTAGTCAGAGATAAAAAAAATTATTATGATTCCTTAAGAACTTTCTTTTTGGTATTGCTGAAGGTTGTCATCCTTATTCATACTATCATCACCATGACTGAGATCCTGCATCCAATTTATGACACCATAAGGTTAGAATTAAGCTAGGTGTTTCTGGTCTGAAATTATGTCGCTCTTTTTAAGTTTAGCTGGTTAACTCGATGATCTAGAAAGTAGACATTTATATCAAATGTTTTTTGTCTCAAGCCTTAAGTCTTTTTTTTCAGTCAAGCTATTCTTCGTTCAGGAGACGCTACAAGCTGCTGGTTCCGTTGCGGCCAAATGTGAGGCACTAGTTTAGTGAAGGGAAAGATTAAGACGCAGAGTGAGCTTGACTCAGTCTTGGCAATCTAGGATGCTGAGGTTTTGATTTTAAGGCATATTGATAAGAACTGAAGAGTATTTTGATTAATAACCGCCCAACCTCCCTCTCTTAGTCTCTACAATCCAGAGAACTAAGCCAATTCTTGAGTCTCACAACTTGAGAAACAAGCCACAATGATTCACTAACAGAATGATTCTTTGTAACTGACTAACAAATCTTTTATACTCTTAGACTCGTGTACAATAATACTGATTTATTAATGAGAAAGCTCTTCACTTGCCAGCTCATCACTCCTAATAGCTCTTTCCTTCACTTTCTGTTGCTTCCTTCTCGATATGTATACTCGTAGAGGCATATCAATACCCCCTGGTGGAGAACTAGCTTGTCCTCAAGCGAATAACTTGGAAACTGAGACTTGAACTCAGACAGTCGCATCCAAGTATTCTCATGAGAAGGCATATTGTTCCATGAAACCAAAACCTCCAAGTGTCCCTCTTCATCATAACGCGTGTGTAGCAAGTCTTTTGGTTCGATCACAAGTCCATCTTCTCTAGATAGCACTGGCGGTAGGGGAGTAACCATACAGCCTTGTCCAATTACCGGTTTTAACTGTGATATGTGAAAAGCCGGATGCACCTTCGAACCTTCTGGCAACTTCAACCTATACGCTACCTTCCGAACTCTCTCCAACACTTCAAATGGCCCACAGTAGCGAGTCGCTAGCTTTTGATATAATCTTCGACTAACTGACTGCTGGCGATAAGGTCAGAGTTTCAGATAAACTCTCATTCCAACAGACAACTCCAAATCGCGACGGTGCTTGTTGGCGTTATTCTTCATCACTTCCTGAGCACGTAACAGATGCTGCTTCACATCACACAACAGAGCATCCATTTCTCTCATCATTGTCTCCAACTCAAAATTCTTTGTAGATCCCTCTTCAAAGCGCAACAATGGTGGAGGATCACGTCCACACATCATCTTAAACGGTGTGCATTGAGTCGACGTGTGATAGGATGTGTTATACCACAATTCAGCCCACATCAGAAACTTTCCACACGTTTTAGGATGAGATGATGCAAAACTCCTTAGATAGGTTTCCAAACATCGATTCAAAAATTCTGTTTGCCCATCTGATTGAGGGTGAAATGATGTGCTAAAGTGCAAACGTGTTCCTGATGCCTTGAAACAGTCCTTCCAAAAATTGCTGAGAAAGATCTTGTCTCTATCCGATATGATTGACTTATGAAACCCGTGAAGGCGAACTATCTCCTGCACAAAATTATGTGCCACGTCTGACACTGTAAACGGTATGGTCTGACACTAATAGGTCCAAGTCCTGGTTGTAAGGTAATCCCATGTTCTCTTCCCCTTACCGGAGGCAGCTCTGTTGGTTCTTTAAACACATGCACAAATTGATTCAACAATTTGATGCCATAGCTGGAGATATGAAGTTGTGAGTGGCACCACTATCCGTTTCCAACTTCAAATGTGATGCCATAGCTGGAGATATGAAGTTGTGAGTGGCACCACTATCCAACATCACCACCATCGTATGTTTCTTAATATTTCCTTTGAGTTTTGTTGTATCTGGTGAATCCCTCCCATAGAAAGAGTTCAACGATATTGATCTCATTTCAGGCTCCCACACGATAATATCATCTTACATCTCTGATTCCTCCTGTTCAATCAGCTCCACTGTCATTCCATTCAATACTGTTAGTACCCTTAGCGAAGCATTTGGGCAAACTCCATTGACCAAATGTTGTCTACTCCATTTCGCATCACACTTAAAACAAAGCCCCAGTCGCCTCTTCTCTGCTATCTGAGCTTCTGTGAGCTTCAACGGTTGTTTCACAGTTGGTACTTGTTTCGTTTGGGAGGTATCTCCCGTTTGAACTGTCTGTTTCTGTCTCCATCCTGCAGTAGGAGTAAAGCTTGAGTAAGACTTCTTAGCTTGATTAACACTTCTCCCTCCTTTAGACCTCCTCAGCTGAACTTCTTTTTGAACAAAGCTATACAAAGAGCTGTCTTCCATTTGGTAAGCTGTAGTGATCAGAAAGATCAGTCGCTTTACACATATTCACTACCTCACGCATCTCTTCTGTTAAACCGTTCATAAAGATTCCCTCTCTCTGAGTATCTGAGATTCCTGTCACTTGAGTTGAAAGATCTTCGAACTTGTGAATGTATTAAGCTACTGATCCCGTCTGTTGAACCGCAAAGAACAGTTGACTCGGATCTCGTAACTTTACTCTGCTAAATCTTGCGATCAATCAGGTCTTGAAATCAAACCAACACTCAAAAGGTCTCCTAACAATTTCACTGTTGAACCAGCTCAACACATCACCACCGAGACTTATCAAAACCAATTCAATCTTCGCCGTTTCGTCGTAACCTCTGATTCGGAAAAATCGTTCCGCTAGTGCGATCCAACCGTACGCATCATCGCCATCAAAAATCGGAAGCTCAACACGTTTGATCATATCCCGATGATCCCCCAACGTGTTCTGCACCCTAACCTCCTCGATCCTAGGACTACGGCCAGGTTCCAAAGTCGTATTAGCTACCTGATTATCGCTCGCCGTCGGAACTTGATTCAGATCGCCGATCGTCATCGCCGTCGTATTATTCGTCAAGATGATATAGATCTCCGTAAATTTCTCCTCCAAACTCGTCAACGATGCTTGTAACTGCACTGTTGACTCATGTTGCTCGGCGTAGTTCGACGCCACCGTCTGTGATAACGCTTCCAACGTCGTCGCTCTCGTCATCTTCTGTCACGATTTTTCGATCCAGAACGCTCAACCGCACCAATTTGATAAGAACTGAAGAGTATTTTGATTAATAACCGCCCAACCTACCTCTCTTAGTCTCTACAATCCAGAGAACTAAGTCAATTCTTGAGTCTCACAAATTGAGAAACAAGCCACAATGATTCACTAACATAATGATTCTCTGTAACTGACTAACGAGTCTTTTATACTCTAAGACTCGTGTACAATAATACTGATTTATTAATGAGAAAGCTCTTCACTTGCCAGCTCATCACTCCTAATAGCTCCTTCCTTCACTTTCTGTTGCTTCCTTCTCGATATGTATACTCGTAGAGGCATATCACACATGTTCTGAACCCTATCCCTCGAAATTTCAATCATTAAGTTATATATATAAAAACATCCTTGATGCTGGATTCCAGTTTTTAACACCTAGAAACTATGAAGCTTTTTTGTTCTCTACATTTGAAGATGTGGTATTACTTTATTATTATAGTTTAACATCTGGGATTTGTTGTTTCAGTTTCTCAGATTTAATCTCTTTTTTTGCCAACTGTGTGTTTATGATCCTATCTAATTTCCAAAGATATCGACTACTTTGATAAGGATAGTACCGTAAATTAATCAATCTCAGAGCTCAATTTTGGATAGGTAAGCATTTGATATTATAGGCCCACATTGATTATACTACTCTAAAGCCCACTATCCTTACAAATTGAGAATGTCCCTATTTCATATCTACGTTTCCTATCAAACTTAAATCAATACATTATATACAAGATATTAGGTGGAAATAATATTAGTTTGTTAATTCTAATCCCTAAAAGTTGAATCTAAACTCCAAAATTCAATACCTAACCCAAAATAGTTTAGGGGTTGTTTCTCTATATACATTACCCTAAACCCCACAATACACAAAAACCCTTAAACTCTTTTATCTTATTTACTGTTTAGTATTGGGTGTGATTGGTAACTTAATAGAGTAAGAGAGAGAGAGAGAGAGAGAGAGAGAGAGAGAGAGAGAGAGAGAGAGAGAGAGAGAGAGAGAGAGAGAGAGAGAGAGAGAGAGAGAGAGAGAGAGAGAGAGAGAGAGAGAGAGAGAGAGAGAGAGAGAGAGAGAGAGAGAGAGAGAGAGAGAGAGAGAGAGAGAGAGAGAGAGAGAGAGAGAGAGAGAGAGAGAGAGAGAGAGAGAGAGAGAGAGAGAGAGAGAGAGAGAGAGAGAGAGAGAGAGAGAGAGAGAGAGAGAGAGAGAGAGAGAGAGAGAGAGAGAGAGAGAGAGAGAGAGAGAGAGAGAGAGAGAGAGAGAGAGAGAGAGAGAGAGAGAGAGAGAGAGAGAGAGAGAGAGAGAGAGAGAGAGAGAGAGAGAGAGAGAGAGAGAGAGAGAGAGAGAGAGAGAGAGAGAGAGAGAGAGAGAGAGAGAGAGAGAGAGAGAGAGAGAGAGAGAGAGAGAGAGAGAGAGAGAGAGAGAGAGAGAGAGTGAATAAAATGGAGTAATATGGTGGAAAAGAAAAAAAGTAAATCAGAGTAAGAAATGAAAAAATTTGTTGCGCTGGGTTTCGTATAGTAAATGGTTCGAGAATCAACTCTAGAATCAAGACTTTTATTACTCTACTGATCAGCTGCCTGATGCAATAGCTAAGAGAGTTATTTTTTTTTTTTCGATTTATCATGTTGTACTCCCTATTGGTGTACGAATCATCTTTCATTCATTTAGCTTAACCATATTGGATAGGTTAGTTAGAGTTGATTTACTCTCCTGCATTGTTGCGGGATGGTGCAATGTTATGCTTACCATGTATATGAATGCTACAATATTGTTGTGCTACATGATTGTTGTAAAGAATGGGCCTGAGTTGCTTTGTCTTTGGTGCCAGTACTGTTGTATGTTGTTTATTTTTTCATTTGATTTTATGACAAACCTCAGTCTTACCCCATGGGTCTTACCTATCTGAATTGGTTTTGGTACATATCGAATCGTGGACTTGCTAAGTGGTTACTCTTGAAAATATACAAACAAATAAACCACGTGAACTGAAAATAAACAAACTAAACAAAGATGGTAAGCAACAACTTATTGTAAGGGTATCTCTTCTTTTACGATAGGATAACTAATCATTATTAGTTTTACGAATTAATCAACAGAAAACTTAGCAAATTTTCTTTTCCAGTTTAATTTTTCTATCTAAAAGCACAATTTTCCGACTAAACATTGACTAATCTAAAGTTATAGTAACAATTTGTTTTAACATGTTTATATACATATACTAGAATTATATTTTAAATAAAGGATAAATTCTAGCCAATAAAAAGTAATTAATAAAAAGTAAATTATATGGCTGATGGTATTAGAAGGGCTATGCAAGACATCGATCTGGGGGTTAATGATGAGCCTTTTGTAATGCCTCAGGCGGTAGTACAACAAGCGGCTGCAGAGAACAGATTTATTCTGGTGGGGCGTCCGGTGATGCCAAGAAGACAGAATCTGCGTGCCATCTTAGCGGTGATGCCTCACACTTGGGGTCTGGAAGGTTTAGTTCGGGGAAGAATTACTGAGGGCAGAAGATTCCAGTTTGTGTTCCCTTCGGAGGAAGCCATGGAAACAGTGATTCGAAGGAGTCCTTGGGCTTATGCTGAGAGAATGCTGGTTCTTCAGCGATGGACTCCTTTAATGGATATGGAGCTTCTCAACTTCATTCCTTTTTGGATACAGATAAGAGGAATCCCTCTGCAGTTCATGAACCGTGAAGTAATTGTTAATGTTGCGCGTGCTATGCGACAACAATACATCCAGATGGACTACAATGAAGAGAATGGTGGGAGACAAGATTTCGTCAGGGTCAGGCTGAACTGGAACATCAATCAACCGTTGAGGTTTCAGAGAAACTTTCAGTTCACTCCTGGAGTTAATACGTTGCTACGCTTTCAGTATGAGAGACTGCGAGGTTTCTGTGAAGTTTGTGGGCTAATCACTCATGATACAGGAGCGTGCGTCATCAACAATGAAGGTCCTGGTCCTGGTGGTGATGATGGAAACAATAGTGCAGAGGACAATGATGAAGGGGATGATGAAGTGGAGATGGTTCCAAATCAGGGGATTATCATAGAGGAAATAGGTGATGAAGATGAGGTTGCAGAACCAGATCCCGTGGCTGATCAGATTCAAGAAGAGTACGAGAGGAATGTAGCTGCTCTAGAAGAAGAGAATGATGATGATGAACTATGGAATGGACCTGCAAGGACAACCATGTTTACTTCTGAGATGGAGAGAGACCTTGTGGATCCAGCTGTCTTCAGCAGAGGCTACAACAACGCTGATATCGGTTTGAAAAGGAAAGATTGGTTGCGCTCTGCAAATGGTAATGCTTCTAAGTTTGAAAAGGGAGAGACTAGTGGAACCAGTGCTGCAAAGCGTTTGAGAGAGTCACCGGTTGAGGCTCCTGCAGAAGCAATGGAGGATGATAAGGAGACTGATGATGCAACTGACATGGTGAGAGGCGCGGTGGGCCCTGAACCACCACTACCACCATGAGGACAGCCTGTTGGAACTGTCGAGGTCTAGGCAATGACTCGACAGTTCGACGCCTTAAGGAGATAAATCGGAAGTATCTCCTGGACATAATATGCCTCTCAGAAACAAAACAGCAGGATGATCTCATTCGAGATGTTGGTGCTCAGTTAGATTGCTTATCTTATTTTTCAGTTCCTCCTTTGGGTTTTAGTGGTGGTTTAGTTATCTATTGGAAATCTCATGTGCAGTTGCAAGTCCTCTTTCATTCTCCTAATCTGATCGATTGTAAAGTTCAAATCAATGAAAGTATTTTCTATTTGTCCTTTGTGTACGGTAACCCAAATACAAGTCTCAGACATCATACATGGGAGAAGTTAGAGCGTTTGGCTGTCAACAGAAGGAATGAATCATGGATGGCTCTTGGAGATTTTAATGAAATATTGGGTAATCACGAGAAATCTGGAGGAAGAATACGACCTGAAGCTTCTTTTTCTGATTTCAGAGCAATGATGAGGAATTGTGCTTTTTACTGATCTTCCTACAGTTGGAAATCGTTTTTTCTTGGGCTGGGAAAAGGGGTGATGATGTGGTTCAATGTTGTCTGGATAGAGTCATGGCTAATCCTACTTGGTTGTCGGAATTTCCAGCATCAGAGACAGTATTTTTGGAGCTGGGAGAATCTGATCATCGACCACTAGTTACATATCTTTCTGCTGAAAGAGAAAGACCAAGAAGACAGTTTTGTTATGATAGTAGACTGGTAGATAAGGAAGGATTTGGCTCAACAGTACACAGGGGATGGAAGGGAACTGGTCAATCAAGCTTTGTTCAGATTCCTCTTATGCAGAGAATTAGTAGATGTCGACAGCAAATAGTTACTTGGAAAAGAAGTAACAGAACAAATGCAGAGGAAAGAATTAAAATTCTTCGTGGGAAGCTAGATACTGCTATGAGTTCTACTACTGTCACACAAGAGGAAACAAGTATGATTAAAGAAGACTTAAATCAGGCTTATCTTGAGGAGGAGATTTTTTGGAAGCAGAAAAGCCGAGTGATGTGGTTGAGAGCAGGTGATAAAAATACAAAATACTTTCATAGTGTTTCACGAGCAAGGAGAACACGATGTACTCTTTCTTCTATCCAAGATGATAATGGGGTGATTCACAGAGGACATAAGAATATAGCACTGGTAGCTACCAATTATTTTAACAATCTCTATGCTTCACAGAGTGATGTCAGTACGTTCTTCCCTCATGTTTTTCAAGATTTCACTCAAAGAGTCAGTGATACGATGAATGAGGATCTTATCAGAGATATCACAGAAGAGGAAGTGAGAACAGCTATCTTTGAAATTGGTCCTCATAAAGCTCCAGGACCAGATGGTTTTCCTGCTGTTTTCTATCATCAACACTGAGATTTGGTCAAAGATGATATCATGAGAGAGATAAGGAAATTTTTCAATGATGATGGTTTTGATGAAGCTCTGAATCGAACTAATATTTGCTTAATACCCAAGGTGTACCCGCCTACTGGTATGTCTGAGTTCAGACCCATTGCTTTATGCAATGTTGTGTATAAGATTATTTCTAAGATTCTTATCAATAGACTCAAGAGCCATCTTAGTGGTATTATTACAGAAAATCAGACAGCCTTCATTCCAGGAAGAATGATATCTTATAATATAATAGTGGCTCACGAGATTCGCCACAGTCTGAAGGTATGTAAACGACAAGGTACATCATATATGGCTGTTAAGACAGACATAACAAAGGCTTATGATCGTCTAGAATGGTGTTTTTTGGAGGAAACAATGAAAAGAATGGGTTTTCATTCACGATGGATCAAGTGGATCATGTCTTGTGTGTCTTTTGTGAATTATGCAGTGCTCATTAATGGAGTTCCTGAAGGTCATATAATACCACAGAGGGGATTAAGACAGGGAGATCCCCTCTCTCCGTATCTATTCATAATTTGTGCTGAAGTCTTATCACATCTTATGAACAGAGCTATGAATGATCGTTCTCTGCTAGGAGTGAAAATAGCTTTGCGTGCACCGGCAGTGAATCATCTTCTATTTGCAGATGACTCTTTCTTCTTCTCATTGGCTAATCCTAAGGCGGGTAGGAAGTTAAAACATATACTATCTCTCTATGAATCAGTATCTGGTCAGTCTGTTAATCTAGCAAAATCTTCTATTACTTTTGGAAGTAAGGTCTCAGATGATGTTAAGAGAAGAATGCGCAGCTTGTTAGGCATACATAATGAAGGAGGAAATGGCAAATATCTGGGATTGCCTGAGCAGTTTGGGAGAAAGAAAAGTGATATGTTCAGATATATTATTGACAAGGTTAAAGCTGCAACTCAAGGATGGAATAAGAAGTTCTTATCGCATGGTGGTAAGGAGGTTTTACTTAAAGCTGTGGCTTTGGCAATGCCTATTTACTCCATGAATGTATTTAGATTGCCGAAGAATATCTGTGAGGAAATTAACAGTATTTTAGCTCATTTCTGGTGGAGTTCTGGGGATAAGAAGGGTATGCATTGGTACAGTTGGGATCGACTCAGTGTACCAAAGAAAGAAGGAGGTTTAGGCTTCAGAGATCTTGAGAAGTTTAATCAAGCATTGTTGGGGAAACAGGTATGGAGAATATTACAACAACCGCAGAGTCTTCTATCTCGCCTACTGCAAGCTCGTTACTTTCCAGATGGATCTATACTGACTGCATCTTTAAAGAAAAAGGCTTCTTATGCGTGGAAATCTCTATTATTCGGAAGAGATCTACTGAAGAAAGGTCTGAGGTTTATTATTGGTAATGGGTCCTCTGTTAGTATGTGGGCAGATCCTTGGCTACAAACACACCCACCGAGAGCACCAAGAGCTATTGCAAATGCAGAAGCTCTAGAAAGTGTACGAAACTATATACAAGCAGATGGTACAGGATGGAATCTAGATAAACTTCGAGGAAAGGTTGTTGATGAAGATGTTCAGATAATATTGCGGTTGAAAATCAGTTCTAGAGCAGAGTTGGATTTGTTGGGATGGCATTATACTGATGATGGAATTTACACAGTAAAATCGGGTTACTGGCTCAATACTCACCTACCAGATAATACACCTATTTCTCCAACTTGGGGTGATCCACTGCTAAAACAAAAGATCTGGAAATGCAGTTCTCCTCCTAAGGTTAATCATTTCCTTTGGAAAACTCTCTCTAGATCACTTGCAGTTGGTAGTAATTTAAAACGAAGGAACATTACTCGTTTTGATCAGTGTATAAGATGTTGCTTAGATATGGAAACAGAGAAGCATATGCTTTTTGACTGTCCTTATGCTCAAAGGATATGGCGTGCATCAGGTGTAGCTAATGATACAATTTTGGATCCTACTGCCTCATTGGAAGCTAAAATAGAAGTTTGTATTCAAGCAAATACAACAGCATCTTTGGCTACTATCAACGACCTTCCTATTAGTATTTTATGGAGAATTTGGAAAAGCAGAAATCTATTGATGTATCAACAGAAGAATCTTCAATGGTGGGTTATTCTAAAACAGGCTAGAACTGATGTTATGGAATGGTCAACAGTCAATTGCAAACAACAAGCAACAGTTTCAAGGACTTCTGAACTCAATACGGGCCATGTAAACTGGAGAAGACCTGAAGAAGGATGGAGCAAATGCAACTTTGATGGATCTTTTATCAATCCAGAATTACCGGCAAAAGGGGGATGGATACTGAGAGATTCTAATGGCGTGTTTATTACTGCAGGTCATGCAAAAGGACAGAGAGTTGAATCTGCGTTGGCTGCAGAACTTCAGGCTTACCTTATGGCTCTACAATTCTGTTGGTCACGCGGTTTCACAAAGATAATATTTGAAGGAGATAACAAGAAGCTGGTTGATATTATTACTTCAAAGACTTTGCAGTTTGGCCTATATAATTGGGTAAGAGAAATCAGATGGTGGATGAAAAAATTCAAAGACATAGAGCTCAGATAGATACGCAGGCAAGGGAATATGGTAGCTGATAGCTTTGCAAAAGCAGATTTACCAATTCATACATCTTTTATTTCGTATCATTTTGTTCCTCGGTTTGCTACTATGCATTTGCATAAAGACTATGTATGTTCATCATGTTACTAATAATAAGATGGAGTTATAAAAAAAAATATATAGTAAGTTTCTCTAAATATAAAATAAATAAATTATATATAAGATAGTCAATCTTAAAAAATATTCAGAAAAATTAATGAATAAAATTTAATTCTAAGAATTTAATAGTATATAAAATTCAGTGATATATTTTCTGAGTAGTAATAATTAGAATTATGTTTTCATTGTATTTACCAAACTTAAAAATATTTTTCTATAACAGGGAATTATATATATACTGTTTGGAAAAATGTCAAAGAAAAAATAAGTATGTACAAAAGAGAAAAAATCAATGTTTTGAGTGTTAAGCCTAACCGAAAAAATTGATATGATTGTTATATATTTATATATAGGTATATTAAATTTTTAGAAAACATTTAAGAAAGTGTATAAAAATTATAATAATGAATATATTTTCATGTTAATACAAAATTATAATCTATAACAAAACTAATAAAAGTATAAAATAATGTTGATTTTAATTAGATGTATACTAGGATGAGATGTGGATGTGTTTCTATTAAGAAAACGACACAACAGAAAGTAAAGGTAAACATCTAAAATAATTCAACAAATTCTAATAGACAACAACTAAAAATGAAATCACACTAGAAAAATAAACAACATCAAACGTTTAATAAAATAAATATAATATTCTGTGTTTTACATTTAACCAGAACTCTTAATGCCATCTTAAATGATTTGTATGTTAAATTGCATTCTTCCAAAATGCTATATATATTCTATATTTTGAGAAAAAAAACAATTTTAAAATCGGACATATTAAATCAAAATTAAGTATTTAAATAACAAATTTTATTGAAACATGAAGAAAAAGAAAAACAAAATTAAACAAATTAGAAAACAACCACGAGTCCATTACCTATATAGCTTAACTACAAAGACAAAGAAAAAACATTGCCATAACAGAACCTTTCCGAAGCCTTTTACAACAAAAGAAAAAAGAAAAAAACATGGTTGATTTGTAGTGATTGGTAGTAGCTGTGGGTGTTATGTGCTCTTTACGGTCCATTTATTTCTACAACACTAAATTTACATTAATCTTGATCTGTATTTTTTGTATGGGAAAATTGCCAAAACAGAACAAAATTTAGCATGTTTGTCACTATAGTATAAAACCATCATTTAGTTGCCTTTTTAGTATAATTTTTTTCATAATCCCAAAAATAACCCTTGATTAATCTAATTAAACATATTAAACTAATAGTTTTTTACAAAAATTAACTAAAACATTTTAAAAAGGGAAAAAAATAAAATGTTTAAAATTTTTTTAACAAAAATAAAATTCGTAAAATTTATAAAATAAAAAGTTCAAAAGGTTTTTGATAAAACTTTTATTTTTATAAAAAGTTTAAAAAGTTTTTGATAAAACTTTAATAAAATAAAATTTATTAAAATAAAAATAAAACTTTACAAAAAGTTTTAATAAAAACTTTATACAAAATATTTGACAAAGTTTTATTTTTATAGAAAATTTAAAATGTTTGTAAACTTTTAAATTTTATCAAACTTTTGAATAAAAACAATTTTTAAAATTTTTTTAATAAAAGTAAACCTTGTAAACTTTATTAAAAAAAAAACTTCACAAAAAGTTTTTAGTAAAAAAATTTAAATAAATTTTATAAAAGACGTTTACAAAGTCTTTTTTATAAGAAGCTTAAAACGTTTGTAAATTTTTTAGTTTTATTAAACTTAAAAAAATAGAACAAGAGTTTGTGAAATCACAGGATAAACTATGGAGATATCATAGATTTATGAAGAAGAAAATGAAAAATCATTTTTTCCCAAGTAAAATCGACCATAACACGTTTTAGGAATTTAATATATTTTTATAAAATTTTTACAATATTTCCTTAACTGAAATTTCATTAATTTTTGCTTACTATCTTATCCGTAGAAGGCGTCTTCTAAAAGTTTAGAAGAATGATAAAAAACCTGAATATACTTTCTACTTTGAGTAGACGTAAGACTACATTGTAGAAAACAAATTCCCCGAAATTTAGAATACTTTATAAAAGTAAAAGATGCAGTCGGAAGGAAAGTGGATACTTTTACGATTAGTAGAATGCACATTCTTCTTATTTAGAAATTTAGTAAATAGTATAATAGCCGTTCTAAAAGAAGTAGATGAACGTGTTTATTTTAGAAATTATTTTCTACTATACCATTTTTCGTAGAAGACGCATTCTACTTTTAGTAGAACGTATTTTAAAAATTTTATTTATCAAGTTTGTGAAACAAAAAAAAAATTACCAGCTTGTGTATATGAGTGTTTTATTAATTGTTTAAGTTTTTAATAATTGTTTTGATTCACAAAATTATTTATTTTATTAGTTTTCAGAAATACAAAGGATAAAAAGGAGGAAAAATAGACAAAAATGTTTGGGTTGACGATCTATTTCCCCCTGAGAAGTATCATATATCACTAGATATACACAGACTTTTGACCCCGTTCTATTTCCACACAGAATAGAAGTTCGAATCCTATATCCCCCCAATTATAAAGAACGAACTATGTTTCCCCATACCGACGAATTTAATGGTTTACTTGGGTGGACCAGTATGAAACCAAAATAAACCCATTTTAAACATAACCAAACCCACTTGAAAACCCGCACCCGACCCTAGTCTTTAAAACCCCCAATTCCTAAAACATGTAAAGTAATGAACCCTAAAAATCGAATTGGGAAATTGATTTGTGGGAGAGATAAGAGAAATTGAAAGATGAGTGATGTTTCTGGAGCTTCAAGTGGGTCGTCAATGGTGCGTTCAAGGAGAAGGGTCGTTGGTGTTCCAAAACAGTGTTGGTGCGGTAATGAGATATCGACTTTGATGTCAAGATCTGACAATAATCCGTATCGTCGTTACCATAAGTGTTCTTATGCTGTTTCAAAAAAGGTAATCCTTACTCTTATTGATTTGATTATGCAATAACTCAGATTCTAACTTGATCGGTTTTAGCTTGAGAATGATAATCATTTCTTCAAGTGGGTGGATGAGGCATTGTTAGAAGAGATTAATGTTCTGAAGAACAAAATGAGTAATATTGAAGAATTGGTGAAAGATTTTATGATGGAACGAGCAGAAGGTGAGAAGAAGATATTTGAGAAGATGGAAATGAAGCTAGAGAAAGAGCTTTTTGACAGGATGGATGAAGTGTTAATGGAAGCGAAATGGAGCATGAAGAAGATGTGTGCTGGTGTTGTGATACCAAAAGGACAACAACCTAGTTTTTTGTTCTCTTTTGGCAATTTTCCATTTTTTTAAAGCTCACAGCCCTTTTTTAAAATCCACAGCAATTTATGTCTTTACAATTTCTCTGCAGAGACAAATACCTACAGCCCAAATCTAGAGAATAAAATTCCAAAGCAAAAGCAAAAAAGTTCACCGCAATATTTCTACAGCTGATATACCATGGATTTTACCCGTTTTTAACCATGGTATACTAGTATTTTATTAAATATTTAATCTGTTTTCTAGCCTGTTAGGTATGTTTTCAGGTTCAGGAGCATTTTGCGAGAAAGTGATGTTTTTGGAGCATTTTGGAGTACAAGAGATGATATACCCGAGTTGACCATTCAAGACTAAGTCGGAAGTCAACATTGCGATTATAATCGATCAATACTCATCTTGAGTTGTCGATCGATGTAGCTGAGAAGATCCGCGTACTAGAAGATCCGCGTACTAGAAGATTATAATCGATCGATACACATTTAGTGTTGTCGATCGATATCGAGGACGAAATGGTTTAGCCGACTACTTCACCAAGACTTCACCAAATTACGAGATTGCCCCTGACGAGTTTTTAACCTAATGGAAGTGCTTAAATACTCCTACAAAGTGTTTTTGACTTGTAACGGCAACCTTCGAAAGAAGCAAGCTTTTAACAACCCTCAAAGCAGAGAGTGTGAGAGAGAGACTAGAGTTTTATTTGTTTGAGAGAGATTGGAGAGATTTCTCATCTCCTTTTGTATTACTACTTTATTCTTTCTATGCAA
Source organism: Raphanus raphanistrum subsp. raphanistrum (assembly GCA_019706035.1). NCBI lineage: Eukaryota > Viridiplantae > Streptophyta > Magnoliopsida > Brassicales > Brassicaceae > Raphanus > Raphanus raphanistrum. The sequence goes on along the minus strand of CM033985.1, from coordinate 9,130,924 downwards.
TTCTTTCATCTATCTATTGTTATGAATTGCTTAGCTATGTCTGAGTAGTCTACTTGTTAGATCTAGGGTTTAAATAGGTTTGTGGGATTAGCCCCAAACTATAATTGCTAAGTTGTGATACTCATCAAATGGATTGTACCCTATGCTTATTTTAGATTAGCTAACTAGAACATAGATCACTAGGATCTTAGATAATCTTGAATTATCCATTTGAGCGATGCCTGTCTCCCGTTGAGAAGAACGACAGTTCCTCCTTGAGACCTTGTGGTCATATTCGGCTCGCGCCTAAGCAGATCTAGAAGCCGTCGATCGATATCCCGACAGGTGAATCAATCGGCACCGCGAAAGGTGTATCGCTCGATATCTCAAAAGGATATCGATCGACTCTTTTTCTGTGTCATCATGCGAAAGGTGTGGCCAGAGATCTAGATATTTTAACCAGTGATTTATCACATATGTTAAGCGGCTGAGATCTATAGTATCATGCAAGCAACTTATTAAAGCATTTATAGAGATTATAATCTTCATTCCTGAATAGAAACCCTATGTCTAGCACTCTTTATCCCATTTAAACAACCCATCATATTGTTAGTTAGAGCAACTACCTTGCTCATTTTAGGAATTGTTATTTTCATTTCTATCATATAAACCAACCTTGCCTAGGATTGATTAGTAGATTTTATTTAATTGGTTCCCTAGCTCCTCGTGATTCGATCCCTAAGTACTACAGTTGTACCTCTTATTTGAGAGAGTAAGCTCTACTGGGTAATTTGAGCACTATCAAATTTGGTGCCGTTGCCGGGGAGCTTTGATCGCCATTAGATTTAATCTTATTAATCTTAGGTTTTTCTTTTATCCCCTTTCTTATTTAAAATTTTCTTGTCTTTTCAGGTACATGCCCAGCAGTACCAGAAACAACAAGGGAAATCAACTATTATTCTCAGAGGATCCTGCACACTTCGAACGTTCAATCCGCAAAGACCTACGCTCTGCATCGATCGACAGAAACGCTACACCGTCGACTGATACTCACGTTCAACAGTCGACCGACACTCAGACAGGACCGTCGACCGATACCGTTCGCCGATCCACATCGTTCGATATTTCTAACCGTATATTGATCGACACTAATCCGCGAAGCATGGTCGCGATTGTCATTCTCACGCATGGCGAGAATGGAAACCTGTATGACCAAGATGGTCATCTGCGTAATGCAACAGGTCAGAAGCTAGATGCACAGGGAAACATAATCCCTGAGCCTGAAGCCGAAGCTACAGGAGAAGCTCAAACACGATCGTTGGCAGACTATAACCGTCCAGATGAGTACTACACCAACAGATCAGCTATTCGACTTCCAGAGATTCAGAAGCCGAACTTCGAGCTCAAGTCTCAGTACTACTCTCTCGTGTCTCAGATACCTTATTCTGGGCAATCACACGAGCATCCTATGGACCATCTAGAGAGGTTCGAGGATCTTATTGCTTCTATTCGTATGGATGGAGTCCCGGAGGACTACCTACTCTGCAAGCTCTTCAAATACTCACTGATTGGAGAAGCTTCGCACTGGCTCAAGCAGCTATCTACATGATCACTGGCATCCTGGGCCGACATCAAAAACGCCTTCCTGCGTAATTTCTTTGATGAGGCACGCGCTGAAGACTTAAGAAGCAAAATCGCCACTTTCGCGCAAAAGCCTAGTGAGACTTTTAAAGACGCGTAGATCAGATTCAAGTTCTTCCAGCGAGACTGTCCACACCATGGATTCAATGAAGTGCAGCTGTTAAGCACTTTCTACAGAGGTATCGCCTAAAGGTATCAGATGGCTCTTGATACTGCTAGTGAGGGGAACTTCAACACTAGGAATCCAATAGAGGCTGTGAGACTTATTGAGAACCTAGCCAACAGCAGTAACACCAAGAACACTGACTCAGACAAGAAGAAATCGGTTGCAGCCATCGGAGAAGACCAGATGAATGAAGTCAGAGCCAAGATAGATGCTTTACATGTATTTCTGGGGCAGCCAGTCTGCTCAGCTGAAGAAGGAGAGGCTAGAGAGGATGATACAGAGGAAGATGTGAACTACATTGGAGGTACTGGATTTCAGAGATATGGAAACCAGAGTGGAAACAGAAACTTTTTTGGAAGTGGTCAGAAGAGTAACTACAACCAGAGTTCACAGTATCAGAAACCCTTCACCAACACAAGGAACTACGGCAACTCAGCTTACCAAAACCCACCGCCACCCACCCAGGAGAGTAAGTTTGATGCCATGATTGATAGAGTTTTGGAAGGTCAGCAGAAGCTTACAGTAGACTTCAATGGGAAGATTGATTCTGTCTTCAACAATCTGACCACGAGGATAGACACCATCTGCACTCAAGTTAAGAAACTTGAGACGCAGATTGTCCAGACTGAAGACTCTATCAGGAGGATTGGAACTTCTAAGGAAGTAGGGGAAGGAAATAGGAAACACCACGTCAATGCTATCATAGATGATGATTTCTGGCAAGTGGTGAAACAGGAGAAGCTACAAGAAGGAGACTTTGAAGTTGAAAGTTCACTAAGTCTCGGCGGATCACAATGGTGTCGATCGACACCATTTAGTCCACATCGATCGACATCAACGATGTCTTTTCCGGATACGCTTGCAGACTGCAACGCGGTTAGGATATTGACACATGCTGAATTCACGACTTCTCATCCATACCCATCCACCCACCCACACCTACGAAGATATCGACCGACGAGATGAACCACTCGTCGATCGACACAAAGAAGAGAACCGTATCGATCGACCCTTTTCTCCACCTATCGATCGACACGCACCTCTCACATACCGAGTGCAACTACCGTCGATAGACAACAACCGAATCAATGCACTCAGACCCACACCGAAACCACAAGCTAACCCTACCGGAATCACTGGTAACCCTTCAGACACTACACCTACATCAGAGGAAACTGAAGGAAGAAGGTTAAGGAGTAGGAAGGAGAAGATTCCTAAGAACCTTAAAAGGGAAGCTAATGAAAAGGAGATTGATGGTTTCACTAAGAGAGTTATCGGAATCCCACCAGAGAAACCTTTTGAGGAGGTTTATTTCACAAAGAGATTGTGGATGTTCTTCAGAGAAACAAGGGAGACTTAAACTGACATTAGGAGAAGGTTTGACAATGTCAGAGAAGAAATGAGGAAAAGGATTACTTTGCCAAAGAAGAGTGATCCTGGGAAGTTTGCAATACCCTGTGTGGTACAAGGGATTGAATTTCCTCATGCACTATGTGACACTGGTTCATCAGTCAGCATCTTACCAAAGGTCATGGCAGACCATTTGGGCCTGCAAGTAGAGCCTTCACCAGAGATATTTACGTTCGTGGATTACTCTCAGATAAACTCTGGAGGCTTCATCAAAGACCTAGAGGTACATATTGGTGATGCTATCGTCCCTGTAGATTTTCATGTCCTAGACATCAAGCTAAATTGGAACTCTTCCCTCTTACTTGGAAGAGCATTTATGGCTACAGTAGGAGCCATATGTGACATGAACACCAACAGGATGTGCTTGACTATGATAGATCCAGAGATCCACTACGACCCTGTCAAGCTTGGCAAACCACCAGCCAAACCAGTGGTAAAGGAAGATGATAATGGTATCATCGCAGTTTGTCATTATGAAGTCGAGTACGAGACAGAGTACTCGGGATCGATCGACAATACTTTAACGTCATCGATCGACACTTGCAAGTCAGAGGAGATCGACAACAACTATGGATCATCGATCGACAGAGACCCACCAGATGATGAACTCGATCTACCAGATCATTGCTACCCAAATTTCGCCATCCCACCCAGCCGAAAAGAAGATGATTACTCAATAAGGAGTTGGGCAGATAGCGGATTTCATGAGAGTTTTGCAGTAGACATAGCCACCTCTTCCCACAGTGGAGACCACAGTGAAGAACATGATGCATATTATTGGGAAGAGAGAGCTTGGGAAAATTACTTGGAGAATGACAGATTTGCAATTCGATTCCCACAATCGATCGACATCAAACGCCCACCATCGATCGATTATCTACTTCATCCAGTAAAACGACATCGTCCATCGATCGACATTGCCAGTATCATATCGATCGATATTAACCCAGACGACTTAAAGGACAAAATCAGAATTTCACCGATTAGGGCAACACATGGGTATAAAAGGTTGACAACTCAAGCCACGAAAATTCAAAACTTTTCACCTTCTACCCAGCAGCTTCCAGCATTCAGAGATTCATCAATGGAAGACTGCAACAACATGTTCAATCGATCCAACCGTGCAGCTATACGTGCACCATCGATCGCAACCACCACACACCCATCGATCGACACCTTCAACAGAGCTCAACCGAGATCTCATGAACATTACGATATCAGGAATGTTTCACTAACACCTGATGAATTTGGAATTTTCAGGGACACAGATGGCTATGCAAGAGCTATGGATGGAAGAGTTCTGCACATAACAAGAGAAGACATAGCAGACATCCTCCAAGTTGCTAATGGACCAGAAAACCTGTTCACACAGCAACATAGCCATCCAGACATCCTAAATCACGTCCAGGACAACCAGAACACCAACACAAGGGAGGATCCAGTTCCTCAACACTTCAGTCAACCTAGACATTCACCATCGATCGACATCATTTCAACACCATCGATCGACGGCGGATATCCCGGATCGATTGATACACTCAATATGAATCCTTGCTACTGCCAAGTTAACAGTTGCAATTGTAGTACTTGAGATTCAAATCCAGAGGACCAGTCTACACTCTAGTTCTATAAGTTTCAGAATCAAGCTAAGAAGAAGATATGATTTGGTTGAAATAGGCGATAGTAAATGTTGGGGTCAAAAACGGTTATCTCAAAATTAACGGCTAAAAATATTTATCGTGCGCGGACTTTCCATAAAACAAGCGTCAAAAGCTTGGACAGGCCGAACGACAAGGAATCCGCCTTGAAACTTCAAAGAGCTCGTTCTCTCAAACCGTAAGGACCCAGAAAACGATCAAGATATCAAATTGAAGCCCTCGTCGAGACGCACGTGCTGGTCCTGTCCGCCGGGCGGCTAGCCCCCGTGCTGGCTGTGGCCGGCGGCGGCTAGCGCCCGTGCTGGCCGTGGCCGCCGGGCGGCTAGCCCCGTGCTGGCCGTGGCCGCCGGCGGCTAGCGCCCGTGCTGGCCGTGGCCGCCGGGCGGCTAGCCCCGTGCTGGCCGTGGCCGCCGGCGGCTAACGCCCATGCTGGCCGTGGCCGCCGGGCGGCTAGCCCAGTGCTGGCCGTGGCCGCCGGTGGCTAGCGCCCGTGCTGGCCGTGGCCGCCGGGCGGCTAGCCCCGTGCTGGCCGTGGCCGCCGGCGGCTAGCGCCCGTGCTGGCCGTGGTCGCCGGGCGGCTAGCCCCATGCTGGCTCGGGTCTTCGGATAACGATCTTCGGTACACGAATCCCAGTCCCCGGCAATCAGAAGTCTGTACTTCGAGTCTTTCCCAAGTCCTCGCAGGACGAATCATCGAGATTCCGCGTACGAAACTCCGGTTCTTACTCCAATCTAAGACCATCGGAAACATTTCGGAAACTCGTAAGATATCGACGGGAAGGAAGATCTTAGATTCTTCGTACGAAACAGCGATGGTCATCTTAAGACACCACTCGTCTCAACTCTACGAACGAACGAAGAACTTCCAAAGAAATCGTAGAAAACAACGGAAGTCCTAGAGACGGCCCGAAAGGGACCAAACGCGATCGGACAGTCTGTCTACGATTATCTGAGATAGTTACGACGATTTACGTTTATCTTTACGTAACAAGATGAATGCTAAATCGACGGAAGGATAAATGTCAAGTTTCCCGAAGATAAATGTCAAGTTTCCCGATAAACGTGGAGGCCGACGAAAATGGAAAGAAGCCCGCCTTGTGGCCCAGAAGGAGAATAGACCGTCATAAGAAGGAGTATATAAAGGAGCTTTGGGAGAGGAAGAAAGGCAGAGCGAAAATCATTAAGAGAGAGAGAAATCCGAGATTGGAGACCTAGAGAGCTCCTGTTAGGTTAAGAACTTAGAATTTAGGCGGTAGACTAGCAAGGTAGGACCTAGAACGTCCGGCCGCCTCTCGTTCCGCAGGCTCCTGTCTCTCTCTGAAGGATCTAACAATCCTTTTACTTAGAGTTCCGCACATAGAAACCCTAGGCGTTATTCTCGACACGCCCGTTTCTATGACAAACGCTCGTACTAGACGAACTCCGCCAGGCAGTTCGATCTCTTGTTCAAATCTTTCTAACTGAACTACGTCCGACTTGATCCTCGAAAGGGGTACGTAGGCAGCCTTTCTCAAGGTCCAGTCCCAACTCTTAACAAAACCCTTGTGGTACTCAGAGTTCCGCACATAGAAACCCTAGGCATTATTCTCGACATGCCCGTTTCTATGACTAACGCTCGTACTAGACGAACTCCGCCAGGCAGTTCGATCTCTTGTTCAAACAACTCCAACTGAACTACGTCCGACTTCATCCTCGAAAGGGGTACGTAGGCAGCCTTCCTTAAGGTCCAGTCTCAAATCTTAATAAAACCTTTCCGCATTTATTTGATCACTTGTCGTTGGTTGTCGCAGAGAATCCGGACCTTCAGGGAAAGTTAGGTTTACTTAGTTTTCCTCCGATTTACTTAATAAAAATAGACAGTGCGAATTTCGGTTCCCACAGTAAACAAGCAAAATAAACACGAGATTGATTCAATTAAACAAGAGCTAGCCTAGGGTATTTCAATGGGTGTTGAATTGGAGCCAAACAATTATTCAAGCGCGATGAAGTGCTTTCTAGAACTCGGATCACTCAGCTGGAACACTCCACTGTCGTGGTAGTGATCGCTTTGCAGATCGATCTCACCACCTAACTGTCGTTGGGATGAGGATCGATAGCAAGCTTTAGAGAACAGGTCCGATCAGTTCACTTACCACCCTAATATCTACTTTCGCTGATTAGGGATACTAAGCTCATTCAATACATGTCAAGTTATCATCCTAAGCGGTTAACTAGGCGATGAACTAGTGATCTAACATCAAGTGATCAGTTTAATGAAAGCAGTAAGAACAGTATGAATGAAGAACAGTTATGGATCGCTTATCTATGTTTAGCTCATGTCTCAACACCCTAAAAACCCTAGGCGAGCAAGGTCACTACTCGATCATGATGCACATAGACAAAGACATAAATCCTGAATAAAATTGCATAAGAACGGAGTATGAAACAATAGGGTTCATATGGTCTTCTCTATGAGAGGATGGATTCTTCTCCCTTACAAGTTGCAGATCGCAAATACTCAGTGTTCTCTTGTAAAAACTAGCGTCCGAAAATAGAAAATAGATAGGTGGCGTTTTATATGGAGGCGCCAATCAGAAGAAAAAGAGATTAGGGCAACAGGGCTTAAAATCCCGAAATAGGAGTTTCCATATTCGTCTGGAACAATCACCGGATCACTCCGTCTGCTTGTTCCGCTTGAGAGAGATCAGTCTCGGGACTGTTCTCTTGAGTGTTCTCCGCAGGAATGCTCCAAAAGGACTTCTTTTCATCAGGCACCTTCTCTTCTTTCTTCTGCTAACTCCAGACCTGTAAAAGGTCAAAAAGGACTAGACTGACACGAATTAGTGACTTGAAACAAATGAAAACATATATACAATGATGTGAAAAACACCATATATCAATTCCCCCAGACTTAGATCCTTGTTTGTCCTCGAACAAGGCAAGTATCAAGAACAGGGAGAAAGGTTTGAAAGCGTGGGAACTCGCTTATTCTCAGCAACCATACTCTTACCACAAATCTCTGAACCATACAAGCTGTAGATTAGGACCACACACACTTACTGAGAACCCCCTGATCGCTGTTCGAAGATCAGCTCCTTACTCTACATCTTAACCTGAAAAGGCAACACTTTCGAGACAAAACTCCTTATGTTCGATTAAGATCAGCGTGAGCTTCTTGTCACAGGCTCTACTCAGAGAGAACGGGCTAGGTATAGAACAGGCTAACTTTTATGGTGGAGTTCAAGAGTGTTTAGGGTTTACCAAGAGCGGGTGCAGGATATCGCACAAAATGGTCGTGAGAGGACAGCTCCATTGAGGTCCACAGTCCTTACTCATCTCTGCTGATCGGACTGCTCTCCGATAGATCGATCATAAGACTGCTCTGCGCGATTCAACTTCCCCTTCAGATCACTTCACTGAAACCACCGTTAGTTTCTCAACTTCCCCAGTGGCATGCATCATAAATTTTTCCCTTTCTCGTCACCAATAAGTCAAAGCAAAAACAAATATATATATATATATATTTTTTTTTTTTTTTTATATGTACTGAATTACAAAATGCTGGGGTGACGAGCAAGGAGGTAACAAGTGATGTACATGATGCCACTGGTGATTCATTCTGGTCTGTTCTAGCCACTTACTTCTCGTTGTTCTCTATGGTATCGGAACAGGCACCTCGGTTGTTCCCTTACGTATCGGAACAAGCACTCCGATTGTTCTGCCTGATTCCACTGTGTGAGCATTGATGAGTAAGAACTGCGTCGATCCTTTCCTCTCCGACCTTTTCGCACATATCTGCACATAAAGTACTAGAAAAGCAAATGCATGAGGGTGGAATTAAAGGTCAGGGCTCAAGGTGGGAACTAGCTAAAGATGAGCTAGTCACTCAGGAACAGCAAGAGGGATAAAAATCGGATAAGAAGTCCTGAGTGTAGTTCTCATTCTACCCTGATCTAGTGCCCATGACAAGAAGAATTAGAGTCCAGATTAGGTTCAGATAAAGTGGAGTTAGGTCTGCCCAGTGTAACCTGATCGGTATAGAACTTCTGGAGTGTCAAATGAGATAAGTCAGGGTGTTCCAGGTCCATGTGTGGGTCTTTCATCACTGCTAAGGTCACTGAATAAGAAGGTTAAAGCACGAGGTGGTTAAAGAGTATCACAAATAAGGTCCTGATTCCCACAATAGTTTTGACTGACTCGATCCTAAAAACTGACTCGATAAAAACATAAAAATGACACAAGGACTGACTCAAAAAGCACACAAGCGAATATAGTACAATCGCTCCCCCAGACTTAGTTCACACCATCCCTGGTTGTGAAAATAAATCAGAGGAAGCTGAACAAACCAATCAAAAGCAAATAACATGAAAAATAAATAGTTCAGATGGATAAGACAAGGGATAGAAATAGTCCTTTCGGACTCAGTCTGAATCGCCGCTACCGGAGTGACCAGCTGTCCTCCTGTTCCTTGGCAGTCTCACTCCCCCAGTCGATGTGCCTGCTTGTTCCTTGCCTGGGCGCCTTGTTCTCTGCGGTGTACGCTCCTCCTGCGCTCCAATGCAGCCGCCTGTGATTGCCCAGAGTATCCTCTTCATGAGGCTGTTGTTCTTCTTCTGGGAATCAACCATCCAGCGTCTGTAGGCGTGGTCATCAGTCACATCGGTGAAGTCCTCCAGGTCATACTCACCATCAGCCGGTGGAGTCACATGCTCCACATCATCCATGTCTTCATCATCGTGCTGAACCGGTGCCTTCGGATCATCGCAGAGGTGCTCTTCAGCGGGTGAGAACACAATGTTCTCCAAGGATAAGAAGTCTGTGAACCCAGGCATAGGGAGCTTGCAGTACAGAGGGTTCCCTTATTTGTCCTGGAACTTGTAGGTGGTCTCGTCGCGCAGGATGTGGCATGCGATCAGGTAAGGAGTATCGATGTACTCAATCGCAGAGACGACCGTGTAAGAGCTGAGGTTGATGTTGAAGTGCTGGAACAAGGGTGTGAGCAGACTGCCGCAACGATCCTTCTTATCATCAGTTCGAACCAGTGTGTCTTTGCGTTCAGCGAACATGGAGATGAGATGATACCCTGGGTTGGTCTTGACTTCCTGGATTGGCGTGATGTTCTCTCTGCGCATCTCGTCCTCCAGTCCCGTGTAGAGAACTTGGAGCTCTCCATTCGTGATCTTGGAGGTGTACTCCTTCGCGAACAAGACATTGGACACAATCTTGGCGATGATTCGGATAGCAGGGTTCCGGATCTGCGACTGATAGGCCTTGCGAGAGGTGAACTTGCCGGCTGCAATGAGATCCCAAAAGGTGTCTGCCGGTTTGAACTTCCTTTCCACTGAGATCCCCTTTGGCGTGTCTGCAATCTCGAATAGCGAGTTCAGGTCGTCGAGAGAGATGGTGCAGAAATTGCCATCAGCCACGAAGGAGAAGAAGCAGTTCTCATACGAAGGCGCATTGGGGTTCTGGTAAGTGATCTTGCATGTCGCGAGCACTTGCCTGACCAAGTCGGGGTAGAGAACCTGAGCTTGGTAGCAGAGAGGCACGATTCCCATAGCCTGCATTGTGTCGAACACCTCAGTGTCAAGGCCTAGATCGCCTAGTGTTTGCTGGTTCACGAATCGCGTGGGCAAGATCTCTGCTAGGAGGAGTTTGTTGTATATCGCTGCCGACTCCTTGTCCCATCCCTCGACGTTGAAGTCAAGGAGCATCTGATCATTAAGGTCAATGGGCGCTCCCTCAGTCTTGTTCGGCCATGGGTACCCAGGTGGAGCACTCGCGGCTGGAGAAGCCGTGCTCTTGGTGACTCTAGCGTTCCGCATCTTTGGAGGCATCTACAAGACAAAACAAAACCCAATATCAGCACAGTTCGTCGGTTGTTCTAGAAACGATGGAACAATCCAATCTTCTTATTTAACCCAAGTCCATCGATGACTAGACAACCTACACAAGCCTCAATCCCAACAATACAAATCGCAAAGGCCAATAAGTACAAGTGGCAATCGGTTCTTATTCCTTTCAAAATGAACTATGAATTCAATCCTAGTAGCAAATATACTATCAAGAGCTACAATCTATGTTGAAATCGCAAGCATAAAGGAAAAAGGAAGATCCAAGAAATCCCTCCCAATTCGCGATTTGCATGCGCAAAGAGGGGGAGAGTGCTTGTCCGATTACCTTGATTGGAGAGATGATTCCTGCAAAACAATCTAATCTCAAGAGAATCCCAAGAGTTTAGAACCAAAATCGATGAGAAAGAGAGAGAGGTGAGTTCGCGATTTTTAGGGTTCTAAGGGGGGGGGGGGTGTGCGGCGAGAGAGATGAAGTGGGGAAGTGGAATGTTTGGTTTTTTTAATAGCCAATCAAAACCGCTTCCCCTCCCTTTTTTTTTTTTTTTTTTTTGTTTCGAGAACTTACCTGGGAACAATCGGCGGAACAACCGCTAGAGTGCTCTCCTGGAGTGATCTCGAATTTTCTTGATTTTTCAACCTGCAAGTTAGTTCCTGGAAAGATAAAGACAAAGAGAAAACAATATTTACACTCACCAGTGGGTTGCCTCCCACCAAGCGCTTGTTTTCTGTCACTAGCTTGACTTCAATGAGCGATTGTTGTGTCAGCAAGATATGGCTTGAGACGCTGACCATTTACAACAAATTCTCCTCCTCTTGTGTCCAGCAACACAACAGCTCCATAGGGGCGAACCTCCTTAATGGTGAAAGGTCCAGACCATCTAGATTTAAGCTTTCCAGGGAACAGCTTAACCCGTGAATTGAAGAGTAAGACCTGGTCGTTCGGAGCAAAGCTTCTGCTGATGATCCGCTTGTCGTGGAACGCCTTGGTCTTTTCCTTGTAGATCTTGGAACTTTCATAGGCCAGATGCCTGATCTCCTCCAGCTCGTGGATCTGAATGGTTCGCCTCTCCTTGGCAGGTTTGATGTCGAAGTTGAGTAGTTTGACAGCCCAAGCTGCCTTGTACTCTAGCTCAACAGGTAGGTGGCACGCCTTGCCATAGACCAGATGATAGGGAGTGGTCCCTAAAGGGGTCTTGTAGGCTGTTCTGTACGCCCAGAGAGCATCGTCAAGCTTAAGGGACCAATCCTTGCGGGTGGTGTTGACAGTCTTCTGGAGGATGTTTTTGATCTCTCTGTTGGAAACTTCCACTTGACCACTTGTTTGAGGATGATAAGCGGTTGCAACCTTGTGTTTCACACCATTCTTGCTCAGCAATCCTTGGAACAACTTATTGATAAAGTGAGTTCCACCATCGCTTATGACCACTCTAGGCACTCCAAATCTTGGGAAGATGTTTGAGGTGAACATCTTGGTTACAACTCGCGCATCATTAGTTGGACTAGCAATCGCTTCCACCCACTTAGAGACATAGTCCACCGCAACTAGGATGTACTCATTCTTGTGAGAGACTGGGAAAGATCCCATGAAATTGATCCCCCAGCAATCAAACACTTCAACTTCCAAGATGTAGTTCTGAGGCATCTCGTTTCTCTTGCTTATGCTCCCCATCCTTTGGCATGAATTGCATCGAGATATGAAGGCGTGAGCATCTCTGAAAATAGTGGGCCACCAGAAACCGGCTTGGAGGATCTTGGAAACAGTCTTGAAGGTGGCGAAGTGACCAGCATAAGAAGAACCATGGCAGTGGTGAAGGATCCCTGGAATATCAGCCTCTGGAACACATCTCCTGAAGATCCCATCCTTGCCTTGCCGATAGAGATACGGCTCATCCCAGAAGTAGTGCCTTGCCTCCCTCAGAAATTTCCTCTTCTCATTCCCAGTGAACCTCAAAGGCTCTTTCTCAGCTGCCAAGAAGTTGGCAATCTCAGCAAACCATGGAAGATTCGGGTACTCCTTCTGGATCACTGCAACGAATGCTCCTTCTACGCGGGAACAGTCCTTAATAGCAGGTGACGACTGCTCCACGTTGCGCAGACCAATCGCATTGACGTACTCCATCGGTTGTTCCACATCAAGAACTGTCTCATCTGACACTTGCATCCTGGAGAGATGATCTGCCACTCCATTATCAACCCCTTTCTTGTCTCTTATTTCTAGATCAAACTCTTGGAGCAAGAGAATCCATCTTAAGAGCCGCGGTTTAGCATCCTTCTTCGTGAGCAGGTACTTGAGAGCCGCGTGGTCTGTGTGTACAATCACCTTTGATCCAACCAGATAGGATCTGAACTTCTCAAAAGCGAACACGATGGCAAGGAGCTCCTTCTCTGTGGTTGCGTATCGGCATTGAGCTTCATCTAAAGTTCTGCTTGCGTAGTAGATCACGTGAAGCTTCTTGTCTTTACGCTGTCCAAGGACTGCTCCCACTGCAAAATCACTTGCATCTGTCATAATCTCAAAAGGGAGATCCCAGTCTGGAGGTTGGACAACTGGTGCACTGACTAGAGCTCCCTTGATCGTGTGGAACGCGGCTAAGCAGTCACTGTCAAAGGCAAACTGAGCTTCCTTGCAGAGCAACCGAGTGAAATGTCTCGCGATCTTAGAGAAGTCTTGGATGAATCTCTTGTAGAAACCAGCGTGTCCCAAGAAACTCCTGATTCCCTTCACTGAAGTTGGTGGTTGCAGACTCATCATGACCTCGATCTTTGCCTTGTCCACCTCAATGCCTTTCTCGGATATCTTGTGTCCCAGAACAATCCCATCTCTCACCATGAAGTGGCATTTTTCCCAGTTCAGCACCAAATGCTTCTCCTCGCATCGCTTCAGTACCCTGCACAAATTTGACAAACAAACATGAAAGGAGCTTCCATAGACGCTGAAATCGTCCATGAAAACCTCCATTATGTCTTCGATCAGATCAGTAAAAATCGACATCCTGCATCGCTGGAAGGTCGCTGGAGCATTGCACAAGCCGAATGGCATCCTCCTGTATGCATATGTTCCATAAGGGCATGTGAACGTCGTCTTCTCCTGATCATCTGGGTGGATGGGAATCTGAAAGAAACCTGAATAACCATCTAAAAAGCAATAGTAAGGGTGGTTAGCCAATCTCTCAAGCATTTGATCAATAAAAGGAAGTGGGAAGTGATCCTTACGAGTCGCAGCATTCAATTTACGAAAATCAATGCACATGCGATGACCAGTAACTGTTCTAGTTGGGATCAATTCATTTTTTTCATTGGTTATAACAGTGATCCCACCTTTCTTAGGTACTACATGCAAAGGACTAACCCACTTACTATCAGAGATCGCATAGATCACACCTGCTTCTAGAAGTTTCATTATCTCTTTCTTTACAACATCTTTTAGATTCGGGTTTAACCTCCTCTGATGTTCTACAGAAGTCATCGATTCATCTTCCAGGTGTATTCTATGCATGCACAAATCAGGTGAAATGCCAGGTATGTCAGCTAGAGAATAACCTAAAGCCTTACGATATTTTCTCAGCTCGCACAAAAGCAGAGCAATCTCTGCATTGTTCAGGTCAGCATTCACAATGACAGGATATGTGGAGTTAGGTCCAAGAAATGCATACCTGAGTCCCTTGGGAAGGGATTTGAGCTCTACCTTTGGAGCTTTCAGCTCGCTCCATGAGTCATCGGGCTGAGCTGCTGAAACAGTCGGGTTCTGAGGCGCGGTTGTTCCAGTCGATGTGCTGGACTCACTGTTCTCCCCCAGACTTAGATTCGCCACCATCCTTTCCATAGTCCTGGTTGAATCCAGGAACTTGGCATAGGCATCAGCATCAACATTCTCTAAGCTCTGCTCGGCTTCAGCTCTGACTAAGGCGAGTTCAAGTGGATCCTCGGTGAGAATCTCCTCGATCATTCCTTCATGCGGCTCTAGCGGATCACCATCTTCTTGGACAGTGAAAGTTTGTCCATCCAGCATCGGTTTCTTGAGCATCTGATCCATCTCAAACTTCATCACAATATCTCCAAGGTGGAGATCAATCTTCCCTTGTCGGACATCAATGATAGCTCCGACAGTGCAGAGGAATGGTCTGCCTAGGATCAGGGGATCATTGGAGTTCTCCTCGACTTCCAGAACAACGAAATCGGCAGGAACAATCGTGTTTCCAACCAGAACTTGAAGATCTTCGAGGATTCCAACTGGAGACTTCACAGATCGATCAGCAAACACTAGTGACATCCTGGTAGGCTTGAAGTCAGTGTATACAAGGCGCTTAGCCACAGTATATGGCATGAGATTTATGCTCGACCCTAGGTCGACTAGCGAGCACGAGAAGAGTGTTCTGCCAATCTGAACCGAGAGAACAAATTTTCCCGGATCACCCAACTTCTTGATCCTTCTGTTCTGGAGCACCGCGCTGCACTCCTTAGAGACAATCATGAACTCGCTGTCATCAGATATCTTCCCAGAGATCAATCCTTTGACGAAGCTACGCATGGATGGTATGATCTGGATCGCACTCATCAGAGGGAGCTTGACAGTTAGGTCTTCCAGCATCTTCCTGCACTTCATCTCTTCTTTATCCTTGCGTGTAGCCTTAGCTGGAACAGGGTAGGGCACTTTCGGTACATACTGACGAGCAGGAGAAGGTGATGCAGTCGGTGGAACAACCCCAGCGGGTCGCTCTGCTTCAGGTGGAACAGTCTCAGTTGGTTGTTCTGTGTCTTCCTCATCTGTGGGTACAGCTGTAGAAGGCTGATCCGACTCTTTCTGCTTCCCTTTCTCAGCCGAGGTGAATCTCCTGGGGTCTAGATCAGGCAGTTGCTTTCCGCTCCTCAAACCTACTGTATTGCACTCCTTGGGGTTCTTGTCAGTTTTCCCAGGGAGAGTTCCTTGCTGTCTCTTCACGTTCTCGGCAGTCTGAGCAATCTGAATATCCATCTGTCTCATATCGCTTGAGACATTGTCATACTTCACACTCAGGTCATTGAACATATGATTCATCCTGGTGTTGATGTCGTTTGTGACCTGGTTCAGTTCTTTCCCTTGGATCTGCTGTCCTTGGAGCAGTTGGCTCATCATATTGGCGAGGCTCTTCATGTCATCATGCGGAGCAGTCTGAGTCGGTTGTGCAGCTTGCTGATTAACCGGCTGCTTCTGGCTGTGGAACTGAGCATTCTGAGCTGGGTTAAGGACAAAGGTTCTTCCCTGATTGCCATAAGGCCTTTGGTATCCACTGTTCTGACCCTGGTTCCCTTGAGCCTTATCGTCTGGTTTAGGGGCATTGAACAGGTGGGGATTGTTCCTCACGTTAGGGTTCGGGTGATAGTTTGAACTGCCATCCTTGCCCATTCACATAACTCACTTCATGCTGATCCTCAGCCGACTGATCTGCCTCTGATGTGCCTTCCGCGGTAGCTTTATCCTGTGGGGATTCTTCCATGATGAAGACCTGGTTCTGGTTACTCTTAATCAGCTGATCGACCTTGGCAGATGTGGGAACCGAAATTCGCACTGTCGATTTTAGTTAAGTTAAAACGTAGGAAAACTAAGTTGACCTAGTTTTCCCCGAGGATCCCGGCTATCTGCTGGGCCACGCACGACAAAGTTAAGACAAGTCTAATACGAGAATAAATGCGTAAAATGAATAGAGCAAAAAGAAAGAATCTTATTTCCGAATCTGCGGAGAACGTTTGGACAACAGGTCGAGATCTCGGCCACAAGAGCTGTCGATCGTCGCTAGTCTTAGAACCTAGATCTAACCTAGTTGAGTCGCAGCTCGCTAAAAAAGGAAATAAGCGCCTAAGTTCTAAATTGCTCTGGAGTAGTTTCTTTCTTCTGATTTCGGATCCCCCTTCCTCTGCTCCTAGCATTGCTTATATACTCCCATAGGACGGTCTATCGTTGATGGGCTGAGTCTGCCGTGGGCTGGACTTTTTCCATTTTCGTCGGCTTTCGTGCTTATCGGGAAAGTTGACATTTATCTTTTCGGAAAGTTGACATTTATCTTTTGGAAGTTTAACATTTATCTTGTCAGGCGAAGATAATTGTAAACCGTCGCATCTATCCTTTTAGAAAATCGTAAACTGGTTGTCCGATCGGAGTTGGTCCCTTTCGGGCCGCATTCCGGTCTTCCGCTCTTTTTCTACGATTTCTCTAAAAGGATGCTCCTACTTGGATGTCAAGTCTTTCGGAAGATCTTCGATCCATTGCTAAGGTGAATGGTGTTGTAAGATAACCATCACCGTTTTATACGAAGTCTTTCTATCCGTTGACGTCTTAGGGGTTTTTAGAAATCCCGGAACAGAAAAAGGAGTTTTATTTGCAAGGACTCGGAAAGTCGCGAAACACGGATTTCTGGCGACCCGGAGGTTTGGAACTTACGCACGAAGACTAGCCGTCCGACGACCCGAGCCAGCACGGGGCTAGCCGCCCGGCGACCACGGCCAGCACGGGCGCTAGCCGCCGGCGGCCACGGCCAGCACGGGGCTAGCCGCCCGGCGGCCACGGCCAGCACGGGCGCTAGCCGCCGGCGGCCACGGCCAGCACGGGGCTAGCCGCCCGGCGGCCACGGCCAGCACGGGCGCTAGCCGCCGGCGGCCACGGCCAGCACGGGCGCTAGCCGCCGGCGGCCACGGCCAGCACGGGGCTAGCCGCCCGGCGGCCACGGCCACGTTCGGTGTTGGCTGCTCGGTTCCTTTGGCGTGTTCGTGTTTCTTGCGTTTTTAGTTTTCCGTAGGTTTTTCCTTGTGTAGAAAATGTTTCTAACAGTTGATTTCGAGACGATGAATCTCGAACTTAATTTTTTTCTTAAGGTTTCTCGATTAACAATTAGTCTCTCGAGGTTGCTTTAACATTTTTCATGTTTTTCCGAGACTTTCGGACATCGATTTCGTCTTGACCGATTTTGACCCCAACAGCAGAGAGCTCATCAATCTTGCTGTTGTCGATGCTCTTCACCTTCTGAGTGCGATCAGTCTCGCGGTTATTGTCAGCTGAGCTTGAGGCCATGATATCAATCAACTCGAATGCACCTTGAGTGGACTGAGTCATGAAGTCTCCCTTACTGGCTGAGTTCAAAGCGTTCCTGTATTCCCAGCCTACTCCATCGTAGAACACTCCCAGCAGATAGTCTTCTTCAAAACCGTGATGTGGGCACTCTCTGCGGTAGACATTGAATCGCTCCCAAGCATCGCAGAACGGCTCGTCTACCAGCTGTTTGAAGGTCACGATCTTCTGTCTCAGAGCTGCCGTCTTCGATTTCGTGTAGAAGTGGCTTAAGAAGGCTTCTCGGACTTGTTCCCAAGTGGTGAGTGATCCGGTGGGTAGTGAATCAAGCCAGCGAGCAGCTTTCCCATCAAGAGAGAAAGGGAACAGAGTACACTTGATGTAGTCGGGTGGTACTCCATTCGCTTTAGTGAAACCACACATCTTCTCGAAGTGCTCGATGTGGTCCATCGGTATCTCAGCAGGAAGTCCATTGAAGATCTTCCTTTGCACTAGACTTATCAAGGCTGGATTGATCTCGAAGTCTTGCCTAGTGCACGGTGGAGGGGTTATGGCAGATCGCGTAGCAAGCAGATTACGCAGTAAGTTTCTCTGGCCGATCTGGACCACTTCCTCCTGTTGGTTCGCAGCATTCAGAGCAGCTTGCTGGGCAGCAGCTTGCTGCGCTTGGATCGTCTGCTGCATCTGCTGCATCTGCTGTTGCATGAGTGCAAACGCAGCAGTGAGATCATCTGGATGATCACCCATGTTGGTGTTCGTTGATCTCGGCTGTTGACGGTTCTGTCGTTCCAATCTCGCTAGTTCCTCGTTAGAAAGTTGATGTAATGGCCCTTGTGCGTTGCTCCGAGTATGTCTACTGGTCATGCACCTGGATCATCAGATGAAACAAAGAAAATAACACGAGTCAGATATCTTAGACTAGATATGAAACCGAAAATTAGAGGTAAAAAAAATCTGGTCCCCGTCGCAACGGCGCCAAAACTTGATACACTCAATATGAATCCTTGCTACTGCCAAGTTAACAGTTGCAATTGTAGTACTTTAGATTCAAATCCAGAGGACCAGTCTACACTCTAGTTCTATAAGTTTCAGAATCAAGCTAAGAAGAAGATATGATTTGGTTGAAATAGGCGATAGTAAACAAGCAAAATAAACACGAGATTGATTCAATTAAACAAGAGCTAGGGTATTTCAATGGGTGTTGAATTGGAGCCAAACAATTATTCAAGCGCGATGAAGTGCTTTCTAGAACTCAGATCACTCAGCTGGAACACTCCACTGTCGTGGTAGTGATCGCTTTGCAGATCGATCTCACCACCTAACTGTCGTTGGGATGAGGATCGATAGCAAGCTTTAGAGAACAGGTCCGATCAGTTCACTTACCACCCTAATATCTACTTTCGCTGATTAGGGATACTAAGCTCATTCAATACATGTCAAGTTATCATCCTAAGCGGTTAACTAGGCGATGAACTAGTGATCTAACATCAAGTGATCAGTTTAATGAAAGCAGTAAGAACAGTATGAATGAAGAACAGTTATGGATCGCTTATCTATGTTTAGCTCATGTCTCAACACCCTAAAAACCCTAGGCGAGCAAGGTCACTACTCGATCATGATGCACATAGACAAAGACATAAATCCTGAATAAAATTGCATAAGAACAGAGTATGAAACAATAGGGTTCAGATGGTCTTCTCTATGAGAGGATGGATTCTTCTCCCTTACAAGTTGCAGATCGCAAATACTCAGTGTTCTCTTGTAAAAACTAGCGTCCGAAAATAGAAAATAGATAGGTGGCGTTTTATATGGAGACGCCAATCAGAAGAAAAAGAGATTAGGGCAACAGGGCTTAAAATCCCGAAATAGGAGTTTCCATATTCGTCTGGAACAATCACCGGATCACTCCGTCTGCTTGTTCCGCTTGAGAGAGATCAGTCTCGGGACTGTTCTCTTGAGTGTTCTCCGCAGGAATGCTCCAAAAGGACTTCTTTTCATCAGGCACCTTCTCTTCTTTCTTCTGCTAACTCCAGACCTGTAAAAGGTCAAAAAGGACTAGACTGACACGAATTAGTGACTTGAAACAAATGAAAACATATATACAATGATGTGAAACACACCATATATCATCGATCGACAGACCAAGAGTCAGATCGCCCGACAGATGATTGGAGTTTGGACGACGTGCCTTCACTACTGATGGATCCAGGAGATTCAAGTGGGAAACTAAGGATGAATATGGTGTCTACAGAGATGATTTTGGCTATGCTAGAGGAGTTGATGGTGAGATCATCCATGTTACCAAGGAGCAAGTAAAGAGACTTTTGGATATAGCATCCCTTTTTCAGAAAGGGTGCTTACGCCTTCCAATACACACACGCCCTTACCATGCATACACACCACCACCAGTGCCCTACAGTAGAGAGGAGGTAGATGATATGGTGACTGATGTATGGAGAGCTCAGGCACACCTTGAGGCAAACATGAATACATTGGTGGAAGACACTATCCAGCCTTTGGATGTCAGTTACAAGGACTTCCAGAATGATATGGCTGAGATAAGAGTGGAGCTTGGAAACATATTGACCATGCTTGAGAAAGAGGCTACGCCACCAGTATCGACCGATAGAGTATCTGTACCATCGATCGACACCGGCAAGACTACATCCATAGACCGACCAAAATGTTCATCACCTAAGAAAGATGAATGGGAGGTTGCTTACATCAATACACGGATTGGAGACGTCTACAGCCCTCTCAACAACAATGTCGAATGGTTAAGCAAGAGGATCGATCTTCTACAGAAAGAGTTGGACACAATTCGCCAGAATGACCAAACTCAGAATGCTACTTTTTCATCGATCGACACACCTTCTTCACAATCGATCGACAAAAGGTTCGCAGAACTGGAAGATAGGATGAAAGGGTATGTACGAAAGCATGAAATTTTCAGTTCTCCTATCCTGCGATGCCAGCACACAATGTCACGGCAACTGGACAAGCTCGAAAGAGATATGAGCATAGTTAAAGCTTATATTGATCTTCGTAACAGCAACGAAGCATCGATCGACAGGCCTCGACCAACATCGATCGACAGCGAGCCACCACCAGCGAGAAGAGCAGGCACTACAGCAGAAGTTGATGAACTTAAACATGAGCTGTACGAGGCTATGGATGCTATGGACAGGATCGATGCATTACAGAGTGAGCTGACATTATTGTCCGTACATACCTACCAGACAATCGACAGGAAAGTTGACAACATCGAATACATTGAGAATTCTGTGAGGAAACTTCAAGATACAGTCCTCCAGATAGATAAGAAGCAACTACGAGCGGATGATGCCAAAAGAAGCTTCGTCGCCACATGGTTCAATAGTAGGAGACATAAGATTGATGATTGCTGTCCGGCAATCAGCAGCTTCTGCACCCCATGAGTCACTCACCTACCACAGTCAAGCTAAATGACTATAACCAAGCGCTGAGTTGGAGGCAACCCACTATTAGGTTTTCTTTTTCTTTATTTTATTTTATTTTATTTTTCATTTTTGCTTTTATTTTTTCGGATTTATTTTGCAGTTTTTATTAGATCCAAGTAGAAGGATAATTTTATCGACCGACATTCACCATTCATATCACTCGACACCATACGACCATTACTAAAGATCGACGTATACCACTACGAATCGATCGACATCTTGTCGATCAGGTTTATTCATTCTAACTTGTTATATTGATTAATTATGTTTTATTTATTTACCTCACCACCGGCTATGTTACACTGGGACAGTGTAATTTAAGTCTAGAGGGGAGTTTACTAATATGTGTTTTTATTTTGGTTTTTATTTAAATTGTTTTTCAAAATTATTTTTCGGATAAGTATTATAGGAACATTGATATGGATTTATATTTGATTGTCTGACCACTCTTTAGCACCATTCTAGATCACTGATTGCAGATAGTACTAAAGATGCTAAAGTGGATCAACCTGCCATCTATATTCACTAGCTAAGATTGTTTGAAGGAACCAAAGCTGACCTCCAACACTAATACGGACTTATTTGCTTGTCTTGAGGCTTGGATATCACTGGATCGGAATCCTCCTACAAGTCTGGAAGGTAAAAAGTCCGTGTGTTTCTGGTTCCCTTCCTTCTCTCTCTTCGGCATCTCGAGATCTAAGTTTATGTTATAAAAGATTGAAATGATTTCTTGAGAGGCAGAGGGGTAGGAGTGATTCCTGCGAACCCAGTATTCTAAATCTCAAAAATGATCACACATTGTGGAAACGAGGGGTAGGAGTGATTCCTGCGACCCCATTATTCGCTACACTTTGTCAAAAATGTATGAGTTACAATGCAAATGTCAATGAGATGGACTAGATGACCTATGTGACATCGAAACCTGTTGAAATTGAAACTAATAAGAGAGTCAGAGAAGAGGGGAGAAAGGGATCAGAGAAGACTACCTGTGTGTTCAGATACTTGTTTGACTTGAATCCATGTGTCCTTTGATCGATACTCCCAAGGTAAAGCCTGCACTTTTATTTTATGTTAAGAAATGAGGTTAGTAGAGGGGAATGTCAGATGAGAATTGCTAAGTTGTTGACTAGATGAGTTTGGTTGCTAAGCTAGGATAAGGCATGATGAACTTCTGTGATTAGGATGTTTAGACATGAATTGCAAACCCATAGAGTGATGACTTCAATATATTGAATCTTTGAGTTCCTGCTATTTCCAAACCTTTTCCAAAGACTACTGTCAGATGAGGTTAGTAGAGGTTAAGAAATGAGGTTAGTAGAGGGGAATGTTAGATGAGAATTGCTAAGTTGTTGACTAGATGAGTTTGGTTGCTAAGCTAGGATAAGGCATGATGAACTTCTGTGATTAGGATGTTTAGACATGAATTGCAAACCCATAGAGTGATGACTTCAATATATTGAATCTTTGAGTTCATGCTATTTCCAAACCTTTTCCAAAGACTACTGTTTTTGCTTGAGGACAAGCAAAGGAGTAAGTCTGGGGGAGTTGATATACCATGGATTTTACCCGTTTTTAACCATGGTATACTAGTATTTTATTAAATATTTAATCTGTTTTCTAGCCTGTTAGGTATGTTTTCAGGTTCAGGAGCATTTTGTGAGAAAGTGATGTTTTTGGAGCTTTTTGGAGTACAAGAGATGATATACCCGAGTTGACCATTCAAGACTAAGTCGGAAGTCAACATTGCGATTATAATCGATACATACTCATCTTGAGTTGTCGATCGATGTAGCTGAGAAGATCCGCGTACTAGAAGATCCGCGTACTAGAAGATTATAATCGATCGATACACATTTAGTGTTGTCGATCGATATCGAGGACGAAATGGTTTAGCCGACTACTTCACCAAGACTTCACCAAATTACGAGATTACCCCTGACGAGTTTTTAACCTAATGGAAATGCTTAAATACTCCTACAAAGTGTTTTTGACGGCAACGTTCGAAAGAAACAAGCTTTTAACAATCCTCAAAGCAGAGAGTGTGAGAGAGAGACTGGGTTTTATTTGTTTGAGAGAGATTGGAGAGATTTCTCATCTCCTTTTGTATTTCTACTTTATTCTTTCTATGCAATTCTTTCATCTATCTGTTGTTATGAATTACTTAGCTATGTCTGAGTAGTCTACTTGTTAGATCTAGGGTTTAAATAGGTTTGTGGGATTAGCCCCAAACTATAATTGCTAAGTTGTGATACTCATCAAATGGATTGTACCCTATGCTTGTTTTAGATTAGCTAACTAGAACATAGATCACTAGGATCTTAGATAATCTTGAATTATCCATTTGAGCGATGCATGTCTCCCGTTGAGAAGAACGACAATTCCTCCTTGAGACCTTGTGGTCATATTCGGCTCGCGCCTAGGCAGATCTAGAAGCCGTCGATCGATATCCCGACAGGTGAATCGATCGGCGCCGCGAAAGGTGTATCGCTCGATATCTCAAAAGGATATCGATCTACTCTTTTTCTGTGTCATCATGCGAAAGGTGTGGCCAGAGATCTAGATATTTTAACCAGTGATTTATCACATATGTTTAGCGGCTGAGATCTATAGTATCATGCAAGAAACTTATTAAAGCATTTATAGAGATTATAATCTTCATTCCTGAATAGAAACCCTATGTCTAGCACTCTTTATCCCATTTAAACAACCCATCATATTGTTAGTTAGAGCAACTACCTTGCTCATTTTAGGAATTGTTATTTTCATTTCTATCATATAAACCAACCTTGCCTGGGATTGATTAGTAGATTTTATTTAATTGGTTCCCTAACTCCTCGTGATTCGATCCCTAAGTACTACAACTGTACCTCTTATTTGAGAGAGTAAGCTCTACTGGGTAATTTGAGCACTATCAACAGCCAAAAAATAAAATAACAGCTCTTACCAATCATACCCATAGTCTTTCTTTTCCAAAACTATCACATCCATATGTCGTTTGCTACCAACGGGAAAATAAGAAAACACGATTTTTACCACTATAAGCAACTCCACAATTGATTTACAATACAAACACTTATGTTTGATAAATAATGTTCACAAAAAAAAAGATTAACAAACAACTAACTGAGTAAGAACTACCAAGGGGTTTTTCTTTTGGATTCATGCATGCACGATAATAAGATCCCGCGCGGAGCGCAGACTGATCCTAGTATGATAATAAAAGACAAGACTTCTCAAATTCACATATTTATAAGTTTTTTATAGACATATACGATCAACTCTTGTTTAAAACCTTCTTTATAAAACCTTATAAATTGTTGAGTTGTACTTTTAACAATATCCTCCAGATTTATAAGGGATTATAATTCTGTAAAATTTCATTCAAAAAAAAATATATAATTCTGTAAAATGCAGTGTTCACTATCCAAAAAATATAATTCTGTAAAATGCAGTGTTCACTATCCAAAAAAAACAGAACTATTTAAATGACAAGTCAAAATCAACCTTATTTAATTTTGGATAACAGAAGGAAGCAAATCCTAAAATTACTTGAACACATTTATATATTTTTATAGACATATGCAATAAACTCTTGTTTAAAAGCTTCTTTATAAAGACTTATAAATCGTTGAGTTGTACTTTTAATGCATAGATTAGTTTTGCAACGAGAAGTCTTCTTAATACACTAAAAATAAATCTTTGTCTACTGTCAAGTTCACATTGTTGTTGTAATATTTTAAGATCCAATTTTAGAGGACCAGTTTACTTTTTATCCTATTGGATTGATATTTAGCTAAAACAATGCTGGGGTTAGATGATGAATTCAGATTAAAAAGAAGCCAGTCTTGGATTACCTCATTGGGTGTCGATACTTGTGAGCCAAACAATTATTCAAGCACAGTTGAGCGCAATTCTAAAACTTAGATCACTCAAGGTAGAACAGCCCTCTGTCGTGGAATTCTCCCCTTTGCAAGTCGATCTTGATGCCTAAAATCTTGCTTGGATCAAAATGTGACAACAAGCAATAGAGATCATACATCTACTTTCGCTAATTAGGGATGCAAGGCCCATTCATATCATGCCAAGTTATCTATTACACAGTTAATAAATAGATGAATACTAGATTCATACATTAAGTGATCAGATTAATGCAAGTAGTAAGAATGGATATAAATGAAGACAATCAAATGATTCACTTATCTATGTCTATAGCTAACGAAATTAACACCGTAGAACCCTAGACAAGCTAACTGACTACTCAGCCATATCACAAGAGATCAAAGACATTGATTTTGAATACTACTGCATAACAGAAATATAAAGAGGGTTCAGGATAATCTTCTCTAGGCGAGAGATATGGAGCCGTCTTCCTTACAAGTGCAAATCGCAAATCAAGTATATGGTTTCTTGCAGAAATTAGGGTAAAAAAGAAATAAAGGATAAATGGTGTTTTATATATGGAGGCGCCATTAAGTTGGAGAAAAGATAGGGTAGTTAGGGCAAAATCCCGAAATAATCTAGGAGGTTTCCACAAAAGTCGCGAGAAACCACCCGTCTTCTCCTTGTGTGATCATCCGTTAGGCTTCTCTGTCTGGCTGCTCCGTGGGAAAAACTCCAATTTTGACACTTTTCTACATGCACCCTTCTTTAGCTCTACAACCTACTCCAGACCTGAAATGACTCAAGAAAGACTAGAAAGAACCGATGGAAGACTGAAAACCATTTGAAAACATATTTACAATGATGTCAAAAACACCATATATCACTTCTCGGATAAACAAGTTAGTTTTGCAATTGACTGAAATTTGACTTTTTATAGAAGATGTCACGAGAAATCTTCTTAGAGAAGACTTTTTGGTAAGTGTTATTTACTATTAGATGAAGTCTTTTCACTATGGAAAGAAGTCTGCATAGGTTAGTTTTGCAATTGATAATTAATAGTAAAAAATAATATCAAATTTTGTTTCGGGTTTTTGGTCAAATCTTTGGTTATGAGAGAAGACTTCTGACAGAAGACTGCTAGAGAAATCTTCTATGAAAAAATCAAATAAAGTCAATTGTAAAAGTAATCTACGCATATATCTTTCGACAGTGAGAAGACTTCATGTCAAATATCTGCAAAACTTTGGTCTTTTTAGAAAAAGTTAAAAATCTGCAAAACTTTGGTCAATTGCAAAATTAACTTGTTTACCAAAGAAGGATTAATCTAGAAGACTTCTCTAATATTTTTGAGGATTTTTGAAATTCAAAAGTAAGCCAATATTTATTAAATAATACTTCTCAAGATGTCTTATGTAGAGTAGACTTCTCTAGAAGTCTTAATTTATAAATTTGCAATTGCAAAAGTGACATAAATGGAAGACTTCCTAATAAGTCTTCTTCGTGAAGAAACGTCAATGCTTAATAAACTTTCATTTTCTCTACAATTAAACTCATTTTTAATATTTTTTATTAATTCATGTATTTTAGTTAATACTGGGGCTCCTAGATAAAATTCATAACTTATCTGGTGATAATTATGAAATTTTAAATATTCATTTTTACTAATGTTTCCAGCTAATCCGAGAAGACATCTTAAGTAACATCAATGTATGATTTTTAACTTTCAAGTGTTAAATAACTTCAAGAATATAAAATCATGTGATTTAATGTCTCTTTTAGATCATAAGATATCATTTTTAACTTCCATGAGATTTAAAATTTCAAGTTTCACTTAAAATTTAATTTTGATCTTTTGTAAATTGACTAATTTTTCTTGAGAAATCTTCTTTCTTAGTTTAGTAAATTTAACTATAAGTTTTTGTGTTGTTGTGTCTTCTCATGAGTAGGTAGAATGGTTAAAAAATTGATATGTTGTATCAATAACTTCAATAATATCAAGTAATTTTAACAACACATATTTACCAAATTATTTTGATTAACCTCTCTTCAAGTTTACAAAGGAGTTCACAACTAATATAGTACACATACAAATCATAAAAAAAACCATAAACAACACCATTACATATTGAGCTAGATATCATTCCTCAACATAGATAAGTTTGGACTCCACTTAACACTATCCCTTCGTACCACTTTGGGCAGAAGACTTCCTGAAGACTTCGTAGGAAATCTACTTCCCAAGAATTTTTCTGAGTCTTCCTAGAGTGTTCCAAGAATCTTCCAAGAGTCTTCTAAGAGTCTTCTAAGAGTCTTCCAAGAGTTTTCTTAGAATTTTTCCAAATTCTGACTCAGATATGTAGCATAAAATGCATTAGAGGACTTCCCAAGAAGTCTGCCGAGAAGTCTTCCGACAATCTTTCGAGAATCTTCTAAGAATCTCCTGAGAAGTCTTCCAAAGTCTGACTTAGATCTAAAAATATGTATATTCAAGAGCATTTAAATGACATAAAAAAAACATTTTTATGGTTAAATTAAAAAAAAACAATCACATTAGGTTGGATTCACAATTTTTTAAAATCTAATATGTAACACACATAAAATATATATCCAAAATTGGTACCACTTAGGAAGAAGACTTCAGAAGACCTCGTGTGAAAACTTCTAGCATAAAATGCAGTAGAACATCCCAAGAAGTCTTCCTAAAAGTTTTTCAAGAAGTCTTCCGAGAGTCTTCTCAGAAGTCTTTCAAAGTCTGCCTCAAATATGAAAAAACCTGCAACTTCAAAATAGAAAAAAACTCACACATAAAATTTTTATGCTTAAATAATAAACATAGGTTGAATAAATAGCTTTTTAGAATCGAACATATAAAACCCACAAAAATACATATTCAAAATTTATAGATATACCTTTGAAGATATGAAAGATGAGAACTATGTAATACAAAACCTGTAAAAAGAAAATAAATTAGTGAGAAGACATAAGAAAAATAAGAAATGGATATAAAGTTTGTTGTTTTGATGCTTAAAGAGATTAGAGAGAGGTTGAAGAGTTCTAGAGAGAAATATTAAATTTTTGTTACAACCATTTGAGAAAAAGAAAAAAAATGTGCAAATTTTCTTTTTATATGGAGACAAGAAGTCTTCTAGGGCCTAAAATAAATAAAAAAAACTAACTAAATAGGAACAAACACTTCACTAAACTTAAAATCAACTTTAAAAATGTTTAATATACACAAAACTAAAAACATATATGACAATCTTTAAGCTTAAGATTTCAAAATCTAACCCTAAAATTATAACAATACAGTAGAATATGTTAGATCTATCAAAACTCAATCTACATTCACTCATATATGTTAAACAAATAATTCAGTTTTAGTGAACCTAAATTTCCATCATTTAAAAATATTTATTAGTACATGATTTTCATTTTTTTCCCTTTTCAGAATATTTTTTATAAAATTTATTAATATTACTTTTAAGACATAATACATAAGAAGAATTATCCTAAAAGACTTATGGAATATTTCGATTTAGATGGAAACCTAAGTTCTTATAAAATTTAAGCGAAAACACTATATTATACTAAAATTTAGGCATGATATGTGAGAAGATTTATCGAGAAGTCTTTCTGTGAGCTTTCCAGACTTTATAATCAAATTTAAAAGATATTTAGAAAGTATTTAAATCAAATTATTAGATAGTCACTAAAACACATGTGAAACTAAAAATAATAATATTTCAAAACTTATCCCTTGAAATAATAACAATACTGTAACATATGTTATCAGACCGTAAACCAAAGACTATCATGACTCAATCTAGATTCATTCATCTATGTTAAAAATAATTTAGTTATAGTAAAAACAAATTTAAATAAAATGTTTATTATTGCATGATTTCAGTTTATTTCCTATCAAAATATTTTTTATATTTTTTTAAAAAGGAGTTTTCTTAGTAAGATCTTTTATACGAATGATTATAATTGTAACATTCAATACAATTTTTTTTTTGTTTGGTTATAAAAAGTCGGTGTTTCCCCATATATAATAGCACAAAGTGGCAACGAAAAGCAAATAATCATGTTTTTTTTGCCAACAGAAAAATCTATGTTTTCTCTTTTTCTTCTTCTTTACAACTTATAAATGAATGAAGCCGCGCCTCTCTCGTCTCCGTCCCACCGCTTCTCCACTAGTCACTTCCTTCTCTCTCTCAGATCTGGACTTCCGTGAGTTTATCCCCTTCTTAAATCACCATGGTCGGAGCCCTGAAATCTGATCAAACAGTCTTTGCAATGGTTGAAAAGTTCGACATCTTGTCTGATGATTTCGATCCAACCGTTGTGGTCGCAGAACCGTACCTTCCCCAGTATATTACGTGTTTGTGAAGAAGGAGATCGAAGGAGAGAGAGAGAGAAAAAATGGAGAAGATGAATTTTGTTAAAGAAACGTTTATTCATCTGTTAACTTTACCGTTTACAAATCTATGCTATTTATATACATAACATATGTACTAAACCGGACTACTGAACCAGCAAAAGGAAACTAATTCAGCCTAACCAAAATCCCGGTTTACACCTTAATAGTCCCGCTCAAGATGAGCTATCAAAGATGTTTATAAGTCTCATCTTGGATTTAAGATGTTCAAACTGAGCAGGAAAAAACGGTTTAGTCAAAATATCAGCAACTTGATCTTCACTCTTCACATGAAGTGTCTTGAGAAGACCTCTATCCAATTTCTCACGAACTGTATGACAATCTAATTCGATATGCTTAGTTCATTCATGAAAAACAAGATTTGTAGCTATGTAGATCGCAGCGGTACTGTCAGAGAACAGCACCGGAACGAACAGCTGAGGAATGCGTAAGTCACGAAGCAAAGCAACCAACCACATCATTTCACAAGAAGCAAGAGACAAAGTTCGGTACTCTGCTTCAGCCGAAGAACGAGAAACAGTTGGTTGTTTCTTGGACTTCCAAGAGATCAGTGATGAACCAAGGAACATCGTGAAACCTGTAGCCGATCGTCTACTATCTTGGCAAGAAGCCCAATCAGCATCAGCAAAACCCGTAAGACGAAGGTCAGAAGTAGCAGAGTAAAAGAGACCTTGTCCGACGGTTCCTTTAATGTACTGAAGAACTTTGTGAACAGCCGTGAAGTGAGATGATCGTGGAGCAGCAGAATACTGACAGAGCTTATTCACAGAAAATGTTAAGTCAGGACGAGTAATAGTGAGATACATCAATCGACCAACAATTCGTCTATATAAACCCGGATCAGTCAGGAGCTCTCCATCAGTCTTGGATAGCTTCAAGTTAGGTATCATTGGAACGAAAGAAGGTTTACAGCCAGTCATGCCCGTAGAAGCTAGTAAATCCAGAGCATACTTCCGTTGACATAATGTAATACCATCAGAAGAGCGAGCTATCTCCAAACCAAGAAAGTACTTGAGAGTACCAAGATCTCGAAGTTTAAAACACTTCTGAAGATTTGCAGTAAGATCAGATGCAGCAGTAGTACTTGTACTAGCAATGAGGATATCATCCACATATACCAGAACAACTAAGAAATCTGTATCCATTTGCTTGATGAACAATGTATGATCTCCATGGCCACGAAAGAATCCCATAGAGAGCAAAGCCTGAGACAATTTCTTGAACCACTGATGTGATGCTTGTTTAAGGCCATAAATGGACTTATGCAAACGAAGAACAGACTTAGGAGGAAGAGAGTCCCCCTTACGTTTAGCGTAATACTCTTCATAGTCATCAGGAATCCTCATATATATCTCTTCTTCCAACTCACCATTCAAAAATGCATTCAAAATGTCGAGTTGTGTGAGAAACCACTTCTTTGAAGCTGTAACCTTTAATAGAAGCTTGATAGTATCCATTTTAGCAACCGGAAAAAAGGTATCATTATAATCAAGTCCTTCTTTCTGTGTATAACCCTTAGCAACGAGACGTGATTTACGTCTCTCCAAAGTACTATCCGCATTAAAATTCAAAGAGTGTAACCAACGACAACCCACAGCTCTCTTTCCAGAAGGTAAGGTACTCACAGACCATGTGTGATTATCCTCCATAGCATCAAACTCCTTATCAGCAGACTCATCCCACTCTTTTGATTGACGAGCTTCAGCAATAGAAGTAGGAATTGGGATACTAGTAATGTGATTGATAAAAGAAGTATATGAAGGTGAGAGTTTTGTAAAAGCCGTGGAAGATGAAATGGGGTATAAAGAGTTAGATTGCATCGAGTTACAAATGTAATCTTGAAGGTAAGAAGGTGGTTTCTTAATACGAGTAGAAGAAATTTCTGAGGAAGAAGGAATGGTTTGTGTTTTAGAAGGAATATATGAAGAAGTAATGGGACTAGTATCCTCATGTGAGAGACTGTTGATAGGAGAAGCATAGAGATCATGTACCTTAGTACGCAGCGGGAAGATGTCTTCATGAAACAGAACGTTTCGAGAAATGAAGACTCTGTTGCTCTCCAAATCCATCAACTTATAGCCCTTATAACCAGAAGGATATCCCAAGAAGATACAAGCCTTAGACCGTGGAAGAAATTTATGTCTCTGCTTCATAGATGTAGAAGCATAACATAAACATCCAAACGTCTTGAGTAGAGAGTATACTGGTGCTTTCCCGGTGAAAACCTCAAATGGTGTTTTGTTAGAAAGCAGCTCAGAAGGAGTTCGATTAATGAGGAATACTGCAGTCAAGACACAATCTCCCCACAGATTAACAGAAACACCAGAGTGAAAAGCCAAAGCACGAGCCACGTTGAGTATGTGTTGATGCTTTCGTTCAACAACAGAGTTTTTCTCGGGAGTTTCAGGGCAAGAATGGTATGGAACAATACTTTTCTTCTGATATAATTGAGTGAACTGTAACTCTGGAGCATTATCATAGCGTACAGCTTTTACTTTGAGGTTGTATGAGGTTTCAACTTGTTCAAGAAAGGCTGGGAACACTATTAAAACATCACTCTTGTTGCGAAGAAGAAAGACCCAAGTCGCACGAGAGTGGTCATCAACTATAGTCAAGAAGTAACGAAATCCATCAACTGTTTCAACTGAGAAAGGACCCCAAGTATCAATATGTAACAACTCAATGTTTTCGTTACAAATATGATTGAAAGATGGATAAGAAAGTTTCTTCTGTTTTGCTAGATGACAAGTGTGACAAAAAGCAGAGCCTTTATTCTTGTGTTTTGAAGTGCCAAGAGCAGATGAGATAACATCGAGTCTTGAATATGCTGGATGACCGAGACGTCTATGCCAAACTCCAATGTCCACCATTGAGTTCACTGAAGCTTGAAGAGACTCTGTATCCAACACATAAAGATTCCCAATGCGTCTACCCTGACCAATCGTCAACTCCCTGGTATGATCCTGAATCATACAAGAAGAGGGATCAAAGATCACCCGAGAATTCAAATCATTCATCAGTGAGCTGATACTGAGAAGATTGAGCCTGAATTTGAGGATATACAACACATTATTGAGTCCAATATGTGAGTTGAGTTGAACCTTGCCAACACCACTGATCTTTATTGTTGATCCAGTTAGAAGGTTAACATAACTTTCAACTGATGTGTCTATAGAAGTAAATAGACTTTTCTCATGAGAAACATGATGTGTGGCTCTAGAATCAATCACCCTTGTTTGAGATGAAAGAGTATGTTGAGCAACCATCAAAATTCCAACAAAACTATACGTTGAGGAAGAGAAAGAGATACCAGAGTTCGATGTACTCGCTTTCTGAGTTCCAGTAGAGGGAGAAGGTTGAAGTTGAGAAGTGAACAGAGCAATAAATTGCTGAATCTGATCCTTAGAGAGACTTCCAAGCATATTATCCATGTTCACCGGTTTGGAGTCACTGGAGACTTGAGCATCAACCTTAGGAGTGGAGGAGCTTTTTTCGTTTTGTTTGAATTTTGAAACAAATCCAGGAGGAAATCCATGTTTCTTGTAGCAACGTTCTGCTATGTGACCAGGTCGTTTGCAAAAATTGCAAATAGGACGACCTTTGTTGGGACCTGATTGAACATAGCAAATAGTTTGATCATTCTGCACCGGAGCTACCTCTGAGATTTGGAAAGCAGCTGCTGGTGAAGAAGGAATAGTGGAGAATCCTCTCTGGCTATCATCCTGATCCAAAATGTTATATATCTCAACCAAAGACGGCAACACTTTCTTCATGATAATCTGTCTCCGAATGATTGCATAAGAATCATTAAGTCCTGCCAAAAACTTAACGATCTTGGAACGCTCAGCTTTCAAATGATTTGCAGCAGCATTACCACAAACACAAGGCTTAGTAGGTTCATCGGAGCTCTCAAAATTATCCCAGAGTGTTTTCAAAGTAGTGTAGTACTCAAAGAGAGTCATAGTACCCTGATGAAGATCTTGAATCTCCTGAGTAAGATTGAAAGTACGGGGAAGGTTCGTCATGTGAAAGCGTGCGTGCAGATCACGCCAGATATCAACCGCATCATTCAATCTCAGGATGCTACGATAGATCTGAGGAGAAACAGAGTTAAGTAGCCATGATTTCACCATACTGTTGCAGCGTGACCAGATGCGAAAACTCAGATCGGATTTTTCAGGTCGAGCGAGAGTTCCATCAATGAATCCGATTTTGTTTTTAGCATCAAGAGAGATTCTCATCGCTGCATTCCAATCATCATAGTTCGAACCAGTGAGTTGAATAGAGATAAGCTGGAGACCTGGATGATCGGAGTGAGTCAGATACATAGAAGACTGAGTTGGATCGGACTAAGTCACCACCGGAGACGTTCGCAAAGCATCGATCGTCGGAGTTGTAGCGATCGGAGAGCTCGGAGGAGAACAAACCGTGGGATTTGAACGAGAAGAGTTACGCGTCGTACGACGAGGAAATTTCTTCACAGATACCATCGGAGCTCAGATTCAGATGATCGGGGTTGGAATCGAGAAGATCAGAGAAGGAATCAAGAGCTTTGTGATGGCTCTGATACCATATTACGTGTTTGTGAAGAAGAAGATCGATGAAAAGAGAGAGAGAGAGAAAGTGGAGAAGATGAAGTTTGTTAAGAAAACGTTTATTCATCTGTTAACTTTACCGTTTACAAATCTTTGCTATTTATATACATTACATATGTACTAAACCGGACTACTGAACCAGCGAAAGGAAACTAATTCAGCCTAACCAAAATCCCGGGTACACCTTAATACAGTAACAAACGGGATCGAACCAGATCACGAGGAAAACAATGCAAAAAAAAGACAAATGTAACAAACGGAGGAGAGAGAAATGGTTCTTGGCAGGAATGTTCACACAACGTCTCTTGCCCGAGTCGAAACATGAATTCACCGGAGATAAGGACACTTACATGGCTAGCGTCATCGCTCGTTACAGGAAAACCTTGGTTGAACGGACCAAATATGTCATGTCCCTAGTTCTAACTAAGGCATCCGGACAGGCCATGGTGCGGGGAGATGGGCTGGCCAGGTCATAAAGACCTAAAGGCAAGCGTATCATGGTCTAAACTAAGGGTTAAGTGCATCACGAAGCTGAGACTTGACCGGAATAAGAAGAAAAGAAGAAATGGAGCTGGATGAGTGATCCGGAAGCTGGACATGGCCCGGAAGCAGCTCAATCAGCTAGGTGGAGCTGGTAGGGAGCTCACACAGTCTTGGGCAGCTCACAGGAGCTGGAAGAGTAGCTCACTCAGCTCAGGCAACTGTCACTCAGCTCAACTCAGCTAGACGGAGTGATGGAGCCTTGACCGGTCATTGCGGACCATGAGTGATGGTCATGGACCGGATGCTGGTTATGGGTGTCCGTTGGGTCTAGGTTGCTTGGGCAAGGGAGCTGAGTGTTTGGGCAAGCATTTGGGCTTGAGATCGATCAGCCCAAACGAAGAGGGGAGCAGTTTGGAACGGTTGAGCGGTTTTGGGACGGTTTGGGCGAAGAGGTGTCCGTTGGCCAAATGGCCAATCACATCGTCCGGACGGTTGCCAAGCCCCTTCCCAATAAATAACCCTCTCCTCTGTCGACATAAATCATCAGAAACATAAGGGGAAACTCTGCCCAAATCTCTACAGAATCAAAGAAAGAAAAGAGAAGTGTGACCGCAAGGCAGTCCGTGTGAAGGCAAGGAGATTCCGGTGGGTTCTAAGCCGTGGGCAAGTGAAGCTTGATCGGAAATGGATACCAGAGGAAAGGAGAAGGCTGCAGAGAAGAGTGTGGGGGGTTCCGAACACACGCCTAAGGTACTGGATGCAAACCAAGTACAAACCGCCTGAAATCATCCATCTGGATGGTTTGGCCGTTTGATCCATGAGTGGATGGTTGCATCTATTGTTCTTATTCTGTCATTACATCTCTTCTCTATCATATTCTAAAGTTATTGACGAGTCTAAACTCATGAACACGCCACCAAGGCTTGGTTAGATCAGAGTAATCTCTCCATGGCCTTGGTTGGGCATGTGTGGTCCGATCTCATGCTTCCAGTGGGAGTTATTGGGATTTGGCGTTTGATATCTCTTAGTGGGGATTTATAATGAATTATCAAAGTGATAGAATAATTTTATATGATTGATTTCGAGATGGTACCATGAGGCCGGTTAGGTTGTTCATGGCTAAGATCAATATGATCAAGGCCGGTTCTGGGAAATCCGCTTGGACCATTCTCTTAATCATGATTTATCATGATTTATCATGTGTTTTAATTAGTTTTTGGATGAGTAAATCAATGGGTCACAAATCGGCCAGAAATGGACTAAGTGTCCAAACCATGCTTAGGTTGTATATTGCTAGGATATCGGTCATGATTCTTATGCATATGTGTTGTGGGTTTTGATTTCAGGTCCTGACAGGGATCGTGGTAAGGCTAAGGAGCCATGAAGACCTGGGCCGTGTGGGATGTGTGATGTAGTTCATGTTGTATACATTGGATTTATGTTTAGCCTATTGTGCAACTTATGATTTGAATACTATGTATGGATCACATTTGACATATATATATAAGATGATGTTTGCCTTAAGCTTCCGCATTGTTTTTATTATTGCATGAACCTCAAATGATTGAAAAATGATTAAGTAAAGATTGGACCTTAACCGGCCGAATTACACTTAGATGTTTAGGTAAGACCGCGGACTGGTTGGATCATGGGATCCAGGTTTGGGTCTTACAAAATATCATCTAGGTAAATCATAACGGTAGATCCTAGGCCTAGAGAGACTATATATTTAAGAATATGTGATATGGTGTAGTTTATCCATATAACTTGGATTTCGACTACGGTGTGCTTGGACAGTTGCAACATTTCTCCATTAACAACCTTGGAGATCCGTTTATAGAAACCAACTATGGAGTACACTCCAGGCCCTTTGAAGTTGGCGTATTGGATTGGTTTGCTCGTCTCTGGGAGATTGAGAGAGAAGATTATTGGGGTTACATCACTAACTGTGGCACTGAAGGAAACCTCACGGCATTTTAGTTGGGTACGTTTAGTTTGTTTTTTTGTTTAGTTTCTTTTTCAGATATTGTATTTTGATATTGTTTTATAAATCTTATTCAGGCGAGAGATGTTACCTGATGGGATTTTGTATGCGTCCAGTGAGTCGCATTACTCTGTGTTTAAAGCAGCTCGTATGCGAGAAGGTGATAGTGCTCAAATTACCCTATAGAGCTTACTCTCTCAAATAAGAGGTTCAACTGTAGTACTTAGGGATCGAATCACGAGGAGTTAGGGAACCAATTAAATCTAATCAATTAATCAATCCTAGGCGAAGTTGGTTTTTATGATGAAATGTAAATGACAATCCTAAATGAGCAAGGTAGTTGCTCTAACTAACAATATGATGTTGTTTAAATGATAATGAAGAGTGCTAGACTTAGGGATTTTATTCAGGAATGGAGATTATAATATCTATAAATGCCTAATAAGTTGCATGCATGATATTAAAGAACTCAGCCGCTTAACACTCAGTGATGTCTCACTGGTTAAATAACTAGATCTCTGATCTCAACTGTCGTCTGTTGACCAGAAAAAGAGTCGATCGATATCCTTTAGAGATATCGAGCGATACACCTTTCGCAGCGCTGATCGATTGTCCAGTTGGGATATCGATCGACGGCTTCTAGAAATGCCTAGGCGCGAGTCGATAATGAACACTAGGTCTCAAGGAGGGCGGTTAGCTCTTCTCCAAGGAAACAACTAGTTCAAACAGATAATTCAAGATATAAAGATCCTAGTGATTTATGCTCTAGTTAGCTACTCTAGAACAAGCATATGGTGCAATCTATTTGATGAATATCACAACTTAGCAAATATAGTTTGGGGCTAATCCCACAAACCTATTTAAACCCTAGATCTAACAAGTAGACTACTCAGACATAGCTAAGCAATTCATAACACAAGATAGGTAAAAGAATTGCATTAGATAGAGAATAGAAAACAAATGGAGTTCAATCACAAATCTCTCAATGATCTCTCCAATCTCTCAAAACATATAAAATTCTAGCTTTCTCTCACACTCTCTGCTTTTCTCGCTGGTTACAAAAGTTTGCGTGCCAAAAGCTTGCCGTAAAAAACACTTAGCAGGGTATTTAAGCATTTCCATTAGGTTAAAAACTCGTCAGGGGAAATCTCGTAATTTGGTGAAGTAGTCGGCCAAACCATTTTGTCATCTATATCTATATCGATCGACAACACTAGATGTGTATCGATCGATTATAATCTTCTAGTACGCGGATCTTCTCAGCTACATCGATCGACAACTCTTGATGAGTATCGATTTATTCTTATCTGAATGTTGACTTCCGACTTGGTCTTGAATGGTCAACTCGGGTGTATTATCTCTTGTACTTCAAAATGCTCCAAAAGCATCACTTTATCACGAAACGCTCATGAACCTGAAAACATACCTAACAGACTAGAAAACACATTAGTTATATAATAAAAATACTATTATACCATGGTAGAAAATGTGTGAAATCCATGGTATATCAACTCCCCCAGACTTACTCATTTGCTTGTCCTCAAGCAAAAACTCAGTAGTCTTTGGAAAAGGTTTGAAAATAGTAGGGACTCAAAGATTCAAAATATTGAAGTCATCACTCTATGGGTTCGCAATTCATATATAAACATCCTAATCATAGAAGTTCATTATGCCTTATCCTAGCTTAGCAACCAAATTCATCTAGTCCACAACTTAGCAAATCTTATCTGACATTTCCCTCTACTAACCTCATTTCTTAACATAAAATAAAAGTGCAGGCTTTACCTTGGGAGTATCGATCAAAGGACACATGGATTCAACTCAAACAAGTATCTGAACACACAGGTAGTCTTCTCTGATCCCTTTCTCCCCTCATCTCTCTTCTCTGGATCTCTTATTAGTTCAAATTTCAATAGGTTTTGATGCCACAAAGGTCATCTAGTCTATCTCATTGACATTTGCATTTGTAACTCATACATTTTGACAAAGTATAGCGAATAATGGGGTCTCGGGTAATTTACCTATCCCTCGTTTCCACAATGTGTGATCATCCCTGAGATTTATAATAATAGGGTCGCAGGAGACACTCCTACCCCTCTGCCCCTCAAGAAATCATTTCAATATTTTATAAAATAAACTTAGATCTTTGAGATGCCGAAGAGAGAGAAGGAAGAGAACCAGAAACACACAGACTTTTTACCTCCAAACTTGTAAGAGGATTCCGATCCAGTGATTACCAAGCCCCAAGACAAGCAAATAAAGTCAGTATTAGTGTTGGAGGTCAGCTTTGGTTCCATCAAATAATCTCAGCTAGTGTATATAGGTGACAGGTTAATCCACTTTAAGATCTTTAGTACTATCTGCTATCAGAAAATCTAGAATGGTGCTAAAGAGTGGTTAGATAATCAAATATAAATATATATTAATGTCTCAATTTTAGTACTTATGCGAAAAGTAATTTTGAAAACATTTTTAATAAAAACCAAAATAAAACACATATTAGTAAACCTCCCCCCAGACTTAAATTACACTGTCCCAGTGTAACACAGCCGGAATGAAGTGAATAAATAAATCATAAGTACTTAATGTAACAAGATAGAACGACTAAACCTGACCACGATGGCTTCGATCGATACGTAAAGACATACGTCGATCGTTAGTGATGGTCGTGTGGTGTCGAGCGATGTGAATGAATTGTGTCGGTCGACGGAATCATCATTCTACTTGGATCTTTAAAATCTACAAAAATAAATGCGAAAAATAAAAGTAAAAATGTAACAAAAACTTAAAAATAGAATAAAACCTAATAGTGGGTTGCCTCCCACTCAGCGCTTTGTTATAGTCATTTAGCTTGACTTTGGTGGTGTGTGACTCAGTTGGTACAGAAACTGCTGCTTATTGGACAACAAGCATCAATTTCGTGTTTCCTCCTATCAAACCATGTGGCAATGAAGCTTCTTGTGGCATCATCACTTCTGAGCTGTTTCTCATCTATCTTGAGGACTGCATCTGTGAGGTTGCTCAGAGTTCTTTCAATTGATTTGATGCTATCAACATTCCTGTAGACGGTGTTGTAGGAGTATTCTGACAGTTCCCTCAGTTCAATCTGCATTGCGTCGATCTTGAATTGTGTCGATCGATGCTACAACGTGTGCGTCGGTCATTTCGCTGGGATTGCTGTCGGTCGATCCAGTGTTAACTGTGTCGATCGATTCTGAACGTTGTCCTTGGTACTCAAGAGTTCTCTGAATATCAAGTATCTCATTCTTCAATAGACGAGTAGTTCTGCATAGGTTGTTCACTCTTTCATTTAGAGGGTCGTCAATGTAATCACATCTCCCGTTGAGCCTCTCCTCC
Source organism: Raphanus raphanistrum subsp. raphanistrum (assembly GCA_019706035.1). Lineage (NCBI taxonomy): Eukaryota > Viridiplantae > Streptophyta > Magnoliopsida > Brassicales > Brassicaceae > Raphanus > Raphanus raphanistrum. The sequence goes on along the minus strand of CM033985.1, from coordinate 9,090,979 downwards.
ATAGCATCCATAGCTTCGTATAGCTCATGTTTGATCTGATCAACTTCTTCTGCTGTGCATGCTGTCTGCGCTGGTGGTTGCTCGATGTCGATCGATGTGGGTTTAGGCATGTCGACCGATCTCGCGTTCCTGCCACAAAGACCAAGATGGTCCTGAACTATGCCAATGTCTTGTTGCAACTCGTTCAAATGTTGTGACAGTGTATCCAGGTATCACATGATAGGTGAACTGTAGTTATTGTGCTTTTCATATGACTTCATCCTATCCTCCATTTCTGCGAACCTTGTGTCGATCGATGGTGAAGACTGTGTGTCGATCGACGGAACAGTAGCATTCTGAGTCTTACATTTCTCTCGAATTGTTGCCAATTCTTTCTGTAGAAGATCAATCCTCTTGCTTAACCATTCGACATTGTTGTTGAGAGGGCTGTAGACGTCTCCAATCCGTGTATTGATGTAAGCAATCTCCCATTCATCTCTTTTAGGTGATGAACATTCTGGTTGGTCATTGGATGTAGTCTTGCCGATTTTGATCGATGGTGCTGGTTCTGTGTCGATCGATATTGGTGGCGTGGCTTCCTTCTCAAGCTTGGTTCTAATTCTCTCAATCTCCATTCTTAGCACTGCCATATCACTTTGGAGAGCTTCATAGCTGTGATCCAATGGCTGGAAGGTATCTTCCACCAATGTGCGAAATTCTTTCCCCAGGTGTGCCTGAGCTCCCCATACATCAGTCACCATATCATCTATCTCCTCTCTGCTGTAGGGTACTGGTGCTGGTCTGTAAGGATGGTAAGGGTGTGCATGTTCTGGAAGGCGTGAGCAACTCTTCTGAAAAAGAGATGCTCTCTCCAGGATTCTTCTTATGTGCTCCTTGGTGACAGGGATGATTTCACCATCAACTCCCCTAGCATGTCCAAATTCATCTCTGTGGACACAAAATTCGTCCCTCTCTTCCCATTTGAATCTTCTGGATCCGTTGGTATCGAAGGCACGTCGTCCAAACTCAATACGTCTGTCGATCGATCTGACTCTTGCGCTGTCGATCGATCTGGGTAACTCGCCGTCGATCGATGGTGATCAAACGATGTCGATCGATGGTAAGCTCCTATGTTGACCGAAACTTTGAGGAACTATATCCTCTCTCATGGTGACGTGGTGGTTGTCTTGGACGTGAGCTAGGATTTCTGGATGGCCACGTTGCAGTGTGAACAGGTTGTCTGGTCCATTGGCAACTTGAAGGATGTCTGCTATGTCCTCTCTGGATATGTGCAGTACTCTTCCATCCATGGCTATTGCAAAGCTATCTCTGTCCCTGAAAATACCAAATTCATCAGGTGTTAGTGAAACATTCCTTATATCATATGAATTATGAAATCGAGATTGAGCTCTGGTAAAGGAATCGATCGATGGTGCAGTGGTGATGGCGATCGATGATGATCATCTAGCTGCATGGTTGGATCGATTGTTCTTGATCTTGCAGTTCTCCATGGTGATGTTGCTTGTTGCTGGAGGCTGTTGGGTATATGTTGTTGAAGTTTTAATTTTCGTGGTTGATGTTGACAACTTTATAAATCCATATGTTGCCCTAATCTGTGAAATTCCGATTTTGTCCTTCAAGTCGTCTGGCTCAATATCGATCGATATGATGCTGGCGATGTCGATCGATGGACGATGTCGTTTTGCTGGGTGAAGTAGATAATCGATCGATGATGGGCGGTGGATGTCGATCGATTTTGGGAAACGATTTGCAAATCTATCATTATCCATGTAGTTTTCCCAAGCTCTTTCTTCCCAATAATCTTCATTATATTCTTCAATGTGGTTTCCACTGTGGGAATATCTGGCTGTATCTACTGCAAAATTTTCATGAAATCCGCTATCTGCCCAACTTCTTACTGAGTAATCGTCTTGTTTGCTGTTGGGTTGAATGGCAAAATTCGGGTAGCAATGATCTGGTAAATCGAGTTCATCATCTGGTGTACCTCTGTCGATCGATAATCCATGGTTGGTGTCGATCGATAATGTAGTGAGGTCGTCGATCGATCCCGAGTACTTTGTCTCATACTCTACTTCATAATAACAAATTGCAATGATACCAAGATCATCTTCTTTTTCCACGGTTTTGGCTGGTTGTTTGCCAAGTTTGACAGGGTCGTAGTGGATACCTGGATCTATCATAGTCAAGCACATCCTATTGGTGTTCATGTCACATACAGCTCCTACTGTAGCCAGAAATACTCTTCCAAGTAAGAGGGAAGAGTTCCAATTTAACTTGATATCTAGGACATGAAAATCCACAGGGACAATGGCATTACCAATCTGCACTTCCAGGTCTCTGATCAAGCCTCCAGAATTTTTCTGAGTGTAGTCCACAAATGGGAAGATCTCTGGTGAAGGCTCTACTTTCAGACCCAGATGGTCTGCCATAACCTTTGGTAAAATGCTGACTGAAGAACCAGTGTCACATAGTGCATGAGGAAAGTCAATCCCCTTTACTACACATGGTATTGCAAACTTCCCAGGATCACTCTTCTTCTTCAATGTGATCCTCTTCCTCATATCTTCTCTAACATTGTCAAACATTCTCCTAATGTCATTTTCAGTCTCCCTTGTTTCTCTGAAGAACATCCACAATCTACTTATGAAGTAAATCTCCTCAAAGGGTTTTTCTAGTGGGATTCTGATAACTCTCTTTCTCATTAGCTGCCCTCTTAAGGTTCTTAGGAGTTTTTTCCTTTCTACTCTTTAACCTTCTTCCTTCAGTTCCCTCTGATGTTGGTGTAGTGTCTGAAGGGTTACTAGTAGTCTCTGCAGGGTCAGCTGGTGGTTTCGGTGTGGGTCGGAGTGCATTGATTCGGTTGCTGTCAATCGATGGTAGTTGCACTCGGTATGTGAGAGGTGCGTGTCGATCGATAGGTGGAGAAAAGGGTCGATCGATGTGTGTCTCATCTTTGTGTCGATCGATGAGTGGCTCATCTCGTCGGTCAATATCTTCGTAGGTGGGGGTAGGTGGATGTGGATGCGAAGCCGTGAATTCAGCATGTGTCAAAATCCTAACCGCGTTGCAATCTGCAGTCGTATCTGGAAATGACATCGAATGTGTCGATCATTGTGGACTAGCTGGTGTCGATCGACACCATTACGATCCACCAAAACTTAGTGAACTTTCCACTTCGAAATCTCTTTCTTGAAGCTTTTCATGCTTCACCACTTGCCAGATATCATCATCTATGATGGCATTCATGTGGTGTTTCATGCTTCCCTCTCCTACTTCCTTAGAAGTTTCAATTCTCCTGATAGAGTTCAGTTTGGACAATTTGTGTCTCAAGTTTTCTAACTTGAGTACAAATGGTGTCTATCCTTCTGTTCAGATTGTTGAAGACAGAGTCAATCTTTCCATTGAAGTCCACTGTAAGCTTCTGCTGTCCTTCAAGAACTCTATCAATCATGGCATCAAACTTACTCTCCTGGGTGGGTGGTAGTGGGTTTTGGTAAGCTGAGTTGCTGTAGTTCCTGGTGTTGGTGAAAGGTTTCTGATACTGTGAACTCTAGTTGTAGTTACTCTTCTGACCACTGCCAAAAAAGTTTCTGTTGCCACTATGGTTTCCATATTTCTGAAATCCAGTACCTCCAATGTACTTCACATCTGATACTGCTCAAATTACCCTATAGAGCTTACTCTCTCAAAGAAGAGGTTCAGCTGTAGTACTTAGGGATCAAAGCACGAGGAGCTAGGGAACCAATTACAAGTACGGCATCACGATCTGACGCACTTGTCGAGTTACCTCTCAACCCACTTCTATTGAGGACCTGGCTTCCTTCATGCATCGTCTCCTTGACCATGATTTCTTCCTCAACCACCCCGAGTGTTCTCTGCACTCATTGCTACTGTCTTCGAGTGATTTCACTATCACCCTCCTGAAGATCACCTCGCATCACTTCCTGATGTATTTCGATCTCCTTCCCCTTTGTGTCACGAACAACTCCTTTTTCTGATTCTATACTTGATGCATCTTGATCTTCCTCAAGATCACTTTTACCAGAGCTGCATCCATCTTCTGATGTCTCTTTCTTGATCTCATCAAGTAAGCCACTCTTGGCTACAAACACCTCTTCAACCCTCTTGGGTTTAGTGAACGTCTTGTTCACCCTCTTGGCCATGTTTCTGCTCTTCTCACTAGCAAAACACTTCACCTTCTTGTGTCCAACCTTCCTAGAGAACCAGCAGCACATCCGATTTAGCTTCTTCATTGGCCTGACACAGTTGCTGATGCACCGATCAACCTCCTTCCTCGTACCAACTGCACAACCATGCTTCAGAACCCCCTGTCTGATGACCTTCATGTTGCTGCACTGTTGTACTACCTTTGGCTAGTTACTCACAGCTCTAAGATGTAGTACTTTCTGCCGCACTCCTTGTCGTACGTCCCGACGCACTTCCTGACAAGTCTCTATGGCTTCACTTTTTGATGTGCTCCCTTGCACGAAATGTGACAGCCCCTTCTATACTTCCTTAGTACCCTCAGCTCCTCGATATCCCAGACCCCAGTTCACATTTGCTAGTTGTCCCATCGAGAGTATCTTATCCAACTCCTTGGATCCACTATTGATCATACTGATCTGTTTGTGATTCTCAGCCAAATCACGTTCCAACATCCTTGCTCTCTCTTGTTCACCAGTAGCAACTTCCTTTAGTCTGCTATTTTCCTGCTCAAGAGTCATTCTTCTCATTCACAGCCCTAAGTTCCTCACGAAGTTCTTCAAGCAACTTGTTCTGCTTCTGAGCCATATCCTCCAATCTCAGATTCTGATCTTTGACCCTCAACCACTTGTTAAGAAGCACGTGATACTCCTCATCATCTGTGCTGAGATCTGAATTAGAGGATTCACAAGATCCCTCCTTGCGTGCACCAAATGCAACAAGGTTCACCTTTCCATCTTCTTCAGACTCTGAATCATCAGACGACTGCAATGGAATACCTCTTCTCTTCTTTTAGTTTGGACATTCACGCCGTGTGTGTCCAACACCTCTACACTCAGAGCACTTGAGCTCTCTTCGGTGTACCACTGGACAGTCAGCCCTTATATGACCAACTCATTCACACTCATAGCATCTGAGACTTCCTCTCCTTATGCCATTGCCACGATCACCTCCCTGGCGACCATAGTGATTCCTCTCATCAGAGCGATTCATTCCCTTACCACAATTCCTAGCCAACATGCCCACAGCATCTTCAAGCTTAAGAGTTTAATCTTTATCAGCTACAAGGGCTATACTCCCTGGCATACCTCCTGATGTACCGACCGAGCTACTGCCTGCCTCCATCTCTTCCGTCTTCAGCATACCCACTACCTTGTCAAATTTGAGCTCATCCGTGTTTGCAGTCATATTCAGGACCGCCTTGTGAGCTCCAAACCTCCTTGGAAGACAGTGTAGCAACTTCTTCACTAGCTTCTTTCTAAGTACACATGCTTCATGTGCCATAGAACTGAGTTTGGCACTGAAGCTCGCCACAGTATCAGCATCCGACCACTTGAGATTCTCAAACTGCGACCCAAGATGATCCAGACGTGTCCTCTTGACACTGTCATCTCCTTCAAACGAATTCAGCAGGATCTCCCACGCCTCTTTAGCTGAAGTACTCCCCTGAATCATCTGGAACTGCTCTACTTCAACAGCTCCAAAAATTGTCGACACCGCCTTTGCATTAAACTTTCATGCATTGCGCTCTGCCTCTGACCAATCCTCCTTTGGCTTAGGCTTCTTCCCATCTCCTGTGACTATGGAATGCTCCTCCCAACCAGTCTCCACAGCTCTTCACGCATCTTCATTGATTCCTCTAATCAACTGCTTCATGCGAGCCTTCACACCATACTGGTCCACATTCAACATGATTGCTTTCTGCACATAAACAATCGTGTCCATCTTCACCTCTAGGATCACACCAGTAACTTAAGTGACCCGCTCTGATACCACTTGTTAGTACAAAGATGACACTACAATAAGTAATGCAGAAGGTAAACCAAGAGAGACAAACACAAGCACACACCAAAAGTTTTATTAGAAATCGCCTTGTACACTTAATTACAAGATCTGCTTAATCAACTGAGCCAGCCTGTTAACCCCCTAACAGCTGCTACTGAAAGATTCCTAAGCTACCCGCTTATGTCTCTCCACCGTTAAGTACTTCAGGCACTGCTTCAGCACGATCCAGAACACTCCCAAGAGCTTCTCTCTCTCTATAAGATCAGCCTCTTTGTCTCTGTTTCTCTACAGACGATCCCATAGCTATCTTATATTAGTCTCCACGTTCCCGAGACCCTAGTCTCCAAAGAACCCACAATATGGATATCTTCTATATCAATAAGTGCAACTTTCCTTTTCTTGGAATGCACTTATTCCTCTTCTTTTAAGTCATAAACTTGCTCCTCAAGTTTATTGCTCTTTCCTTATCTCCAAGAAACACGCTTGCTCTCCAAGTCCACACGACTCCAGCTCAGCACCTTGAGTCCACATGGTCTTCACCACTCAACACGACGTTTGCTTCAACAACTACATCAGCGACTACTTCAGGAAGGACATTTTTACATCAACACTTACATCTTGCAGGAACAACTGTAAAAGGAGCTGTCGATGATCTCGACCTTGTAATTAAAACTCCTTAAGAGTGTGGGTTCTCACATGACAGGTTCTATATCCATTGCGATGGATTCTCTTTGGACTTATGATGCCTTTTGTCAAACGTGTAAGTGATCATACCATTATGATAACTTTAACTGTGCTCTGACGATTCTTTTTTTTTTCTCCTAAAGGCAGGCACCAAAGGTCTCATTTAATAAACCGGTAGGCAGTGTGAGTGTGTCTGGCCACAAATTTGCCGGGTGTCCAATGCCTTGTGGTGCTCAGATAACAAGAATGAAACACATCAAAACCCTATCCAGTAACGTCGAGTACATGGCGTCAAGGGATACAACAATTATGGGAAGCAGGAACGGGCATGCTCCTTTGTTCCTTTGGTACACTCTAAATAGGAAAGGGTACAAAGGATTCCAGAAAAAAGTTCAGAAATGCCTGAGAAACGCGCATTACCTTAAAGACAGACTCCATGAAGCTGGGATCAGTGCCATGGTCAACGAGCTTAGCAGCACTCTGGTCTTTGAAAGGCCTAAAGATGAAGAATTTGTTAGAAGGTGGCAGCTCGCTTGCAAAGGCAATATAGCTCATGTGGTGGTGATGCCAAGTGTTACAATCGAGAAGCTCGATCATTTTCTGAAAGACCTGGTCGAACATAGATCGGTCTGGTATGCGGATGGATCTCAAACACCATGCCTAGCAAAGGATGTAGGAACCAAGAACTGCATTTGTCCTTCTCATAAGTGATCGCAATGTTCACCATACGTTTGGCATTTATGTCCGTTGGAATTTTCGTATTCGGTTTCACTTATTAATAATAGTCAAATTTTAAACAATGTTACGTTTTATATGATTAACTGATTTGTTGTATATGTTTGCTATAAAGATTTTTGAAGAGTATTACAATTTGCTATGGAATTACTAACAGAAGCAATAAAACATACATACTAGGACTGTTCAATAGGGTAAAATTAATATGGTTTGGTTTTGTGGTTTGGTTTTAGTATATACTATATAATCAGAATGTATATGATTTTATAAAAACTGTAGGATTTGGATACCATTTGGTTTATAACCGATTAGACCGAATCAACCAAACAAAACCGATCAAAATTAGAAACATGTAAATATGTATCTATTTTATAACAACACATGAAAATCTGTTTGTTATATAAGTTAATTTTTGTTGTTGTAACCACTACCATATTTTTTATAATAATAAAAAGTCCTTATTTATAAAACACTTGAACTTTTTTTTTTACAGAAAAAGAAAAACATTTGAACTATAATTAAATAAAAATATATCGTAACTGATGTTTCTTATTTTCTTAATCTTCTTATTCTAATCATTTTGCTTTATTTTAGCATTGACGAAATTGAAACGAATGTTATAAATTTGATAGACAACAATTAGTGGAAATTCTTCATAATTGTTTTTCTTATCAATAAACGAATAAAATTTTGTGTTCAATCGAAGAAACATGAATTTTATGAACATTAAATATAGAAGAGTGGAAAAACTTTTCTCAACATGCTTGTTTTATTTTTTTATTTTTTTTTCAAAATTTGAGTTTTGATTTTAACTCGATTTGATTATTTATTTGATGGTAGAACCGTTTTTACTTTTCTGTTCATTTATTTGAATACATAATAGTTTTTAATAAATGATTGCGTTGACAACATAAATCTAAAATACATATAATATGACTTCAAACTAAATAATTATGTTTTTTGGTATAAAACCGAATAAACAAAAAACTGACGGTATATAAACCGAACCGAAGCGAAATAAATATAGATTTAAAATGGTATTTATATTTTGCTAACCAAAATACCAAAAACAAAAAACCGAAACCAAACCAATATCAGGACTGAACACCTCTAATATATAAATACAACATCCCCACAATGACCAAACCACAAACTAGAAAAAAAAAACTGGTGAAACACTTTCAACGGAGAGAAAAGTTTGATTTGAAATTTGTCGTGATACAATTTTTATCAATCATAAAAACAGGCTTATCTAAACTATTAAAACAGGAGTACAAAATTAAAATAACCCTGAATTTCTCTAAAAACTTACTAACTCTGTGGAGTTAACAATTATTAATTTCATGGAACTTGTTTAACGTAGCCCATTAATGTGCCTATGTAACCCATTAATCACCTAAAATAACCTATGAATTCTATGTCTCTTCTTCTTCTCAACCTACACCAAATATCTTGGTTAATTGACCATTGTATTTGTACGTCTGCATTTTCTACTCCATATACAATATACCTGCCAGAATAATAATGAAAATAAGATATCCACAATCTGAGTTATTTAGCATTTCATTTAGATTAATCAAATGTATATATATACTCTTGACAATACATTATGTAGTTTATTTTATCCTATTTCAATTTCATATTTTGTTCCAATAACTTTTTTTATACAAATAGATATGAATTTTATATCCTTTGCAAATAACTAAAGTATTTTTAATAAGAAATTACACGAAATTATTAACAATAAATGGAAAATCAATTTTAAATTTAACTCCCACGTATTGTACCGACCGAGCTACTGCCTGCCTCCATCTCTTCCGCCTTCAGCATACCCGCTACCTTGTCAAAATTGAGCTCATACGTGTTTGCAGTCATATTCAGGACCTCCTTGTGAGCTTCACACCTCTTTGGAAGACAGCGTATCAACTTCTTCACTAGCTTCTTCTCCTTGTATTTCTTTCTAAGTACACATGTTTCATGTCCCATAGAACTGAGTTTTGCACTGAAGCTCGCCACAGTATCAGCATCCGACCACTTGAGATTCTCAAACTGCGACCGAAGATGATCCAGACGTGTCCTCTTGACACTGTCATCTCCTTCAAACGAATTCAGCAGGATCTCCCACGCCTCTTTAGCTGAAGTACTCCCCTGAATCAGCTGGAACTGCTCTACTTCAACAGCTCCAAAAATCGTCGACACCGCCTTTGCATTAAACTTTGATGCATTGCGCTCTGCCTCTGACCAATCCTCCTTTGGCTTAGGCTTCTTCCCATCTCCTGTGACTATGGAATGCTCCTCCCAACCAGTCTCCACAGCTCTTCACGCATCTTCATTGATTCCTCTAATCAATTGCTTCATGCGAACCTTCAAATGACCATACTGGTCCACATTCAACATGATTGCTTTCTGCACAGAAACAATTGTGTCCATCTTCACCTCTAGGATCACACCAGTAACTTAAGTGACCTGCTCTGATACCACTTGTTCGTACAAAGATGACACCACAATAAGTAATGCAGAAGGTAAACCAAGAGAGACAATTACACAAGCACACACCAAAAGTTTTATTAGAAATCACCTTGTACACTTAATTACAAGATGTGCTTAATCAGCTTAGCCAGCCTATTAACACCCTAACAGCTGCTACTGAAAGATTCCTAAGCTACCCGCTTATGTCTCTCCACCATTAAGTACTTCAGGCACTGCTTCAGCACGACCCAGAACACTCCCAAGAGCTTCTCTCTCTCTATAAGATCGGCCTCTTTGTCTCTGTTTCTCTACATACAATCCCATAGCTATCTTATATTAGTCTCCACGTTCCCGAGACCCTAGTCTCCAAGGAACCCACAATATGGACATCTTCCATATCAATAAGTGCAACTTTCCTTTTCTTGGAATGCACTTATTCCTCTTCTTTTAAGTCATAAACTTGCTCCTCAAGTTTATTGCTCTTTCCTTATCTCCAAAATACACGCTTGCTCTCCAAGTCCACACTACTCCAGCTCAGCACCTTGAGTCCACATGGTCTTCACCACTCAACACGACGTCTGCTTCAGCAACTACATCAGCGACTACTTCAGGGAGGACATTTTTACATCAACACTTACATCTTGCAGGAACAACTGTAAAAGGAGCCGTCGATGATCTCGACCTTGTAATTAAAACTCTTGAAGAGTGTGGGTTCTCACATGACAGGTTCTATATCCATTGCGATGGATTCTCTTTGGACTTATGATGCCTTTTGTCAAACGTGTAAGTGATCATACCATTATGATAACTTTAACTGTGCTCTGACGATTCTTTTTTTTTCTTCTAAAGGCAGGCACCAAAGGTCTCATTTAATAAACCGGTAGGCAGTGTGAGTGTGTCTGGCCACAAATTTGCCGGGTGTCCAATGCCTTGTGGTGTTCAGATAACAAGAATGAAACACATCAAAACCCTATCCAGTAACGTCGAGTACCTGGCGTCAAGGGATGCAACAATCATGGGAAGCAGGAACGGGCATGCTCCTTTGTTCCTTTGGTACACTCTAAACAGGAAAGGGTACAAAGGATTCCAGAAAGAAGTTCAGAAATGCCTGAGAAACGCGCGTTACCTTAAAGACAGACTCCATGAAGTTGGGATCAGCGCCATGCTCAACGAGCTTAGCAGCACTGTGGTCTTTGAAAGGCCTAAAGATGAAGAATTTGTTAGAAGGTGGCAGCTCGCTTGCCAAGGCAATATAGCTCATGTGGTGGTGATGCCAAGTGTTACAATCGAGAAGCTCGATCATTTTCTGAAAGACCTGGTCGAACATAGATCGGTCTGGTATGCGGATGGATCTCAAACACCATGCCTAGCAAAGGATGTAGGAACCAACAACTGCATCTGTCCTTCTCATAAGTGCGCAATGTTCACCATACGTTTCGCATTTATGTCCGTTGGAATTTTCGTATTCGGTTTCACTTATTAATAATAGTCGAATTTTAAACAATGTTACGTTATATGGTTAACTGATTTGTTGTATATGTTTGCTATAAAGATCTCTGAAGAGTATTACAATTTGCTATGGAATTACTAACAGAAGCCATAAAACATACATACTAGGACTGTTCAATAGGGTAAAATTAATATGGTTTGGTTTTGTGGTTTGGTTTTAGTATATACTATATAAACAGAATGTATATGATTTTATAAAAACTGTAGGATTTGGATACCATTTGGTTTATAACCGATTTGACCGAATCAACCAAACAAAACCGATCAAAAGTAGAAACATGTAAATATGTATCTATTTTATAACAACACGTGAAAATCTGTTTGTTATATAAGTTAATTTTTGTTGTTGTAACCACTACCATATTTTTTATAATAATAAAAAGTCCTTATTTATAAAACACTTGAACTTTTTTTTACAGCAAAAGAAAAATATTTGAACTATAATTAAATAACAATATATCGTAACTGATGTTTCTTATTTTCTTAATCTTCTTCTTCTAATCATTTTGCTTTATTTTAGCATTGACGAAATTGAAACGAATGTTATCAATTTGATAGACAACAATTAGTGGAAATTCTTCATAATTGTTTTTCTTATCTATAAACGAATAAAATTTTGTGTTCAATCAAAGAAACATGACTTTTATGAATATTAAATATAGAAGAGTGGAAAAACTTTTCTTAACATGCTTGTTTTATTTTTTTTTATTTTTATTTCAAAATTTCGAGTTTTGATTTTAATTCTCGATTTGATTATTTATTTGATGGTAGAACCGTTTTTACTTTTCTGTTCATTTATTTGAATACATAATAGTTTTTAATAAATGATTGCATTGACAACATGAATCTAAAATACATATAATATGACTTCAAACTAAATAATTATGTTTTTGGTATAAAACTGAATAAACAAAAAACTGACGGTATATAAACCGAACCGAAGCGAAATAAATATGGATTTAAAATGGTATTTATATTTTGCTAACCAAAATACCAAAAAAAAAAAAAACCGAAACCAAACCGATATCAAGACTGAACACCTCTAATATATAAATACAAAATCCCCACAATGACCAAACCACAAACTAAAACAAAAAAACTGGTGAAACACATTCAAGGGAGAGAAAAGTTTGATTTGAAATTTGTCGTGATACAACTTTTATCAATCATACAAACAGGCCTATCTAAACTATTAAAACAGGAGTACAAAATTAAAATAACCCTGAATTTTTCTAAAAAATTACTAACTCTGTGGAGTTAACAATTATTAATTTCATGGAACTTGTTTAACGTAACCCATTAATGTGCCTATGTAACCCATTAATCACCTAAAATAACCTATGAATTCTATGTCTCTTCTTCTTCTCAACCTACACCAAATATCTTGGTTAATTGACCATTGTATTTGTATGTCTGCATTTTCTACTCCATATACAATATACCTGCCAGAATAATAATAAAAATAAGATATCCACAATCTGAGTTATTTAGCATTTCATTTAGATTAATCAAATGTATATATACTCTTGACAATACAGTATGTAGTTTATTTTATCCTATTTCAATTTCATATTTTGTTCCAATAACTTTTGTTATACAAATGGATATGAATTTTATATCCTTTGCAAATAACTAAAGTATTTTTAATAAAAAATTACACGAAATTATTAACAATAAATGGAAAATCAATTTTAAATTTAACTCCCACGTATTGTTATAGGAGTGAGTTATCTTTTAAGATACATTGTTCTCTTTTTTAACATGATAGGGCACTTTCCGCTAGAGACACACAATATCCTCTTTTCTTTTATGTATTTTTACACACGTACCCCTCTCGTTTGGTTAAAGGAAAGAAGCGTGGTTAAAAAAAAATATTTTAACAGGTTGCTTACTTTTTATTATTATTCATTCTATTTTTGTTTTTTGTTTGTTTTTCTCAGATTTTAAGATATACAAAAGAAATATAACTGTTACAACAAATTGAAATTTATTTTCTCTATCTTTTAAGATCCATTTTTATTTATATATTTTAATTATTTTAGCAATTGTATAATAATATACATGGACATAAAAAGTGTGGATGAAAAAAATCTGGACATATACAAAAAATACACAAACAAAAATATGAACAAAAATGAATGAATAAGGTTAAAAAATAATTTTAAAAACTCAAGCGCAAAGGATAAATGTTAGTGTGTTATTGTGAAGGATCGTTTGTATTTTAAGTGAGTCTTTTTAAGAATTTTTTATTAATCTTTTGAGGTATTAAAATTGTGGATTAATAGATAAAATGTTTTATTTATTATATTAATTAATATTATTTTTCTTAATATTTCAATATCCACTCATGATATTTTTTAATATTTATATAAAATGTGTGGACATGGACTATGAATTGTGGATGTAAAAAATGTGAACAGTGATGAAAAAGGTGCAAACCAAAAAGACATGAACATGTTTGTGTGAATATGTAAAAAGATGTTGTAAGACCTATAAGAACGAGTAGGCATAGACAATCGATAAAAGTGTGGACATAAAAGATGTAAGATTCGACACAATTCATTGTACACAATCCACATATTTTGAATCATAAAATCTTTATCCACATTTTTGGTATCCACAAACATTGATTTTGTATTTTTTTTGTACCCGAGGAACATAAAACATGATTGAAATGTATAATTATAAAGTTTGGGACTAATTAAAAGAGAAATCTGAAAATTTTGAAAATCTGGAGGCAAACTCAAAAACTTACATAAATACAAGGACCAAATATGCAAATGCATAATTCTTGATTGCAGATGCAATCGAGCTTTCTTCAATGGCGAGTCCGAGATCAGACGACTGCAGCTTCACCAAGATGATGGACGAGACTTATAGACCACCGGCGCTGAATCTACTAAGTCGGATGTAACTGCTCTTGGTGTTGAGACGCTTGGTATCAGTTTTCTCATGGTTCGCGGCGGGGTTCGAGTGAGAGTGTTATGACTGCGGCGAATTCGAGACGGAGAAGATGACGCGGAGAGGATGAGGCAGAGACTAAGAATGGAGAGAAATTAGGGCTTGGGAATTGGGAGAAAAAGATCTACTTTCGAAAGTGGGTTTATCTTTCTATTTTTCTTTCTCTTTTAATTTTTGGCCAACGAGACACATGACTATTTTGGTTAACTCAGTATAGTTAAAGGCAAGTGTGGTTAGGTTAGGATTGAGGGTATATGTGACATTGTAACAAGATAAAGTGTGTCACATGGGTGAAGTGTCTTAATGTGTAATATGAAAAATAAAATGTGTCTTAGAGAGTAAAAAAATCTTGTTATAGATATTCAACCTTGACTCACTCAACTTTATATTTTCAATATTTTATGTTACCGTGATAAACTCCAAAGTAACTTTCTTTACTCCAGTCCATCTATATTATTAAAACCGAAGTACAAATTATTTTTGTTTGGAAACATAGATAATAATTTTTAAAAGATGTTTGTTTGAAAATTTGGATAGCAGTTTAAAAAAAAGGTATATAGGTTTGTTTGGAAACATAAATTTCAGTTTAAAAAATAGATTTGTTTGGAAACATGAATAGCAATATAAAAAGGATATAATATTGTTTGGAAAACCTAGATAGCAGTACATTAAGAAAAGCTTGAATTTATGTTATTAAGAAAAATTGGGAATCTATTATAATATGAGAAATTATCGATTTGTGTCAGCTTCAAAAAATACAAAAATGAGCTAATCTAATTATAAAAAAAAATAGTGTTTATCTAAAATAATCATAAAACAAAATTTAAACTTTATATACATATTTCAAATCAAAATAATAATTTAAAGTTAATTGATATCAAAAATTGATAGGCTTCTTTCAAAACCAACCTACAAATTCAATTCAACCCCAAAACCAAGCTCTTTTTTTTTGTCATTACTATTCACCATGGTGTTGGGGTCAAAATCGGTCAAGACGAAATCGATGTCCGAAAGTTTCGGAAAAACATGAAAAATGTTAAAGCAACCTCGAGAGACTAATTGTTAATCGAGAAACCTTAAGAAAAAATTAAGTTCGAGATTCATCGTCTCGAAATCAACTACTAGAAACATTTTCTACACAAGGAAAAACCTACGGAAAACTAAAAACACAAAAAACACGAACACGCCGAAGGAACCGAGCAGCCAACACCGGACGTGGCCATGGCCGCCGGCGGCTAGCGCCCGTGCTGGCCGTGGCCGCCGGGCGGCTAGCCCCGTGCTGGCCGTGGCCGCCGGCGGCTAGCGCCCGTGCTGGCCGTGGCCGCCGGGCGGCTAGCCCCGTGCTGGCCGTGGCCGCCGGCGGCTAGCGCCCGTGCTGGCCGTGGCCGCCGGGCGGCTAGCCCCGTGCTGGCCGTGGCCGCCGGCGGCTAGCGCCCGTGCTGGCCGTGGCCGCCGGGCGGCAAGCCCCGTGCTGGCCGTGGCCGCCGGCGGCTAGCGCCCGTGCTGGCCGTGGTCGCCGGGCGGCTAGCCCCGTGCTGGCTCGGGTCGTCGGACGGCTAGTCTTCGTGCGTAAGTTCCAAGCCTCCGGGTCGCCAGAAATCCGTGTTTCGCGATTTTCCGAGTCCTTGCAAATAAAACTCCTTTTTCTGTTCCGGGATTTCTAAAAACCCCTAAGACGTCAACGGATAGGGAGACTTCGTATAAAACGGTGATGGTTATCTTACAACACCATTCGCCTCCGCAATGGATCGAAGATCTTCCGAAAAACTCGAAATCCAAGTAGGAGCATCCTTTCAAAGAAATCGTAGAAAAACAGCGGAAGCCCGGAATGCGGCCCGAAAGGGACCAACTCCGATCGGACAACCAGTTTACGATTTTCTAAAAGGATAGATGCGACGGTTTACAATTATCTTCGCCTGACAAGATAAATGTTAAGCTTCCGAAAAGATAAATGTCAACTTTCCGAAAAGATAAATGTCAACTTTCCCGATAAACACGAAAGCCGACGAAAATGGAAAAAGTCCAGCCCACGGCAGACTCAGCCCATCAAGGATAGACCGTCATATGGGAGTATATAAGCAATGCTAGGAGCAGAGGAAGGGGGATCCGAAATCAGAAGAAAGAAACTACTCCAGAGCAATTTAGAACTTAGGCGCTTATTTCCTTTTTTAGCGAGCTGCGACTCAACTAGGTTAGATCTAGGTTCTAAGACTAGCGACGATCGACAGCTCTTGTGGCCGAGATCTCGACCTGTTGTCCAAACGTTCTCCGCAGATTCGGAAATAAGATTCTTTCTTTTTGCTCTATTCATTTTACGCATTTATTCTCGAATTAGACTTGTTCTAACTTTGTCGTGCGTGGCCCAGCAGATAGCCGGGATCCTCGGGGAAAATAGGTCAACTTAGTTTTCCTACGTTTTAACTTAACTAAAATCGACAATGCGAATTTCGGTTCCCACAGTTTGGCGCTAGAAGGAGGGGGATTCACGGCTTTATCTTTCTCGCAACTACGCACGCCCAGTTAAGCATGTCTGTTGACGCGGAAAAAGACAAGCAAACACACGACGGACCAGCCGTCGATGTCAACGCTGAGAAAACTCCTGCTGGAAACGTATCGACGGTCACTGCCGAGGCAAACACCGCGATGCTAGACCAGATGAAGGAACTGTTCGCCACCGCCCAGAAACGGTCGGAAGAACAGGAGAAACTAATGACTTCACTCGCTAAACAGGTCGATACCTTAACAGCGAAAAGCAAACTCCCGCGCGGATCCACCAAGGTGAGGCGTGTCAGGAGGCTTGACTTCGGAACTTCCGGAGATCAAGAAAAAGATGCTACCAGAAAATCCCCGGAACTCATCCCTGATGATACCACTCCGACGGGACAGAAGAAAACGACGGACAACCTTCCACCTCCCGTAGGGGACAACGAAGAAGACGACGTCGAAAGAATCAATCTGGATATCAGCGATCAGTCGGATCCGTCCGACGAAGACGCCGACGTCCACCACAGAAGGACCCGAAGCCAGTCAGCTCGACTAGCGGCAGCCTTCGAAAGACCCATGACAGAAGAGGAATAAGACCTCTACTGGTCAGAGCAAGAAAGGTTGGCTGAGGATCAGACTCGGGCCTATCGCCGCCAGCGCAGACAGAAGAGCGTGAACGGCGGCGACGAGATTCACGATCTCCGCGAGTACATCGCCAAAACTGCAGCCGAGGTGAAAGCGGTAAAATCGCAGATTCACCACGCAACCAGTACTGCCCCCGAGATCGACCTGCTCCTCGAGGAGTCGAGAAAAACTCCGTTCACCTCTCGAATCACGGAGGCACGAGTCTCGGATCCCGGGAAAATAAAGCTTCCCACCTACGATGGAACCACAGACCCAAAGGCACATCTGCAGTCTTTCCAGATTGCAATGGCAAGGTCTAAACTTCCGGAGCGGGAAAAGGACGTCGGCTGCTGTCTCCTATTCGTTGAGAACCTCAGAGGTGCTGCTCTCGAGTGGTTCTCACACTTGAAAAGAAATTCCATCGGAAGTTTCCGCCAGCTTGCTTCGGCTTTTCTGAAGCAATTCTCCATGTTCATGGACAGGGAAACTTCCGACGTGGACCTTTGGAGTCTAATTCAAAAGGAAGATGAACCACTCCGCGACTACATACGGAGGTTCAAACTCGTGATGTCCAGGGTAACAGGCCTCAGCGACAGAGTCGCCATCGACGCCCTGAGAAAGAACCTCTGGTACAAGTCGAAGTTCCGAAAGTGGATCTCTCTGGAAAGGCCACACACCATCCAGGACACTCTCCACAAAGCAACATATTTCATCATCATGGAAGAAGAGATGAAAATCCTAGCGCAAAAGCATGGACCGCCAAAAGCGTCCGACAAGAAGAAAACTTCTCGTAACGACAAGTACGTCCATCACGAGGGGGAAGACGTCCAAGGCGAACATAACTACGCCGTTAATTCCGAACAAGGAAGGACCAACGGAAACACCTGGACGCGGAACTCGAACAAGGACAATTCCAGCTGCGAGTTCCATCAGACGAGAGGTCACTCCACCGCCAACTACAAAGTCCTTGGCGCTAGGCTCATTATGAAGCTGCTTGACGGCAAACTAGCAACGGTCAGGAGCGTGAAAGACCTGATCCTAGATTCTGACCGTCCGCCGAAGACTGAGGGAGCCAATCCCGAGAATAACACTCCTGGGACTCAATCGGGCGAAAAACGCGAACGGAGACAAGACGGCGAAGGAAACAACAACAACCGCCAAAGGGTCAATATGATCATCGGAGGATCGCACTTTTTCCAGGACTCTGTCTCGTCAATAAAAGCCTACGGGCGGAGGGCTGAAACAGGCCTCGGATGGTCTCCAGAGGATGACGTTCCCAATCACGCGATCATCTTCGAAGAACAGGATACGGCCGGACTCGATAAACCCCACTACGATCCTCTGGTCATCGACTTGGTGATTCAGGATCTCGAAGTCGGCCGCATCCTCATCGACACAGGGAGCACGGTCAACATCATGTTCCGCGACACTCTGCAGAGGATGAACATACCCCTCGGAGAAGTCATCCCAGAACCAAGACCATTAACTGGATTCTCGGGCGTCGCATCCATGACCCTCGGAAAAATCAGACTCCCGGTCATGGCTAAAGAAGTCACGAAGATCGTCGAATTCGCGGTAGTGGATAACCCGGCTATCTATAACGCCATAATGGGAACCCCTTGGATAAATGCCATGAAGGCGGTCCCGTCCACTTACCATCTCGGCGTCAAGTTTCACCAACTGGAACTGCGGTAATCTGGGGAAGCCAAAAACAGTCGCGACTCTGCTTCCTAGCCGAGCATAAACTTCGCAGCAATCGGAACGCCCCAGTAGCTAACCCGAAGCGAACCAAGAAGAATCTGAGCATCTCCGAGAACTCAGCAGGAAACAACTCGGATCTGTCCGAACAGGCCACAACTCAGGATAGCGGAAAAATCCTCGAGACCATCGCCGAAAAAACGGACGACCCAACTCCCGACGCGACAACCGACTTAGCTGAAACAGTCAAGGCGCCAGAAACCGTGGAGTAATAGCAACCGTGACAGAAACAGAACTACGAGATGGCTTGATCCTCGCAAGAGGTACGTAGGCAGCTCGTCGCGACCCGACGAGTTCAGCTATCCCCCTCACCAAAAAGGGGGGGGGGGGGAAGATAGGGACAGACATCTTTGTACTCCCGCAAAAACGCTCTTCATGTAATCTACATTATGAATAAAAAATTTCTTTTTATTTCAAATGCTTACTCAAACGCATAAACGTTACGGAAAACAAAATCATATCTTTGGGGAACGCGAGACGTCGTTAGTTCCCGGAAAATCTTGATTTTCCTTTCTCCTCCAAACAGTCCATCCGCGACTCTAAAAACACCACCAAACAGTCCATCCGCGACTCTAAAACTCGCTTCCGTCGATTGGCCCCGACGGAAAAATAGAAATGTTTCACTCAATCAAATTCGTAGTCCGGCTTCTAACGAGGTCCTTTTTGCATCCGACAAGGATATCATAGCGCGCTATACAAAAAATCCAAATTTTGGTTAGCTCTTCGTAAAGGAAGTAGCTCGACTCGTATCCAAACGAATCATATAAGCCGATAAGCAATTCACAGATTCTAGAACGGTACGGGTCAGGTCAAAATCGCAAACAAGCAAAACGAAAGCCGATTTGTCATCGCACAGCTTCAGTCCGAAAGTAGACCTAGGTCTTGCCCTAAACCCAGCCTTGCTGGTATCTAAGACATCTCATAGGCATAAGTATCCAGAATACGAGATCCCAAAAGTTGCCTCTTATCGCTTACAAACCTAACGTTCGCTACAAAGTGACCTACGGACCTAGCGACAAAAAGAAGAGATTGAATGCGAAGTGACTACAGGTATTCAAACCCTCTACACTTGACGAAAGTATAAATCAAAACGCATAGTTCATAAAAAGCATTTATAATAGGGATTCGAAAGCCACCAACGGCTGATCCCGAAAAACATAAAGTCACGCGACTTCCTAAGGGTCGCAACACATACATACAAACGGCCACACTTGGCCAATCATAAATTATAATCAAATGCATAGCAGTCGGTTAGAGATATTCCGAACGAAGAGTCGGGCTGGTCGACCTCCTCACCCCCGTCGCCTGCGTTTGAACCCTCGCCTACATCCACCGTATCCTCCGAGACTTGGATAGGATTCCATAGTTCTCTAATTCTCCCTTCAATCGGAGGAACAAAGGATTCGGCGTTGGCACATATCCTCATCGAGCCATCCATCGTGGCAAGTTCGCCGGAAAGAGAGAAGTCCTCACGCTGCATCTTGCTGAGGGTACCGACCGAACCACGGCACTCGCGAAAATCACCTACAAAGTCCTGAGCCTCTCTGTACGCTTCGAACTCAGTAGAAAAGATTTCGGCCCTTCGGTTCATCTCGGCGGCAGCTCTTCTCCGTCCGCTCCTTTCCGCACGAAAAAGGGCTCGAGCCTGGACCTTGGCTTGCCGGCGATTTTGCTCCTCCACCTCCAATCGATACTTAGCAAATTCCCTTTCCGTTTCCTCCGCTTTGAAACGGGCCAACCGGGCGGTGCGGAAACTCCCATCAATCGATGCATTCCAAACTCTCACGGCCTGCAAAGAAGCCAAGGTCAAATAAAAAGAAAAGAGGAGTTACTCAAGTTTCAAAAACAAACCTCGTTGACCAAGCGAGCACCCTCCGCAGTCACTTTGTCCCTTTCCTCGTTGTCCAAAGACTCGTCACGGGAAAACGCCGGAGGGAGTTCGTCAAAGAAGTCACCCGGGGGAGGAACGTCCCGATTCTCTGAGGTAAAGCCAGGGTCATATCTCGGCGTCGCGCCATCTCCCGACGAGCTACTGAATTAAATTTATAACATAATTGGTGATATTTAAGAGTTTACCAACATCACTTCATGTTAATCAAAGTTTCTAGCTAATGTATTTTTATTTTTGCTTTTTTGCAGATGATACGTCGGTTACCTGCAGTGTATGGAGAATGGTTGTAGAAAGATGGCTGTTGGGATTTTGTGGTTGATGATTCCAAAGGAGCGAGAATGTTTTTTTTGAGTGAAGGTTCGACACATGCTGAACTTGTTGCAATGGCTGAAGAAGATTTTAACTTGGATATGAGTACAGAGTCTGTGGAGATAAGTTACTCAGTACCAGAAGCAATGATGCAAGATATGGCTCCAGATATCCCTCCTATTCATGTTACAAGTGATAGACAAGTTGGATACTTACTCGAAATAACCAAAACGCACGGAGTACGGCTTTGTGTATCAAGCCGTAGCAAGATGAGAAGCCGTAGCAAGATGAGAACGGTTTCAGAGGAAAGGGAAGAAGTTAATGAAGCTGGTGGGGAGGAGGATGATGACGAGGAGGATGATGGGGAGGAGGATGATGGGGAGGAGGATGATGGGGAGGAGGAGGATGAGGAGGTGGATGATGGGGAGGAGGATGATGGAGAGGAGGATGCTGATATCTGTGATGTTGCTGAAGCGGTCGAGGATGGTGAGAATTACAGTGTTTATGGAAAGGTCAAAGATGAGGACTCAGAAGAAGATGATATGTGTTTTGAAGATTTCAAAGAAACATATGCTATTGAAGGAGAAAGATTTCAAAGAGACAAGCTACATGTCAACCAGAGTTTCGTTAGCAAGGATGCATTGGTTTCGGAGCTGCGGTTGACAGCATTGAGGTGTGGATTCACCTTCAGATTATACAAGTCATCGAAAACTCTCCTTGTGGCAATATGTCGGGTTAGTGGTTGTGGATGGAGGATCAGAGCGAGTGTGAAACATGGGACAAACACGTTTTTGGTAACAAAGTATGTGCAAGCTCATACATGCTCAGTGGGAGATAGAATCGCTCAGCGGAAACATTGTGCTCCGAAGTATGTTGCTCGGCTTTTCATTGATCGTGTTGGAATCATTGATGGGTTAAATCCGCAGCATATCACTGATGCTATGAAGAACATGTTTGGTATGACGCTTAATTACACCACTTCATACAGAGCACTGTTATATGCACAAATGTTGGTGAGAGGATCAGCAGAAGATGGGTATTCGCGACTGCCATCATATCTCGAGCAAGTCTCCTTAGCAAATCCCGATTCTATCACGGCTATAGAACTCGATTCTCTGAACCGATTTAAGTATCTATTTATCTCCTTTGGAGCTTCTATCAAAGGTTTTAAGTATCAGAGAAGGGTCATTGTGGTGGATGGGACTCACCTAAGTGGGAAGTATGGAGGTGTAATGTTAGTTGCAGCGGCACAAGATGGCAATTTTCAGATATTTCCATTGGCTTTTGGGATCGTAGATGCTGAAGATGGACCTTCTTGGGAATAGTTTTTTCACAAAATTGGCTAGTTGTATATCCCATGATTCTCCTCTGGTGATAGTGTCCGACCAGCACGAGGCAATTAAAAGTGCGTGTGATAAGGTGTTTCCTTGGACAACCCAAGGAATATGTTATTATCACCTTCAAGAAAACATTGTCAAAACTTATAAAGGGAGACATCTTTTGTACTTGGTGAAAGGTGCTGCTTATGCTCACACGATTTCAGATTTTGACCGGTACATGGCTGAGATACGGAGTGCAAACCCGGACCTTGCAACGTATTTGGTGAATGCAGAGGTTAGCCTATGGTCAAGGGTTTACTGTACGGGAGACAGGTACAATATAAAAACGAGCAACATCGCTGAGTCTATTAATTCCACACTGAAGCGAGCTAGGGGATTTCCGATTGACTTCCTGTTGGAGTTCATAAGGGAGAAGCTAGGAAGGTGGTTTTGGAAAAGGAGAGACGATGCATTGAGTCTCCCAACTCAAAATAGTCGGGGTGTTGAATACTTGCTTGCTGTTCGGTCAGAGATAGCGGATAAGATGAGGGCCCAACCAATTGATGGATGGAAATTCTTTGTGAAAGGTGGCAAAATGGACTGTGTGGTTGATTTGGAACATGGAAAGTGTGATTGTGGTGTCTATGGACTGGAGAAAATACCTTGCTCTCATGCTATAGCAGCTGGAACACTTGCTGGTGTGCATGTCGACACACTTGTATCTCCAGTGTACTCAAAGAATTATTTGTTTGCAGGATACTCAGAGAATATATATCCTTGTAATCGACAAGCGGTTGAGGCACGCACATGCTTTCCTCCAGATGTAGAGCGTGGTCCGGGGAGACAAAAGAAATCAAGATGGCAATCTTGGTGAGAGCTATCCAGGATGAGAGCAAGCAAACCCCGGAAGAAACACAGGGCTTATAGATGCTCAAACTGCATAAACCGGCCATACGAAAGCACAATGTAAGTCGTCTAACCCAGACGACCTTTAAGTTAGTCGTCTAACCCAGAAGACCTTCAAGTAAGTCTGCCAGACGACCTTCAAGTTAGTCGTCTAGTCAGTCGTCTAACCCAAAAGACCTTCAAGTAAGTCTGCCAGACGACCTTTATGTGTTATGAACTTTTCTGTGTTATGACCTTTTCTGTGTTATGAACTTATGTGTTATGAGCGAGTGTGTTATGACCTTATGTGTTATGAACTTTCATTGAATAACTCACTACTTAAGGTGTTTACTTAATATTTTCTGTTCAAGAGAGTAACAAAAGGTCCGTGCACAGAAGACATTTCAGACGACTTAACTATAAGTCGTCTGGAAGGTCTTCCAGCTAGAAGACATTCCAGACGACTTATAGTTAAGTCGCCTGGAGAGTCTTCTAGCTGGAAGACCTTCCAGACGACTTATAGTTAAGTCGCCTGGAGAGTCTTCTAGCTGGAAGACCTTCCAGACGACTTATAATTAAGTCGTCTGGAATGGAAGACTTATTAAACCACCTTCAAATATATATTAAACCACCTTCAAATATTCACAAGACTTAAATACATACATACAATCAAGTTCATACACACAATCACCTTCAAATATTCACAATCACCCTAGTCTAAACCCTAATCCGTAACTCAAACTTGAGGTGCATACGTCTCCAGGTAATCATCATTGTCCATGTTGTCAAAGTTATGCGCGTTTGGAATCTCTCTAAATACATCCACCGCCATCGTCTCCCTCATATTCTTGTTGTTGCTTTGCGCAAAGTCTTTTGAAGAAAATGGCAACCCCAAAGAATGAACCTCAATGAACTTTAAAGCATACACGCCACAATCACCAGATTTTGACTTTGGTAAGACCGGTCTTTCATATGTGCAAGGCTCCAGGAGCATTGTTTCACGTTCTTCGATGGAGGAGCACTCATATAGCAAGTAGGGGACCATGTGGCAAAAAGGCTCCATTATCACATCGAGGTTTGCTGGGGGTATACAGGAACGATCGCTGTCAAAAACCACTATGCGCCTATCAGGAATCGATATCCAGATAAAAATCTAATGAGTGTCCTTGTAATTCACTGGCGCATAGATATCATCAATATCCTTCCCCCAAACCTTCATAGATCTGCAAAATGATGGTGTTTTTTCACTATAATAATTCCAGGCACCACCAGGGAGTCTTCTTCCTAGACCTCTGAAGTCGGGTTTATCAGCCTTAAAGTCGTCGTAGTTTTTACTCCAATGCCGAGAAAAGAGATGATCAAGGAAGCAAATTCTCTCGCTCCTGAACATTTCCGGATTAGCATGGTACCTCTTCCTCAGCACATTAATCCAAGCATCCATATGCTGCATAACAAAATAATACATGTTAAACGACTTAACTATTAGAAATTCTTCTGCATAGAAGACTTAGCAGACGACTTAACTATTAAGTCGTCTGTAAAGTCTTCTACGTAAAAGACTTAGCAGACGACTTAATAGTTAAGTCGTCTGGAAAGTCTTCTACGTAGAAGAATTAGCAGACGACTTAACTATTAAGTCGTCTGGAAAGTCTTCTACGTCCAGACGACTTAGCAGACGACTTAACTATTAAGTCGTCTGGAAAGTCTTCTACGTACAGACGACTTAGCAGACGACTTAACTATTAAGTCGTCTGGAAAGTCTTCTACGTCCAGACGACTTAGCAGACGACTTAACTATTTGTAGAAGAAAACTTACTGAGTCGTCCAGCCAGTCTCTGGAAGTCCGGAGTGTTTTATACCACCGAGAAAGACTTCTCACCGGGCGTTTCTCCATAGGCTTCTTAACTTCACTGCAAAACAAAAAGTGAAAAACCAATCAGAGCTGAAGACTTAAAGCAAGCTATTATGGGAGAGTAATTCACTTACGGACAAGTTTTGCAGTGATCAATGAGCAACTTCTGTGCTGCCTTCTCGAGTGGGTGAAAAGGTGTAAAGGCAGACTTGTTTGAGTTTGGAATGATCGTTTTGGCCGTGTTGTTCTGCTTATAAGGAGACGACTGTGTGGGAGCAAGTTTCCTTGTTCGCTCACTCCTTCCACGCTGAACTGCCAAAGCAGCATTCCGCTGAAGTTCCAAATGAGCAGCATCCCTCTTTGACTCATATCTAGCTCTCTCCTTTACTTTATCTGAAAGAGTAGAATTTTCTTTCTCCAATAGAAGAATGCTCGGTTCTTCGACTTCTTCGGCAACCACTAGACTCGGCACTTTCGAGGAACTAGCACCCTCATTACCAACCTCACTGGCATCCTCCTTAGGATCGTCCTTAGCAACCTAAATAGCATCCTCCTTAGGATCCTCCTTTTGATCCTCCTTTCTCTTCTTAGGATCCTCCTTTGGATCCTCCTTCCTCTCCATTCTCTTTTTAGGATCCTCCTTTCTCTCCTTTCTCTTCTTTCCGGATTTCTCTTTCGCCCCATTAACACTTTCTCTTTCACTCTGCATAGATCATTTTCAAAAATCAATTATAAGTCTTCTGCGAAGTCGTCTAGCTAGAAGACGTCCCAGACGACTGAATTATAAGTCGTCTGGAAGGTCTTCCAGCTACAAGATATTCCAGACGACTTATAGTTAAGTCGTCTGGAATGTCTTCTAGCTGGAAGACATTCCAGACGACTTATAGTTAAGTCGTCTTTGAAGTCTTCTGATAGGTTTTGGGAAAGGATTTAGTATTAACCCATGGTTCTTGCGTCTGTTTAGGCGGAGCAGGTGTGATACCAAGCTTCTTTTCCACAACACCAATCCTATCCGACAGATGCTTGATCTCCGCAAGGGACGTCCCAAACCCTTGCCTCAAGGCATCAGCTAGGTCCTTGAAGTTTCTGTCCAATTCCTCTTTGGTCATCCCAATCACCTCTGTACGAACATCGGAACGACCCTGATGAGGAACCTCTTCACGAGCCTCTTCACGTTCACGAGCCTCTTCACGTTCACGAGCCTCTTCACGACCCTCTTCACTAGCCTCTTCACTAGCCTCTTCACTAGCCTCTTCACTAGCCTCTGCAGTTGCCTCTAAACGAGCTTTCTTCCGAGGTCTTGAAGTTGGACGTTCTTCAGCTTTCTTCCGACGTCTTGGACCTTCTTCATCTTTCTTCGTTGGACTCGCATCACAAGTACCGGTGACTTCCCAGCAATCCATGGTCCACTTCCATGGCCTCTTATACATGACTTTAATAATATTCTCCGCGTCCAGGTCCTCAACATCAGAGTCCCATTGTGGAAACAGTTCACCGATCTCCTCCTTCTCAACAAAGTTTTCAAACCTAGTCTGCAGTAAATAAAAGATATGAACTTAGATATAAGTCGTCTGGAAAGAAAAGACTTCGCAGAAGACTTGTAATTAAGTCGTCTGGAAAGTCTTCTAGCTGGAAAACTTTGCGGACGACTTAAATATGAGTCATCCGCAAAGTCTTCCAGCTAGAAGACTTTCCAGACGACTTAATTATAAGTCTCCTGCGAAATCTTTTGGATAGAAGTTTAAATACCTGTCTGCAGATAGCCTGTTGAAACCATATGCGTCCTTTGCCACCCGAGTAAGCCAGTAACGGTACAGCCGGTTCGCCTCCTACGGGATTACCATAACCAGCACCAAGTTCCGGCAGAGCTGTGTACACCCAGGACTGGAAAGCTTGTACAAACCCATCAATCGTGTAACGACCCGTGATATTTTTGGCCTTCAGAGACTCAATCAGCACCTTAAAAGCGACTCTCCCCCATGGATAATTCTCAAACCGTTCTAAATCCATCACTAGCCTCGCCAGACTAGCCCGTGTAGAGGTTGTGACCTTTTTCCCTTCAATGTATCCAGCGAAGATGGCAAGGTACGCGAGCCGCTTGCGATCATCCCGAGACCACTCTTTGCATCTCTTGAGTGCTGCTATTATCTGGTCAGTAGATGGCCCAGCATCGATATTAACTCCCAACTTCTCCCAGAAAGCAGACATCTCCTTTGTAACAGGACAGTACGGACTCTCAAGGTCCTCGATGTACTCACAGTTTAGACCAGTTAGGTTTTCAAACTCTATCAGTGAAAACCTCAGCGGTTCTGGACCAACGAGACACCACAGCTCATACTTCTTCTTTATGTCGATCTGGAAACCGAGCATGAAGTGAACCAGCCTTGAAGCCCAACCAAATCCCAGCTCTTGGAACTTGATGAAAACTCCCAACTTCGACTCCTTCAGCGCTTCATATTCTCGATGATCAAGAGCATCCTCTAAAGCATGATGCAACTTCGTACAATCCGTGTGATACGAAATGCTCTTAATTGGGTTGGGCTCTTTCCCTAATGTATATTTCCTCCTGGGAGTTTTAGAATATCCATGTTTTTGTCTGCAAAACAATCAAAGACAACAACCATCTCAAACAGACAACCATCCAGTATTGAAGTTCAAGTTATAAGTTTGGAAGACTTTCCAGACGACTTAATATAAGTCGTCTGGCTTATATTTAAGTCTTCCGCAAAGTCTTCCAAGACATCCAATAGAACAGTTCAAAGCCCATCTGGAAATTCGGAGAAGATAAAGTCGCCTTCGACACAGCGGTTATAGATCTGCCAAAATAGACGACAAATTAAGAAGCGCAGTCAGAACGACTATGGATAGAGACAACGTTTTATGTTCTGAATTTCCAACATCAATCACTCGACAGTAAGAGAAATAACTTACCGGCGGCGGAGTTTGACGAGACGCCTCTAGGAGTCTCGGCGCTAGGGTTTACAGAGAACCGGCGGAGAGAACGAGACACAAAACGGCGCTAGGTTCACAGAGAAACGGCGTTAGGGTTTATGGAGAAACGACGTTAGGGTTTCCTCTCAAATCTGAAATAGAGGAAGCGGCGTTAGGGTTTCCTCTCAAATCTGAAATGGAGGAAGCGGCAGTGAGAACGGTGCTTAGAACGTCGGTGATAACGGCGGAGATATAATCGGCGGTGAGAACGATGGATTAGAGAGAATCGACGGAAATCGCCTTCTAAATCGCCTTTAGGGTTTTGAGAGAAACGCCATTAGGGTTTTTTTCTGAATTTCGCGAAACAGTGAATAAAAAAAACCATCTTATATATGTCCGGTAAATATCCGGTTAGGGGTCCGGTTTGCAAGACTTACTGGTAAGTCGTTTGTGGAATACTATACATCAGACGACTTACTAGTAAGTCGTCTACCGTAAATATATTCACCAGACGACTTACTAGTAAGTCGTCAAGACCCTAAACTTAACCCCTAAACTAAATTGACTAAAATTAACTAACTACACACGTTATAAAATCAAATTAAACTTGCTTAGTGTTTACTATACACAGAAATAAACACATTTGGGTAAATTTCATATTTTTCAAAAATACTTTTACGCTTTCCAAAATCTAACCCTAAGAACACATACAATACTACAACATATGTTGGCAAAACCTAAACCAAAGAATATCATGACTCACTACTTTCACTCATCTATGTCGAAAACAATTCACTTTTGTTATATCTTAATTTATATCACTTAAAACATATGTTAGTTATATGATTTTAATTTTTCACTTATCAAAATATTTTTTACAAATTTTTAAATTATTTAAAAAAAAAACAATACCAGACGACTTACAAGTTAGTCGTCTGGACGGAAGATTACGGGGGTTAGAAACGTAAAAAGCATTTTGTTTTTTTTTGTTTCTACACAAGGGGCAGGTTGTAATTTCAATATCCCCTAAAGTCACTTTTGCATTTGATTCGTGTTTGGGTTTACTTTTGCATTTGAAATCAAGTTGTGAGTCATATTTGGCAATTTTCCCTTTTCAAAATGTAGACTGAAAACAAAGTCTACTTGTGTAAAATCACGACGTTTTTTAAAATACAGATAGTAATCCGTGAATTTTGCAATTGCAAAAACTAACCAAACTGTAGACTTATATGATAGTCTACGTTTTTGTTGACAGAAACGAAAGTCTACTCTTGAAAATCTATAAAAAGTGAATTTGTGTATTATTCATAATGTATTTTCAAAATTTTTTTGTTTCAAATTGTGTATTAGTTAATACTAATTGTTTTTAACTATTTTTAAAAGATAATATTTTATAATTAGGAAACTATCGAATCTTTTGTTTGAATATGTAGTTAGGTAACATGTGTAGACGTCTCTGGAAGTCTAAGTTTATAATTTTATCAAACATAAAATTATTGTTCTCTAATTTTGTAAATGTATTATTTTTGCAGGTAATGGTTAATTTGCATGTTGTGTATGGAGAATGAGTGAAGAAAGGCTATTTGTGGGAGTTTGTGGTTGATAAATGGAAAAAAGGGAGAATGTTCTGTGTGCATGATGGTTGTACATATGGTGAACTTCTTGAAATGGCACAAGAAGATTATGATCTGGACAAGAAAACCAAGAAGGTGGAGCTGACATATTCCTTACCAGACGTACTTTTAGAGCAAATGGGTCCAGATACTCCTCCTATGCATGTCACGAGTGATAGACAAGTACGGAACTTGATCGAATTATGTAAGACCCACATTATATGCCTTTGTGTATCAAGCCAGTGTCAAGTAGAAGCTGGAGGTGACGACGATGCTGATGTGTCTGATAGTGGTGATGAAGGGTTGGATAAAGATTGGAATGAGGCTGATGATGCTCAAGAAACTGATGATGATGCTCAAGAAACTGCTGATGTTGCTGTTGATGCTGATGATGCGGTTGATGTTGTTGATGCTGTAAACTACAATGATTATGGGAAATTGAAAGATGAGGATTCTAATGATCAAGGGTTTTATGATGGACAACAAGCGGAGTACGCTGGTACTAGAGGAAGATTGATGTCTTTTAATGAAGATATATATGTCGGTCAGAGTTTTGCTAGTAAGGCTGAGTTCGTTGCAAAGCTGAAGTTGGTGGTTGTGAAAGGTAAATTTACGTTCACAGCTTACAAGACAACAAAAACTTTGTACGTGGCTAAGTGTCTTGTTGAAGGATGTGGTTGGAAGCTCACACCGAGTGTGAAGCATGGACCAAAGACATTTTGGGTGACAAAATATTTGAAAACTCATACATGTTCAGTGGGGGATCGAATGGCTCAACGGAAACAGTATACTCCGAAATATGTTGCTAGACTGTTTATTGAGTCTATTGGGATTATAGATGGGATTACACCCAAGCATATCGAAGATTCGATGCGGAACATATTTTGTCTGAACCTGGGTTACACCACTTCTTACCGAGCTTTGCTATGTGCCCAAGAGATGGTGAGAGGAACAGCAGAAGATGGATATGAGAATCTGCCTTCTTATTTGCGTCAGATCGAGCAATCGAATCCGGGAACTGTCACATGTCTTGAGAAAGATGATAAGAACCGATTTAAATATCTATTCCTATCTTTTGGAGCTTCGATGGCTGGTTGCAACTATCTTAGGAGGGTTCTTGAGGTGGATGGAACTCATCTAAGTGGAAAGTATGAAGGAGTTATGCTAGTTGCTGCTGCCCAAGACGATAACTTTCAGATTTTTCCATTGGCTTTTGCGATTGTCGATGGGGAAAATGATGATTCGTGGGAATGGTTTTTTACCCAATTGCGGAGATGTGTTTCAGATCAGTATGCTTTCGTGATAGTTTCTGACAGATACAAATCTATTAAGAAGGCGTGTGAGAAGGTTTTCCCTTGGGCAAAGAGAGGAAGTTGCTATTATCATCTACAACAGAACATAGTCCAAAAGTTCAAGGGAAAGCACATGTTGTACTTGGTCAAAGGCGTTGCTTATGCATATACACTCTTCGATTTTAATCACTACATGGATGAGATACGGAGTATAAACCCAGACCTTGCAAAATATTTGGAAGATGCTGCATGACGTCTCTTTGTGGTCACGAGTGCACTTTCAAGGTGACAGATACAACATAAAGACTAGTAACATCGCAGAATCTATTAACTCTGCACTTAAGCCAGCAAGAGGATTTCCCATCTCATTCCTTCTTGAATTTATACGGGAGAAGCTTGGAAGATGGTTCTTTAAAAGGAGAAAAGATGCTTTGAGTCTCACATCACAACATAGTCGGGGGGTTGAAAAATTGTTGGCTATTTGGGAGGAGTATGCAGATATGATGAAAGTGGAACGGATTGATGGTTGGCGATTTGTTGTGAGAGGAGGACACCAAGATTGTATTGTTGACTTAGAACTTCGAAGGTGCCAATGTGGTGTGTTCGATGTTGAAAAGATACCTTGTTCACATGCAATTGCAGCTGCAAAGGAGTACTTTAAGCAGCATACGCAGCAAATATCTATCCCAAAAATGAGGATTTGGAAGCTCCCGAAAGTGAGGATTTGGAAGCTCCCAAAAGTGAGGATCTGGAGACATCACCTGCTGATGAAGATTTGGAAGCTCTCAGTAAGGACAAAGAAGCTTCGAACAAGCATAAATGCCTTCCTCCTGCTGTCAAGCGTGGTCCGGGTAGGCAAAATAAATCGAGGTGGCAGACTTGGCTTGAAATTTCTAGGATGAGGGCAAACAAACCACGGAAGCAGCACAATGACTATAGTTTCTCCAAGTGCAAGAAACCAGGCCACACCTGTTCTAATTGTCCAGGATGAAAGGTCTAGTGTTATGATTTGTCTTATATCGTATGTGTTGAACTTATGACTTGTATTGTTGCTTTGGATGTTGTCTTATGTATTGAATTTATGTTGTATTTGTGGATCTTTAGTCAGTGTTGAACTTATGACTTGTATTGTTGCTTTGGATGTTGTCTTATGTGATGAATGTTGAGTTTGTAGGTCTTTAGACATGTTTATTACATGTCTGCTTTCGGCCGAGCAGACTTTTTAGTTAGTCTACTATGAATGAAGACTACTATGTAAGTTTATATTTTTCGTTGAATTTGTAATGGAAAAAAAAAGAATAATACTGATAATTTATGATACAAAACAAGCTGCCTCATAGTCTAGCAGCAAACTTAAGTATTAGTCTTCTTTAAAAGAAGACTTTCACAGAAGTCTGCTGCATGCAAAATACATAGTCTGTTACAACCATAAGTCTGGTACAAAAGCCTACTACATCAGTCTGCTACTCACAGCACAATACAATAGTCTGGTATAAAAAATCTACTAGATATATCCGTTGAGGAAAGTCACCCAAAAAACTTCAAACTTTCCTCCAATTCTACCACAAAAGTGGACTGCAAACCTTACTCATAAACAAGAAGAATTTTGTACTCTCATGTTTCTGTGCCGTTTATATTGGTCTCGTCAAATATCTCTGCCGCTAGCTTCGCCCTCATTTGTTTTACATTCTTATCACAGAAGTAATGAAACGGGAATGCCAAGCCAAGTGCATGACATTCTATATACTTCAAACAATACACTCAGTTATGGTATTTTTGTGTAGGATCGTTTGAGTACTACGGAACACTAAAAGATTTGTATGAAAGCAAGAGAATTCGACTAGAAGAGATGTTTATTGAGTTATTGATCGGGACTACAACGTTTTGGTGGTGTATGAACCTTAGTTCTAGCCGCCTAACCCTAATCTCTTAGTCTAAAAAAGTCGATCCCTTCTTCTAGGTTTGGGCTCCCCTTTTACAGGTGTAAATGTCGGCTTCAAATAATGGAACTCTTCCATAATCGGAAAAATGGAAGTTTCCCCTTAGGCGGAAAACTTCTATTTTGCTTCAAGGGTCGATCCGATCAAGGGGGTCAGACCTATGGCAGGGGTTGGTTCGTGGTTTTTTCTTGAGCAAGGGTTCGGAAGTCGAGGACCTATCTAGAAACTGGAGAAAACTTATGTCTGGATATTTTTCCCCAACACACTCCACAATCACCACTGTTGGACCCAATTTTGGACCTAAATTAAGTGGGCTGTGATTAAAGCAGATGGGCCATGAAAGACAAAACCCATAGCGACGTCAACGAAGTGAAAGGGAAGTCGCCGAAGTCGAGAAGATCGCGGAGTCGGTTATGGAAAGAGCGGAGTCGAGATTATAAAAGGGAGGAGAGATCAACGTTAAAGACACGGCGAAAACCCTTGAGAGAGAGTATATCACACACTTTACCTTTCTTACTTTGTCTTAGATCCCGATCTTGATCGATCACTTTGTTATAGTCAATCTCTTTGTTATTCCTTGTAATCGACCTCTTGATCAACAAAAGTCCATTTTTCAACTGCATTCTGATTACATCGTTGTGTTCTAAAGATATCGTTGTCTACTTCTTTTGTCATTCCCTAGTTTACTTTACAAACACTACAAAAAACTGAGTGTAGATTTTAGGTTCTACATTTTGGCGCCGACTGTCGGGAAGATAATGAAAAACATCCTTGCTAAGAACCCTATCTAGGATTTCTAAGCATGATTATGGATCCAAATCAATCTGGAATCCCTCAACAAGGAACAGACGACGCCGATCTCGTCAGAGTCGAACAAAGAACTGATCTACCGATCGGATCAGCTAACACGAGCGGGATAAAAAATCTGACTCAGATCCCACAAGCTCCTTCAGCC
Source organism: Raphanus raphanistrum subsp. raphanistrum (assembly GCA_019706035.1). NCBI lineage: Eukaryota > Viridiplantae > Streptophyta > Magnoliopsida > Brassicales > Brassicaceae > Raphanus > Raphanus raphanistrum. Next base: position 9,056,780 of record CM033985.1, on the reverse strand, counting down.
GGAATCACGGCTCCCGATCGATAACCCGAGTCTGGAACCGCACTGGAGATAGATATCCGATCGACAGTTCGTTAACCCGAACACAACCGACGAGACCGATATCACCCATGCAGATTACCCAGGCAAGGGAAGAAGTCGCCGAACTACGAGGCATGGTCCGAACTCTCCTAGACTAAGCTCAAGAACATGAGATCGCTCATCGAACAATTACGACTCGGCTAGAGCAGACTGAAAGGGAGTTCGCCGAACATGGAGCTAGCATTCAAGACGAGATCAGATCTCAGACAAATCCGCCGCCCCGAGCACCAAACGGCGGAACCTTCGGGACCCCAGGTTTCTCGAGCGCTCGATCAAGATTTTATGCCGGAGATAACTCGCTTAACAACCCGTACACGAGCTCTATTCACCGGAATTTGAGTTTCAATGGAGCTGGAGAAGACCCACCCGGGACTCTAGGGTCCCCAAACACAGCTCTTCACACCCGTAATGGCGTCACCGGAGGAGTCAATGGAGTTCGGATCGAGACCCCGCCGTCTGACCCGCGAACTTCCAGGGTCCAGCATACGACGTTGGAGGAATTCGAGTTACCTGGCACAGGTCCCAACTAGAGTAGACGAAATGAAGGACCGCATTTCCCTCTCGCCGCCGTTGGAGTTCCCCAAAGGGAAGACCAAAGAACCGAAGGGGAAAACGAAAATTTCTGAGAATACATCGATAAAAACGACGCCGAACTCAAACGGTTACACGCAATCATGCACATGGCAACAAGCGCAGCCCCAAATATCGACCTCGCTATTGAGGAAACCAGAAGGACCCCCTTCTCGGACAGAATCTTAGGGGTGAAGTTAAGCACCATTGGCAAAATAAAATTCCCCGAGTACTCTGGGAATTCAGACCCAACATCGAAAACAAGAAGGGAGGATTTGCAGCAACACAAGAAACCTATCCAAGTCAAGGATCGTACTATCCCGACTTTCTTTTAACAGAATTCGATTGTAATAAATACTATTCATAATTTATCAAAGAAGCAATTTTTCCAAGATCTATGGTACTCCAGACACAAATTCTACCACGATACAATTCTCCTACTTACTGAACGACTAAGTGTAAACTCGAGGCCCTGATCAAGTCTTAGAGTACATTTTGGTCCCGCTAGAAGACGCGGCATATCGGTTTTAACAAAAGCCTCATTCCACATCGACGGAGAGTCAACTCAGTTCGATCAAAAACTCCAGAAGAAAAATCAGAGTTCTACCCTCGAAAACAATACAAGGCATTCAAATTCATCTCTTTTATTAAATTCAATAATAAAAACAAAAAAAAAATATTAAAACATGGAGAGCAATCGATAAGGAGCAACTTCCTAAGAACTATTCTCTGGCGCCGAACTCTCCATCCCCAAAGCACCCTTCCTTATGCTTCGGCTCGTCACCATCGAAAGCCCCCTTAGGGAAGTAATCTCCCGAAGCATGAGGAAGATCCAGCCCTTCAGTCATCGCAGCCACGTCGAACTCTCCGAGCTCGATCCCTTTGTCTCGCTATCGCTCCACCTCGCCCAAAGCCAGCAGATCTTTGCATATTATCTCCTTCAAAATGGCGATCCTCACGACGACCTCCCCTAGCTGAAGCTCGCTAACAACCTTCGACCGCTCGTCCTCCCACTTCTCCTTCAAGGATGTCAGGACACCCAAATAACCGTCGGCCAGACTCTTCTTAGCCTCATGGATCGATCCACGAAGAACATCGGCATGCTTCAGGGCATCCGAGTCAATCTTCGACTCAAGAGAAGAAACTCGTTCGAGAGCCGACTTCCTCTCATTTTCCGCAATACGAAGACGAGCTTCGAGTAAAACAATTCGGTTCTCCGACTCTTCTGCAGCAGACAAACGATCGGCGTTGGCACGATCACGCTCCTGCAATAGCTTCTGGTTTAACTTCAACTCCTGTACGACCTTCTTAACTTCAAGAAGCTCATTAGACCGCGGAACATCTTGAATGTGCCGTTTCAAGGTCACCGCGAACTCGTTCTTGGCCTCCATGACCTACAAATTACAAAAGCTCAGAACAAGCTCGAACGACTTGTTAAGAAGACAAACGAACTGACCTTAGCATGAGCCACCACCATCTTAACATAGGCTTCACGTTTGGTCATATTCCGAAGAGAAGGAAGCGACCAACCAGCAGGCTTAAAATGCCTTACTAGATGAGCCACACTATCTGAATCCTCCGTGATCGGACAATCCTTGGAATGCGTAAACTGCCAATGAAACGGCTTTGCAGTCGTGTCACCAAGAGAACTTGGACGGTTGTCAGAACCATTCGTCTTCGCCTTTTTGGAGGGACGATCACGACCCTCCGGACCAGTAGGACTACTCGACTTCACACGGATAGCCGTGCCTTGTTATCGGTTTCCTTGCCATCTTTTCTAGAAGGAACCTGGGGAACTCGGGTTTTAGTGAGCGCTTCTCTAACATCTCCAGATCGAATCCTCTCCGCAACAACGTTTCCGGCTGGGTTCCTTGACTTGTCTGCGTCGTGGGGATTGGATCTTCTTGACGACATAATCGATTCACTTGAAAAGGTGAAAGATATTTCGGAAGTTACTTGGATGGAACCTAAGTCGAAACTGCCGGACCTTATAAAGGAGGAAGTGCTACAAATATCATAACAATAAAAAATTTAGCGAATCCAGAACAGTAGAAATTTGTTTATTTCAAAAGAAAAGATAATATCCGAATAGTTCAAATCTAAAGCCCTCGAAATCTAGGGAAAAGGGGATTTCCGCGATGCCGTAATTATCCAATAACAAAACAAGATAAAAAAAAAAGGAATTAAGAGTTCGCGTCGCCTCCCGCGTTTGATGGCGCCCCGAGATCCGACTCCTCTGACGGCCACGTATTGTTGCGACACCTTGCCGTGAGAGTCACCAGAAGCAGAAAGATGAACGTGATGATGCACCGTTCCTTGGCCGGCTCAGATCTCTGTTTACCTGTCAGCCTTCGAAACCAACAAAATGGGGGAGGTCAGAGACATAACAGTGATAAGTCTACCAGTTAGGTTATCAAAACGAAAGAATTCAAGGACTAATTTACCTTCGCCATGAGGCCGAGCGTAAGCATAGATATGGACGAGAACATAGGCAACTGTGCGGCTCAGAGCTCAGATCTTAAAGAAAAGAAAAAAAATCAAAAGGTTAAAAAAAAAGAACAAATGACGAAAGAGACACAAAGAAGACGAGTGTAGAAATAATCGGCTTCAAGAAATCACCGAAAGCAGCAGAAACAGCGTGAAGAAATCGCTGGAAATCCTCCACCTCCGAGAGAGAAAAAGAGCAACGGCGCTTAGGGTTTTTTTCTTTTTTTTGTCACTGCATCGCTTAGGATTTTTTTTTACCAATGTTCACAAGTATTTATATGTCGTTGGTTAGGTTAAATCTATTTTGGTTAATTTTTGGATCAGATTAAATTGTTTCGGTTAGATTAAAATTTTTTTGGTTTGAAGTAAATTTGGTTAAAATTAAAATTGGTTAATTCCGGTTAGGTTAAAATCATTGAGAGTAGACTTCTTTTTCTATCTACTCTAAATTTGATTATGTTAGAATTTACTTGGTTTAATCCGGTTAGGTTGAATTCGATGAGAGTAGACCTTTTTGTCATTCTACAATATTTTAATTTCCTATTTTATTTTGTTGTTTTAGTAATTTATATATGAAATATTAAATTTCTTTCTTTATTTATTAATAGTTATAATGTGTGATTTCACTTTTTTTATTCATAAACTCAATTTATAGAAGAAAAAAATGATTTTTTCTACACTCATTAATGTAGACTGAAACGTAAGTCTACAAAACTCTAAACCACAAAACTCAAACCCTAAATGTTAGTTTGATAGAAAATTATTGTATCAAATATCAAATTTACAAAATATAAACTACTCAGTAATAATATGTTAATTTAAAAAAAAAAATCAATCTAAATCTAACCCTAAAAATCTAACCTTTAAAGATATAACATGTTATGTGACCTTTTGTTACTAAACCATAAACATTGTTTCACATGGTTACCAAATCAATATATATTCTTTTTAGTTGTTCACTTATATACAAATTTAGTTTATAAACTTCATATTAACCTTTACATTGATGATTAATTAATAATTTCATAAAACTTAATTTTATATATTTTTAAACATAATTAACTAGATTAAATTACAATGTAGACTACAAATTAAGTCGACAATGTATATTGTGTATGACGTCTACAGGTATGTAGACTATATTTGTTATGTGTAGACTTACCAAAGACAAAACAGTAAAATGACTTTATGTTCTTTTGTTTGGTCACAAGGGCTAAATAGTAGTTTGAACACCTTTTTAGGTTGGGTTTGCAATTGATTGAATATGATGTCTACTTTTAGGGTTGCAATCAATTTTTGGATTGGTTTTAGCAATTCTCCCAAAATTGATTTAAAATATACATATATTCAAAAATTATTTTTACTAAAATATTTTCCAATAACCATTATTAAAAAATGTTTTCAATATATGTGATTATTTATATTATAGTACGTATAAAATACTATTAATTATATGTTTGATGTGTTTTTAAAAGAAAAAAATAAATTGTAAATTAGGGGTGGGCATTCGGGTAACCATTCCGGTTCAGTTTAGGTCTGTTTGAGTTTCGGATTTCCGAAGTCAAAGATTTCAGTCCCATTCGGATATTTCTAAATTTTAGTTCGGATTTGATTCGGATCTTTGTGAATTTGTTCAGGTTAGGATAACCCATTTAAATTCATCAGATACTTTAAATTTCACAAAATATATAAATAAAATAATATATTACTTATAAATTTGAATAACATATATCAGAATACCTGAACGTAACATATAAATTGGTTTAATTTAAATATTTAGATAGAGAATCAATAATTATGTTAAATATTTTTGGTGATTTGAGTATACTTTAACTATTTTAGATATTTACATTTGACTATTTATATATATATTCAATTATTTAAACCAACTTATAAGTACTATATATATTCTAGATGTTTTTATATACATTAAGTCTAAAAAATAATAAATATAAGTATATAAATATATTTTTAATACATTCATGTATCTGAAATATTTCGGTTGGGATTTTGTATTTTTTTTTGGATCGGAATCGGTTCGATTTTTTAGATTCAGATTTTTTGCTGAACTCTAATATTAACATAAAAAACTATATATTTTATAAAAATATACATCCACGCAGAACAAAGTTCAATACGAAGTTCTTTAAGAGAATTTTCAAAAATACCACTTTGAAGGTACCATTATTCATCTTTACCAGCATCTTTAATGGAATAAGTGGAGAGATATATCTTAAATGTGAAACATTAATAAAATAAAGTAAAAAGGGAAGTTTAGTGCCATGTCACCCTAATAATCTCACAAAACACTTCTTGTGGAAGACTTTGAGATATATATCTCTAATCACTATTTCAATTTTTTCCTTTTATTATATTGTTCTAAGATGTGTTGAAATACACCAATAAAGATGCTCTAAAGACATATTTTCAAAAATACCTTATTTATTAAAAGGTTAAAAACTTTTATATCTTTATATTTATATGTTTTTCAAAATTCTAACCCCAAATTTTAAATCCTAAACCCCTAATTCTAAACTTTAAACCCTAAATCTTCAACTCTAAACCCTAAATTCTATACCCTAAATTCAATATCCTAAACCCTAAACCCTAAAACCTCAACTATAAATCCTAAATTCCCAACTCTAAACCCTAAACTATATACCATAAACTCTAAAACATCAAATCTAAACCCTAAATCCTAAACTTTCATATATAAACCTTTCATTAAAAGTGGTGGTAAAAGTAGTTACTTTAAACGTGAAAAGCAGTACTATTAAAATTGTATTTTTGGCAATTTGTCTTCTTCAAGATAGAAAACCTAAACCGTGATTTTTGTTCCGCCGTTAGCCGATGGCATCGGCGATAACGTTTCGCATATACGCGTTGCGTCGTATGAGTCTATACACAACAACAGCAGCAGCAACAAGAATAGCACGCGTTGAATCTCCACTGTTCCAGAAACTTATCGAAGACCTAAAGTGTTGCAGAGACGTTGCCCAGGTTTCTCGAATCCATGGCTACATGGTGAAAACAGGAATCGACAAGGACGATTTCACAGTGAGCAAGCTCATCGCTTCCTCCTCTCTTCAAGATATCCGATACGCCTCCTCCATCTTCGACAATGTCTCCAACACTAATCTCTTCATGTTCAACACAATGCTCAGAGGTTATTCTATCAGCGACGAGCCAGAGCGAGCCTTTCCTGTTTTTAACCAATTGAGAGCTCAATTTTCCACCTTGGATCGCTTCTCGTTCATCCCAACTTTGAAATCATGCGCTCGTGGATTGTGTAGTGGGTTCGGTGAGGGTGTGCATGGGATCGTATTGAGATCTGGGTTCATACCGTTTACCGATTTGAGAAACGCTCTTCTTCGTTTTTACTGTGTTTCCGGGAGGATCAGTGATGCTCGGAAACTGTTCGACGAAATGCCGGACACAGTTGATGCTATTTCGTTTACTACTTTGATGAATGGGTATCTTCAAGTTTCTAAGCCCGCGTTGGCTTTGTATTTGTTCAGGGATATGCGGCAAAGTGACATCATTGTTAATGATAGTACGCTGCTTAGCTTTCTTTCGGCTACTGGTGATCTTGGAGACTTGTTAGGAGCAGAATCTGCTTATGGGTTTTTTATCAAGACTGGCCTTGATCTTAAGTTGCATTTAATCACTGCTTTGATAGGTATGTACGGCAAAATTGGGGACATGAGTTCAGCGCGCAGGATCTTTGATTCTGCTGCAAGGAAGGACGTTGTTATATGGAATTGTATGATTGACCAGTATGCCAAAATGGGTCTACTTGAAGAGTGTTTATGGCTACTGAGGCAGATGAAGTATGAACAAGTGAAACCAAATTCATCTACATTTGTTGGGCTGTTGTCTTCCTGTGCGAGCTACGAAGCATCATCAGTAGGACAGAGTGTTGGAGACTTGGTGGAAGAGGAAAGAATAGTTTTGGATGCAGTACTCGGAACCGCACTGGTTGATATGTATGCAAAACTAGGGATGCTTGACAAAGCTGTTGAAATTTTTAATAGGATGAAGAACAAGGATGTCAAGTCTTGGACCGCAATGATCTCGGGTTACGGAGCGCATGGACTAGCAAGAGAAGCAATAAATCTTTTCTATAAGATGGAGGACGAGAGCATCAAAGTGAAGCCCAATAAGATTACTTTCTTGGTTGTGTTGAATGCTTGTAGCCATGGAGGTCTGGTGATGGAAGGAATCACATGCTTTAAGAGGATGGTTGAGGTATACCGCTTCATACCCGAAGTTGAGCATTATGGTTGTGTGGTTGATCTTTTAGGTAGAGCAGGGCAGTTACAGGAAGCATATGAATTGATAAAGAATTTACCTATCACAAGCGATTCAACAGCTTGGCGTGCTTTGCTAGCTGCTTGTAGAGTCTATGGGAATGTAGATTTGGGGGGACTCGTGAGAACAAAATTGGTAGAAATGGGTGAGAGAAATTTTGCTGATGCAATTCTTTTGGCTGGAACACATGCTGTTGCAGGGAATCCGCAAGGTCGACAATATTTATTAGATAATGAATTGTATAAAGAGAAAAAGGAAGCTGGATATAGTGCCATTGAAATAGAATGGAGAAGGGAAGCAACCTGTGGGCTTCGTATTTATTCACCTGTGTTGGAAAGATAATCACGACAGGAGCCATGTATTTATATTTTGGTAACGGTAATGCTTTTAAAAATATTAACCGTGTATAGTGTGAGAACGCGCAGTTTATTTTGATTAAACTACTTGTAAGTCTGGGTAATTTTTGATACAATTACATGTAATTTTTGATACAATTACATGTAATTTCAATTGTAGACCCGAACTGATTCAGAATCAACAGAAACTACAATTTAAAATCAATCATAAATTTTCAGATACCTAGTTTGTCCAAATATTTGGGACCCAAAATTTAAAGATCTAATAGAAATAGACTCGAATGCCGAAGACTAACTACTTGGATGATATTAAAGTATATACTCACTTTAGATTTAAAAGTTGATATTGAAAATTTTCACACATATTAATAAATGTTAAATATATATTTTGATTATTAATTTTTGTTAATTTTATTTGCTTTTAATTAAGTTTTACTATTCATGTTTCTCAAATTTAAATTATGTTTTACTTTTAAAATGAAATGTATTAATCAAAAATAAAACATCAATCTTTTATACACTAAAAATATTATTTTAATTGTATTTATTCTTAAGTTTATTAATCCTTATTTATAACTTTGAGTAAATAAATTTTAAAATTTAAGTTTATGTTTAATATTTTGAACTTGAAAATATTAGATATAAAATTTAGTATATATTATGTAATAATTAGAATTGTATATTTAAAATTTACACTTTTGTGTTTATGATATAAGAAATTAATTTGAAATATGGGGTTTAGGTAAGATTTTAGATAAAAATTTAAAAATATAAACTTTGTGTCGATTTAAGATTTAGTATTTGAGTTTATAAAATGTTGGATTTGGTGTTTAGACTTAGGAATTGGAGTACAAGATTTAGTTTATAGTTTAGGGGCTGGAGTATAGTTTTTAAGGTTTAAACTTAAGATTTGAGATTAAATTTTAAGAGTAAGTTTCAAATTTGAGGTTAGAGTATGCTTATATTATATTTTTTTATGTTAGAGTTTAGGGTAAATAGTTTGAAGTATGGTTTAATATGAGAGTTTAAGGTTTAAGATTAGAAATTAAATTTTAAGAATATTAAAACTTAATTCACGCTTAAGATTGAGATTGTAGTATGAAAAAAATTAAAGTTATAGAGTTTGGGTTTAGAGTTTAGGAATTTAAAATAACTACAAAAAATCGTGAAAATCGTAGCACTGCATGGATATTTATAAAATAATCACAAATAATTATGTGACTAAAACATGACAAAAAGATATTTTTAAAATCAGCCAAGAAAATATTTGTGAGTAAACCTTAGTAAGGAAAATATGTTTTTATGTAAATTAGCTACATTTTAGCCATGTTTTATTTTGTGGCATCCTTAGCACAAAATATTCGTAACAAAATTGTAACTAAATAACTATTATGAAAATAAACGTGGTTAAACTGTGTCTTTTTCGCCATATTTTATTTCGTAGCAATTTCATAGCTTTTTCTACGATTTACACACATATAGCCATGTGTTTTGGTCGTGTGGGGTTTCTCTCTCTAGAGCTCTGAACTCTTTCTTTTAAGCTTTGTTTACTTCGCCCTCTGTTCTTTTTCCCGATCTTTCCTTTTCAATCAAAATCTTCCGCTTTCAGATCTTAGCCTTATTTTCTCCTCTTAAAGATGTCATCTGAAATGGATAACGCCATGCTTGCTTTTTCTTTACAAGAAGAGGAAGATGTTCCTTTTGATATGGCGGATTTCCCTCAGTACTACTCTTGTGAAAGAACTGTGAATAGTCTTATTGGTCGCATCCTCAATCCTCAGCATCAAAAGATGGCAAGTCTGATCCTAGACATGCCAAGGAAGTGGCAGAAGCAAAAGAGAGTTAGAGGTGTCGCTCTTACTAATGAAAGATTCCAATTCATCTTTAATTATGCATATGATTTAGAAGAAGTTGTGGAAAAGGGCATGTAGACCTATATTGAATGGGGGCTTTCGATTGATAAATGGGTTGAAAATCCTCCGCCAGATTACCTTCAGCATGTTCCGATCTAGGTCCAAATGAAGAATATATCGGTAAATCATTACACAGAAATCACGATTACGGCAATCGGCGAGCTCATCGGACATGTTGATACAGTAGCGTTTGATCCGACGAAATCTCAGAGACGTGACTTCGTTCGGGTAAAAATCATTCTCAATGTCTCAAAACCCCTTAGTAAGTTTTGCACTCTTAATCTTCGTGGTGGTTAACCACCACACTGTCTACTTTCACTATGAGAAAGTTCAGAAAAGAAGCTTTCTCTGTCAAAGATTGACGCATGCAAGTCATCGTTCTGAAGCTTCGAAAGCACAAGTGGCGCTTAACTATTTTCAGGAACTCTTCAGTTCTTCCAACACTGAAGATTATTCTGAAATTCTGAGAGGTTTTCCATCCAGAGTAACGGAGAGAATGAATATTGGTCTTATCAAAAACATTACACCTGAAGAAGTGAAGAATGCTGTGTTTTCCATTAAAGGAGAAAGTGCACCAGGAGTAGATGGAATGACTGGTTTTTTCTTTCAACATTATTGGGACACAGTAGGAGATTAACTTACCAAGAAAGTAATCAACTTCTTTGACGTTGGAATCATGCCAGAAGAATGGAACTACACTCAAATTTGCTTAATTCCTTAGAAGCCAAATGCTACACTGATGTCAGACTTGAAGTTAGTTTGTGTACTGTAATGTACAAGACGATTTCTAAAATCTTGGCTTCCGACTTCAGAATCTACTTCTGGATATCGTCTCAACAAACCAGTCTGCCTTTGTCTCCAATCGCCTCATACATAATATAATCTTAGCTCATGAAGCTGTTCACAGTCTCAACACTAAGGAGGAAATATTTGAGAATTTTATGGCTGCAAAAACTGATATGTCGAAGACCTTTGATAGGGTTGAGTGGAACTATCTTTAGACGCTTCTCTAATCCATAGGATTTCACAAAGTTTGGGTCAAGTGGATCATGGCGTGTGTTTCGTCTGTGAAATCTTCAGTTCTCATCAACGGACAATCCCATGGATGTATCTCTCTGGAACGAGGACTCAGGCAAGGTGATCCTTATCACCATTTCTCTTTGTCCTCTATGCAGAATGTCTCTCATTTCTCTTGAACCAGAAAGCTGCAAGCGGTTTGATCAATGGTATTCAGTTCTCTCCAGAAGGACCAGCAATTTGCCATCTGTTTTTTGCGGACGACAGTCTCTTTCTCTTCAAAGCTGATATATCACAATGTCAGGTTTTCCAAGAGGTTCTACAGAAATATGGTGATGCTACTGGACAATTAATTAATCTCAAAAAAAAAAGTTACATGATGCTAGAAAATGTTGATTTGCAAAGGTACAATACTCTTAGTTTTATCAGTGTTCTTTACATAGTGGTGAAAGAAAGCGATAGTCTGGTGAAACTGAAAATAATCAAATTTATTGTAAATTTAAAACTAAAACTGTTACCACTAACCAAAACCAAATCTGAAGACAAATGTTTAAAAACCAAAAACGTCAAACTAAATTGAAGGACATAAGTGAAGAATTAATAAACCTCTGGATGAGAGGAAGAATAACTATGAAAATAGAGAACGAAAAATGGTTTGCAAAAATGGATCAGAAAAATATGATGCATCTTCAGTACGTGATGATCATGTATCAGAACCGAACCGGAGATTGTCATCGCGAACCAGAGTTCTCAATCGCAAGTATCTGCAGTAAGCCAAACCAGTATTTTATTTAAGTATTTTGTGTTATTGTCTTAAGCATAATAAGGAGAGAATTGGTCTTCCTTGTGTTGAGGAAACCAACTTTCCCACATTTCCCATTTACCTAAGTTATAGGAGTTAAGCTCCTCTACGTTGTTGTTTCTCTATTTATTCTAATGAAAAAACTAGAAATAGGTAGTCTTAACTACCAAACAAAATTGTTCTTGAGTTTTCTTTTCATTTCTTTGACTGGGACCAACATTTGTTATCAGAGTTTTTTTTTTCTTTTGTTGTAACCCAAAGCATTATTAAGATTATGGCAAGCAACAAGGAGAGATTGGGGGACCTATAAACATGTCTCGGTATGGTGCAAGATGAGGTCGCCAAACTCAAAGAAGGCATTCACGCAAGGTTTCGGGGGAATGGAGGATTCCTTCAAGCAGATGTTGCCTGAAGCAGTAACGAGTATTCGTGAAGGTGGATCCAACACTCTAAACGGGAATGAGCCAGTAGGAAGATCCCAACCGTCGGTGTCGGTGAACAGAGAAAGAGGGGATGGCCACAACTTCCAGGCACCAATCGCTCTGCATCGTCACATCAAGCTTGTTTTTCCTAAGTTTCAACAGGGAGATCCAACAGCCTGGATAAGTAAGGCAAAGCAATACTTTGCTTATCAGGATTTGCCACAAGAACATCAAGTTGATTTCGCTTCATATCACTTGGAAGATGAAGCCAACAAAAGGTGGAAGGCTACCTCTAAAGCCCTTGGGGAAGAGCAGATCGTGATTATGTGGGAGGTCATTGAGGAGGAGTTGTTGGCACGATTTGGACCGAATGCTGCTGAGGATTTCGATGAGGCCCTCTCTAAGATCCAACAAACAGGAACCCTGCAAGAATACCACCGAGAGTTTGAACGTCTTCAGAATAAGGTCACCGGATGGACTTAAAAGGATTTTGTCGGTACCTATATTGGGGGTCTCAAGGATTCCATCTCGGATAGCATCAGGATGTTTCAACCTAAGACACTGAAATCGACTATTGAATTCGCGAGAATGAGAGACGAGCAACTTCAACGCAATCGCCGATTCAACGCTCTCAACAATTGTGGCACTCGAAACCCACCGACGAATCCTAAGACGAAAGGATCAACGTCCACGATGACAGCAAACGCTTGAGCTGGGATGAGATGAAGCGGAAAAGAAGTCTCGGCCTCTACTTCAGCTGTGATGAAAGGTACACTCTAGGTCATAAATGTCAAAAGTCGCAGTTACTTCTCATGGTGGGGGAGGACGACGAGGATGACGAGTCGGAGCAATCACCAGAAGTCGAAGAAGCTGAAATCACTTTGCAAGCGCTGACTGGTTGGGACATGCCGCAAACCTTACGAACTCCGGTAGCGATTAATCGACACAAGTTGGTGGCACTGATCGACAGCGGATCGACACACAATTTCTTCAGTGACAAGGTGGCTAGCAAATTGAATCTGCAAATATCGACTACTAAACCCTTCAAGGTCCGAGTCGCCGACGGACATCCACTCCGATGTGAGGGTGTTTATCGCTCGGTCATCACCATGATCGACGATATGAGATTCACCGTCGACTTCTACGTTCTTCCCTTAACTGGCCTCGACATCGTTTTAGGTGTTCAATGGCTCTCACAATTGGACCCGACTTTATGTGATTGGAAGGCCCATAAGATGGAGTTTAAATGGGCTGGTAAGAATGCAAAGATTCAAGGTCTTGCAAGTGGACGAATTTCGCAAGCGGAGCCCACTGAAATGGCAAAAGAGGCTCGTATGGGCCAAGCCTGCTTTGCTTTGAGTATCCAACAGCTGCAAAACGACGATCTAAAGATACCAGATTCGATGAATGCTCTTCTACAGCAGTACAACGAGATCTTTCAGATTCCAACAACACTATTACCGGAAAGAGACATAGAGCATCGCATCACCTTAAAGGAAGGATCAGATCCTATCAATGTCCGTCCCTATCGTTATGCCTATTTCCAAAAGGAAGAGATCGAGAAACAATTTAATGAGATGCTGCACACAATCCGCAAAAGCTCCAGCCCCTTTTCGTCACCGGTGCTCTTAGTCAAGAAGAAAGATGGGTCCTGGAGATTTTGTACCGACTACCGCACTCTGAATGCAGCCACCATTAAGGACAGATTTCCGATACTGACAGTAGAGGACATGCTCGACGAACTCCATGGCGCCACTGTCTTCGCTAAGCTGGATTTGACAGCCGGTTATCACCAGGTTCGGGTACACTCCTCTGACATTCCGAAGACAGCTTTTCGCACTCACAATGGTCATTACAAGTACTTGGTCATGCCGTTCGGATTGTGTAATGCACCTTCGAAGTTTCAGGCGCTCATGCATTCAGTCTTCAGGGAGAATCTTCGTAAGTTTGTTCTCGTCTTCTTCGATGATATATTGGTTTATAGTCGCACATGGCAGGAACATCTGGAACATGTTCGCATCATCTTCGATCTGCTCCAACAACATCGAATCTTTGTCAAGAAGAAGAAGTGCGAGTTTGGACGGGAAGAGCTTGAGTATTTGGGACACATCATACCAGCTGCAGGTGTCAAGGTGGATCAGTCCAAAATCAAAGCAATGGTCGACTGGCCTCCTCCGACAACCATTACCGAACTCAGAGGGTTTCTTAGACTCACCGGTTACTATCGTAAGTTCGTTGAGAACTATGGGATCATTGCTCGGTCTTTGACGAATCTTTTAAAGAATGGGAAGTTTTAATGGACAGCAACGACAGAGACAGCTTTTGTAGCTCTAAAGAAAGCCATGACGAGCACACCAACTCTCGCCTTACCTGATTTCTCGATGCCATTCATCATTCAGAGAGATGCTTCAGGCGAGGGGATTGGCGCTATCTTATCTCAGCAGGGGAAGCCGATTGCTTTCATGAGCATGGCACTTGGAATCGCAAAACAAAACTGGAGAAATGCTTGCTATTGTGATTGCAATTCGCACTTGGAGACCCTATCTTATGGGGCGCAATTCACTATTCAGACAGATCAGAAGAGTCTCTGCTTTCTCCTGGAGCAGAGGATCCTTACTCCTGAACAACAAAAGTGAATGGGTAAACTTTTGGGTTATGATTACGAGATTACTTACAAGCCGGGAACTGCTAATGCTGCAGCTGATGCATTGTCACGCCGCAGAGACAGCCCTTGCCTTAATGTGATCACAAGACATCACTTAGCCTTATGGGAAACCTTGCGCCTAGCTGCCACGACTGATCCTTTCCTCAAACGCATTGGACTTCAACCCGACGCTGCACCTGGAAAACCTTACGACCGCCGCAACAGTCTTCTTTGCTACAACAACCGCATCGTCATACCACCAGGATCTCCTCTGATCACGACCTTGTTGAAGAAGCATCATGATTCTCACATTGGAGGACATTATGGAGTTCTGCACACATTCAAGCGTCTTTCACAACAATTCTTTTGGCCAGCAATGCATAAGTCTGTTCGAGAATACGTGGCGTGATGTGGTACTTGTCAAAGAGCGAAGTACGAAAGTTTATCACCAGCTGGGTTACTGCAACGGCTTCAAATACCAAGCCAGATTTGGGAAGATGTATCAACGGATTTCGTCGACGGGTTACCACGTTCTGATAATCACACTTCGATTATGGTGGTTGTGGATCGTCTTACAAAATCAGCACATCTCATTCCGCTCTCCCATCCCTACAACGATAAGTCTGTCGCTACTAAATTGATTGAGGCCATCGTCAAACTCCATGGCATCCCAAAATCCATTGTAAGTGACCGCAACCCGATCTTTGTCAGTACTTTCTGGCGTGAGTTATGGCCACTACAAGAAAATAGTCATATTGCAATAGTGATATGTTGTTGCAATATGCTCATATATTGTTGTAAATATGAAATTGCAATACAATTGTAACAAATTTTAACTTCTTGCTGTTTGAATGTTGCAAATTCATGTTTGTCGCATATATGTAGCAAAATTAGCAACAAAAAGAGTTGTTGCTATTTATGTCATATTATTATAACAATTTTTTTATAACAATTTTGTTGTATATTTACAACGTATTTTGTAACCATAAATAGTGGAAAGATTGCTACGTAAAATATATAGTAAACAACATTGCAAATTTGCAATTATTTTTTTCTTGAAATTTAGTAGTATTGACGCAACAAAAATAATAATATTATTTTGGCACAATTGCAGCATATGGATGCAATTTAAAATTGTTACGAAATCTGCTATAAAGATATAGAAAATGTTGTTGTAATTTTTTTATAATAACTTTTAAATAATAAATTTGGTGCAAATATTTTGTGACAGTGATTAACAAATTAATAGTTGATATTATCTGTCTTGCATAAATTAATTATTTTCGTATTTTTGTTATAAGAAATATTAGATGTGTTATTTATTTTACATTAAATACATTTATAATAAACAAAAGTCAAATGACCATCTTTATTAAATAAATTAAAATATTAAAAATTTCAACAGTGCATTAATAGAGAAAAACCCAGCAATAATTTGAAACTGGAAAGAACTAATAAAAATTTAGAAAAATAACTAAAGCATCCAATTAAAATTTAATTGTTGACACCCTTGGATAGATAGCTGGCCAAAACTTATTCTCCAAGCCCTCAAGATTGTTCAGCCTTTCTTTGATCTTTCAATGGCGACTGTCATTTTACCATTGATTGAAACTTCACTAAGAAAGCTCTTAGAACAAACACACAATCTTTTGTGGAATCAACCAACTGTAGAATATAATATATGTAAGACAAAAAATCTATGAAGAAATCTAAAAATATATATATATATAAGAAGATTTTAAAAGTACTATATTGCACTACCTTCAAATATATTTCATTCTTTTTCTCAGAAAGTTAACTCTTCAGTTGTTAGGATATCATCTTCAAGCATATGATCATCATTGCCATCTGATTCATCTGAAAATTTTACAAGATCAAAGTTAACACATAAAAGCAATTAATGAAGGATATATAACATACAAGGAAAAAGAAGAATTATTGGAGATGAGTTACTTCGGAAGAAATACAGTTCGCAAAAGTCAGATGAATTATTAAAAACACCCTATAAGCTGTACCTGTATATATATGAAAAGAATAAAATCTAAGTGACTCTTGATAATTGGTATCCATATATTTTATTGTTATTATCGAAACAAACTAAAATCAAACGACATATAAGTCGGAAACAACATTGGCACAATAAAAATATTCTAGTAGTAGTTGCTAAGGGATTACAACCTGAAAGATTACGTAAACAAATTAATTACGTACGTTTTTTTTTGACTAAATTTGAATTAATTACATACGTTACAATCCATTTCCCAACAATGACGCAAAAGAAATTTGAGAAGTTACCTGTGGCTGTAGTGTATCTTCTTCACGTGATTACGGACTAGCCGACATAGTAAAACAAGAACTTGGCAGAGAAGAAACAAGAATTATACTAAAACTGTATTAGTAAAACATGAGATGTGTCTCTGGATATTCGAGAAGAGGCCAAGTTAATTAAGAATTCTTAACACTCACATCAAAGAAGTGGCAAAGCCAAAAGTACATAAGATGGTAGTTTCTTAGTATGAAACCAACATGTTAAAAACAAGAACAAGAGATCAAATTGAAAGGTGAATGATGTTTGGAAGGGGAGGATAATAGTAATGATCCACTAGAGCAGAATAATTAAAGCAAACAGCCTAAGGAAAATGAAGTACAAGCAGCTCAAAAACAATGGATTTTGATGTTGTCATTTTTCAAAGGCCAGCCTGTTCCATGAAAAAAAGTAAGGGCGATGAGATAATGAAACAATGTTTGATTTATGCAAATAGTAATATGCTAACTATAAAGACAAACAGTAGTGGATGACCTATGGAGTTTCAAAACACACACCTCTCCCAGTTTGAATCATTGAAAGGTTGATCAAATGTCTGAATTGCATTGTTTGAGAATCTTGAGATAGTATACATCATCATGATCTGAGTCTAGTTCCTCATCAAGGACATCATGAAGGTTGACAAATTGTTCTTGTTGGTCAGCTAAATTGTCGACTGTGATAAACGGATCAGCCACAGCAATTATTTCGCCACTCTCATATTGTACCTTTTAGACGAGGATATGATATAAAATATACTTGGTCTGCTTGGCTAGCAAAGATAAACGGATCATGTTTTCCGTCTCGTCTATCGATTAACATCAATGACCCCATATTTGTTTATGCGTATTCCTTTATCCATTGTTGTGTCATACCGATTGCATCTGAAAAGTACAATTCTAAAACCAACAATTCTTAGATAATACATCTCAAATATTTGTGTTATGATTAGGTAACATTCTGATTCGTTTTTGTTTTGAATAAGAATTAAAAGATATAATTACTGTCATGTTTTTCGTCACATATTATTTTATATATCTTTTGCAAATTAGCAATGATTCAAAACTGTTGAATATTTCTAGCAAAATTTGTAAGAAATTTTTTTATGTTGCAAAATATTGCATTTTAGTAATGAAAACATGCGACATATATTGTGGTTGTGATTTTGCAATGAAGTTGTAATGAAACTGTATCGAATATTCTTTATTGCAAAAGTATTGCAATAATCATAGCAAATTATCAACATAAATGGATGTTGCAATTTTTTTGTTGCAATATAGTTATTTTCTTGTAGTGGGCGTTTATCAGGAACACAACTAAGGATGTCATCAGCTTACCATCCTCAAACCGACGGCCAAACCAAAGTCGTCAACCGGATCATTGAACAGTATCTGCGTTGCTTCATTCACCACCGTCCTAAGCAGTGGAGTACCTTTCTTCCATGGGCGGAGTACTGGTATAACACCACTTTTCACACATCTACAGGTATGAAACCGTTCAAAGCTTTGTATGGCAGAGAACCATCTCCATTAGTGCGCTACGAGAAGGGCACTACACCGGTCTTGGAGCCTGATGAACAACTGGCTGCATGAGACGAGATATTGCAGGATCTGAAACGTAACCTTGAACGAGCCGGCAACAGACTGAAAAAGATGCATACCTGAAGCGTCAGGACATTTCTTACGAAGTCGGTGACTGGGTTTATCTGCGTCTTCAAACATACCGTCAACATACCATCTTCAAAAGCACTTGCCAAAAGTTGTCTACAAGATACTTTGGACCTTTCCAGGTAGAAGCACGCATTGGACATGTTGCCTACCGCCTTAAACTTCCAGAAGGTACTCGTGTCCACTCTGTTTTTCACATCTCCTTACTGAAGAAACGAGTCGGAGACACCATGCCTGCATCGGGAACACTACCGCCTCTACGCTCCAATGGTCTCTTACAACTAATCCCAGAAGCAGTGTTGCAAGTTCGAGCCTCACAACAAGCAGGAAGTCAGCTCAGTGAAGTGTTGGTACAATGGAAGGGTCTACCTAAAGAAGATGCAACTTGGGAGGATATCGAATAGCTGAAACAGAGTTACCCTGATTTTAATCTTGAGGACAAGATTCATTTTGTGGAGGGGAATAATGATGCATCTTCAGTACGTGATGATCATGTAGCAGAACCGAACCGGAGATTGTCATCGCGAACCAGAGTTCACAATCGCAAGTATCTGCAGTAAAACAAACCAGTATTTTATTTAAGTATTTTGTGTTATTGTCTTAAGCATAATAAGGAGAAAATTGGTCTTCCTTGTGTTGAGGAAACCACATTTCCCACATTTCTCATTTACCTAAGTTATAGGAGTTGAGCTCCTCTACGTTGTTCTTTCTCTATTTATTCTAATGTAAAAAACCAGAAATAGGTAGTCTTAACTACCAAACAAAATTGTTCTGGAGTTTTCTTTTCATTGCTTTGACTCGGACCAACAAAATATCACGGGAATAAGAAGACATCTTGTTTGTTTCTTTTTTCTCCAAAAAACAATATTTAAGATATTGCGTAGATATTAAAAAGATTTTTTACAAAAAAACTTATTTTTGGTGAAACTATTAATTTAAATATTAAACAGATTATGATAATAAAATGTGAGAATAGTATTAAAAATTTAGATTGGAAAATTTAGTAAATTCTTATATACAAAAGTATATTTTTCAAAAAACTTAAATAATGGTTTAGTTTGCAAATTAAAATCTTGTATAAGTCTATTTATCCAAATTTTCCCATTTTCTTATGCTTAAAAATTATATCCAGTTTTAATATTAAAAATCAGTTCAAAATAATAGAGGACGAGTGCAAATAGATAAATTATAATATTTTGATTCTCATATATTTATATATTTATAGAATTTTAGATAAATAGGAAATTAATAATATTAACAAATTAAATGTGTTAACATATGCTATATACAAGTTATATACGGGTCGTCGGATATATCTTTTCAATCACGTGTCTAGGTCGAATATGAAAACATTACTTCAAACTCAAATATTATAATATAAAAAATTTAAAATTGTTTTTTATAATAAAAATTTATAAATTCATACATATTTTATCAAAACAAGCAACAAAAATTGTAAGAGGTTTGAAAGCACGGATCAAAATCAAGTTTACTTTTAAATAAGAAAATTCATAATTAATATTAACTATAATTATAAATGAATATAATTCATTTTGATTTATTGAATCAGAAATAAATTTCTATAATATTTTCATACATAATTCATATTCATAATTAAATTACTACCCCGATTAATAAATATATAGTAACTTAATCCATTTATTAACTATAAATAGTTAGAGAAAAACATATATTCATGACATTTACAACATACTTCAACTTATTAAAAGAAAATATCAAATTAAAATATATAAACTAATTAATAATTTTATATTTTAATATTCATACTTAAATTATAATACTAAAAATAATTCATTTTATTTATCAACTATGAGATGGGTTGAATGACATAGAGTTAATTTATACAAAATTAAAATAAATTTCAAACAATATAATAAAAAAAAATTTGTAAAATAATATAAAACTTTAAAATATGATTAAATTTATATGACCAGGTTATGTAAGTGAAATATCTTATTTTCAGTAGTTAAGTTTTTTGATAAACTTTACTTCAGCGTTTTTATCTGCTTACAAAGAATCTAGGTTGTGCGATTGCATTTAACTAACTTTACTAATAATTCTATTTATACCTAGTATAATAATTATTAAATATATATGCTAGCCTATGATTAAGAACTAAATAACTAATATATTGTTTTTCTTAAAGAACAATGAATTCAATTTATATTAACACTAAATTTATGTAACTAATCAACTATATATTATTTATTAATATGTAAATAATTATATACGTTTGTTGGACCCGATTTCGGTCAGCAATCTAAATGGGCCGGAGGAGAGAGAGATGGCCGAAGTTACCAGGGCCCATTCGGGAGGACGAATTCGAAACAGAGAGATCGAGATCCAAAGATCACGGAGCGGTTGCGAAGATCGCAGAACAACAACGACTATAAACGGAGATCGAAGACAAGTATGAGGACACATAAAAAAACCTAGAGAGAACACACAATACACTTGAACCTCGTTTTACTTCGTTTTAGGCCTCAACTTCGATCGATCTCTTTTATAGTTCCGGGTCTCACTTTGTTTATTGTAATCGACCTCTTTGATCAATAAAAATCCATTTTCGTCAACTGTTTTCCGATTATATCGTTGTGTTCCAAGGATATCGTTGCCCACATCCTTCTCATTTTCCAGTTTACATCAGAAACACTATCAAATACTTAGTGTGCATTTTAGGATCTACAATGTCCACTAATTAATATATATATATATAATTGTACTTTAATCCAAATACAAGAAATAAATTATTCAAGACTTTCACCAAAATACATAATTATATAATTATTATATAGATACACTATTAAAATGATATATATATATATATGATGAAATAAATAAATATAAATTGTTAACGGGTTATTCCAACAAATATAAAACATATTTATCAAAATATGAAACTAATTGAACAAGACATGCAACACACTTGAAGTTGGGCTATAGTGTTCATGTACCTATTGGGATACGAGTTGGATGTTTTAAATTTTGATTCTAATTTATATCACATCATAGGTCTCTTCTGGTAAATTGGAAGTACAAATCTGGTTTGGATATAAATTGTTTGATTTCAAACTATATTGGTTTGATTCAGATATATCTGAAATTAAATCTAAATTTAAAAAAAAAGCAAATAAATAAATATTTATTTATATAAAATTAGATATTCAAGGTACTTATTTAAAATTTAAATACTTATTTTTAGATATCATTTCAAATGTATATTTGTGATTGTTTTGGACATTCATATCGGTTTTCAGATTTTTTTCTAGGGTTTTCCGTTTATGTGTTACATGTTCGGGTTCGGCTAATAACATTCTGAGTTCATATATGTTTTGTACTACCCTACATGATACAATTCGGTATTTCTTACATTTCGGGCCGAGTATGGATCAGAGTTTTTTTTTTTTTGGTTCGCTTTAGACTTCAGGTTATGGATTTTATGCCTAGGCTTACTTTAAATAAATAGAAAATACTATTATATAAAAACATTTCACCAAAAATTATCCCGCGCTTTGAACATACGGATAAAAATCTAGTCTAATCTATTAATCTAAGGTCATATTTTTTTTTATCTTAGAAGTCATTGTATGACCATTTAATTAGTTGTTTAACATGTCATATTTTATAATTTACATTAAATATTTTACTATATAATATTTAAACAGTATATCAGAGAGAATCTACACTTTGAGATGTAAAAAAATATTTAACATATACCCCATTCTTCTATATTTAGGAATATCAATTAATTACAATTTTGGCACAATTGTTATCATAAAAGACCTGCAAAGATTGCCAACAAAGTTCAAAGTGTTATGAATATTATGTTGATGTTCATATCGAAAGTTTTAGATACACTTGTTCCCCACTCCAAAATAGACTTTGTACCCAAGTTATTATAATCATATATAAGAGCAAGAGCATTGGGAGTTCATGCACGAACTTTAAGAAGAAATATATTAAAATACATACCATATCGCTGATGCTGATGCCCTAAATGACTAATTACTCATGGAATAATACACACCAATTCCCCTCTTTCTCTCTTCTCAAATTTACAACACGTTATTAACATATACCCATTCACCTGTTTGACAAAAAGAAAACATATACCAATTCACCTATATTTTAGGGATATCAAATAGTTACAATTTTTGCACAATTATTATCATTAAAAACCTGAAAAGATTGCCAACAAAGTTCGAAGAATTTAATAAATTTATCTTTTCATCTAACTCACCAAAATTTGTATAAATTAAATTTACATACCTATTTTAATATTTTAATTATCACGTAAACCATTGTATTCTAATATATTATCATTTCCACTCTGAAAGCCATAAATAATGATAGAACATATTCAATAGTCAGAACATATTCACTGATATTTTAAAAGTTATGATTGTAACACAAAAACTGATTTTACTTAAAATCCAGCTTGAAAACATATTTGATATTTTGAGTATTTTAAAATATTAAAATTTCTTTGTATTTCGAACATTAAAATCTATAGATAATGCAAACAAAGTTAAATTGGTGGGTTATAATATTTTAATTTTCATAACTTGTATTTATATAAGTTTTATTTACATTTAGAAAATTATTTCTCATTTAAATTTAAATATTCGAAACTAAAAATAAATGTGAATCGTAAAATAAAATACGTAACAAAATAAAAATCTATATTTAAAAAAAATGAAAGATTATGTTAATTATTTATTAAATATTTGTGTTTTTAAGTGAAGGTCCAATGCAAAACTATATTTATTTTTGAATATCTTCTGTTTAATTTATTTTTTATACTTTTGGTTATAATGAAATACACATTTTAAATATTAACTATATAAACAAATATTAGTTAAAATATAGTATGTATTATTATAGTTTTATAAATTATAAGCATTTACAAACTACCTAATTTTGCGACAAATAATTGTACATAATTTAAACTAATTTATATAACAACAAATATTATAGTTCTTAATAATATAAATATATATATATATATATATATATATATTTATTTATATCTATAATATAATTGTCAAATATACAATTTTGAAATTATATTTATCTACATAATATTATGCCATATTAGATTAATGTATCTATCGTATTAAAATATATCACACAAATCGCTAACACATGTATTTCTTTTAAAAAGTCCAAGAATAAAATATTAAATTTATACACAGATTTCAAATCAAAATGACCATCTTTAAATTTCATAAAACTAAAAAGTATACTTGAAATCCTAATATTTATAATTCATGTTTAATTTATTAAAATAAAATTAATAAAAACCTGCATGTGGTTGAAATAGAAAAATTCTCATAAATTAGAAAGACCAAAAACTAAAACATTAAAAGAGACACACAAACCTCAAAACTGAATAATAATTGAATCTAGAATAGGAACACAAATAATCAATTTGATAGTATTCTCAAATATTATACACATATAAAATGAAAAATAATTCCGCGCATCAATTTGATGGCATTCTCAAATACTATAAACATATAAAATGAAAAATAAATCTGCGCATCTGCGGGAATCAAAATCTAATAATCTTTTAATCAATTACTAGAATCACTCTCCACATGACAACAATCTGCTTAAAAAGCAGACAACCCGCTTGTAGTTGTACAAAAAACGATTAAAAATAATCAGTGATTTGCGTGTTGAATCACAACCACTATTCGGGTTAATGAGGGAAAACATGCTATTTACCCACAAGAAGTATCATATCCTCCTATATTTCTCTCAAACTATGATCCCATCTTAGATATCCCCGTAAAAACTATATCATAACTCTTATATCCCTCCGATAAAAGTTCGAAAGCCATAACCCCATAAAATTAAATTACTTGGTTTAAACCTATAAACTAAAACCGTTTTGGTTAATTAAACCATTTGTAGACCAATAACGATCCGATTAAGATCTGATTACATCAATCAAATCAGAAATTATAAACCATGAGCCGACAAATTCATTTACCCTTTCACTTAAGGCTGAGTACGTCGTATGTAAGTGGTTATTTTGTTGGCTCATCTATATATATAAAGTTGGGTGTCTTCCCTCCTGGTGAAGCCACGTAGGCGGACACGTCAATAATTCGAGCTACGCTTGGTCGACACGTGTCACTGTTAATTGAAACTCATCGTTTCATTAACATCGTGATTGACTTGATTTGGTTTTTGGGCTTAATCCCCGTTTTGGTTTCGGCCTGTAATACGTTTGTAATCCTAATTTGCTTCTGCGAAGAGAACGACGGCGATGGGGAACGAGATGCGTTCCTGCTTCCTCCATGAATCTGCAACTGACGGAGTTATAGCTTCGTGTTAAATTTGTTGATTCATTGACACACGATGTCCGGTGTTAGTTTCGTATAAATATATGTGAGTATCACTCCTCTCTTACATATCTTCACTTCATTCTCTATTATATCTCATACTAACCGAAGTCGATATGGCTAGTTCAAGAGATTTTTTCTCCGATGTGAAGACCGGCAAGTGTTCCTCTGTCGTCGAGGCTAGGCTTCTGCGGATTTGGGAAGCCAAGACTGTCAAACGTGGTAGAGAAATCAAGTGGTCGATATGCTCATGGTTGACATCAATGTAAGTTTTTTTTTCCAGATTCCGTTAGATCTGAATCAGATATAAATTCTGGCGAGCCTTACTGTCGTTTGATCGATGTTATTTTTTTTATACTTCTGCTTCCTGATTTTTGTTATTCAAATATAAATTCCGGCGAACTCTCTATCGGTTTTCTTTATATATTCCGTATAAATATATTTTCAGTTAAAAAATTAATGGTACTATATTGATCGTTCTCTCTATCGCATCATCAGACGTTTACTATCACTCGCATCCTCAACGAACATGAGCGTCTGCCAGTCCCTGACTTTGTCGTCAATGTGAGAATGATCTTAGTTGTCTTTGTTTCTTTAATTACATCTGGATGTATGTATGACTTTCTGAATTGGATCAGGGAGGAAACGATGGTGGTTATGCAGGTCTGCGAGATGGTAATCCAGTTCCTATTGAGACCTATGCTGGAGACTAGAGATGTCAATTGGGCCTTCTATTAATGGGCAGCCCGTGTCCAAATCAATTTGGTCCAAAATGGTCAGATCCATATTAGACCAGAATCAAGTATTGTCCAAACGGGCTAACCCAATTATGTCCATGGTTTAAGTTGGGTTTTTCCACTTGGACAACGGATAGCCCAATAGACTTAAATGTCTAGGGTTTCTGATTTGGGGAAAACACAATTTTCTCTCATTTTTCGGATCTCTTCGATTCTCCTTCGATTCTCCTTCTCTCCTTCGTTGATTCTTCATCTCCTTCTTCGATTTTGTTCGATTCTCCTTCGTTTCTGCTTCGATTCTCTTTCGTTTCTGCTTCGATTCTCCTCCGATGATGGGTCCATCTTAAACGTCATCAACTTCGCCGTATTTGAAGGTATCTTAATGAGTTAATGAGTTAATGATTTGTGTTATGGGTTTTCAGTATTAGCTTCTGATTAATATCTTATGTGTTAGATCACTTCGCCGTCTTCGATCCGGTCCAAAGTCACTTCGCCGTCTTCGATTCGATCCTTCTTTGCCATCTCTGAAGGTTAGATTTCATGAGCTTTGACTCCCGTCTATTAAGTAACTAATGATCGAATTTGTGTTATGGGTTTTCTAGGCTTTGACTCCCGTCTGGTGATTTGGCGTTTACACAGTTGGATGACGTTCAACAGCAACAGCAACATCAGTCACAGCTTCTGGATCCTCTTAGTGTGTTCAGTATCGGGTATAGTCAGCTACTGTGTATCTAAACGTAGTTTCTGTGCAATACTTGTCCCTGCTTTTACCTTGCTTTAACTTGTGCCCGTAAGTTTAGTTATAGCTATCACATTTTTTTGGTAAAGAAGAGTAGCTTGCAGTGGGGTTTAAGCATCACTATCTTCCACACCACATCTTCACTTTAAATTGCTCTTACTAGTCTCTTGAATATGTGAAATGTAGTGGTTTTCGTTTATGTAAGGTCTTCTCTTGAATAGTCCATGATTTGTTGTTATGGGTTTTCAATACTAACTTCTGATTTGTTTCTTCGTTATCTTTGAAGGTATTTCTCTTGTCGTTGAAGAAGTTTGTGTTATGGGTTTTCAATGAAGATACTCGAAGCTCTCTCTTCTCCATCGCATCTCGAAGCTCTCTCTGATTCTCCATATAGCATCTCAAAGCTCTCTTCTCCAAATCCATCTCTTCGTTTTCTCGTTGAGGTATTGGCTCATGTCTTAGTTCAGATGTTTGATGAGTTTCTCTTTTCTGCTCTGTTTAAGCTTGATAGAGTCTCGCTTTATGTTTTAGTGATAATAGTTTCTAGATGTTTGAATGGGCTCTAGGTTGTCTTTGATTTGGTCTCTGTTCCATTAGATGGGTTTGTGTCTGATGTTGATGTTTAACTGATGCTTATTCTGACTGTATTTTGCAGATTCTCTGAGCTCATCTCATCTCAACTAAACTTATCTCTTCCTTTTGTAAGCACGGTTGTGTCTGTGTGTCTCAAGCTCTCTTCTCCAAACCACTCTCAGAGCTCAGACTGTCGTAAGAAGCTACCATTGGGGTCTTTTCAGAAGCTACGAGAGGCAAGTAAATGTTTTATCTCTTGACTCTTGAGGTTCATTTTCTCTGTTAGTTATCTCTTGAGGTAAGTAAATGTTTTATCTTCATTGTGAATCTGTGATGTTGTTACGATTTATCTCTCACTTTCTATAACTTATATGTTCTCTTTTGTTCTCTTTCGTGTAGATGAACACAAATACTTTGAACCTGTATGATGATGATTATTTGAGTGTTGAAGACGTAATGGCTGAGAATGAAGATGAGCAGAATGCACAAGCTGAAGACGTCATGGCTGATTCTGTAACGAGTGTTGCTCAGACTGCTGGTGCTAGAGGTAAACACAGACACTCGACCTGTTGGAAGAATTTTAGTATTGTAGGAGATAAGTTGCTTGATGGAACTCATAATTTCAAGTGCATTCACTTCAATCATACATACAACTTAGATCTACATAGGAATGGAACTAATACTATGCTGCGTCATTCGAAACGGTGTAGTAAGACTCCTGGATGTACCCCTGGTAGTAATAGGAAGCTGGATATGATGGTCTTCCGTGAGCACAATCTCCCTTACCAGTTTGTTGAGTATAGAAGGGTGAGGGATGCTCTGGCTTATGCGAATTCCAGCATTGTATTCTGGTCTAGGAACACGACGGTAAGTGATGTACTTAAGATTTATGAGAAGGAGAAAGCCAATCTTAGGAAGGTGTTGAGTGAATTTTCTGGTAAGATCAGCTTCACTACTGATCTTTTGAAAGCAATCACGATAGAGGGCTACTTGTGTCTAAAAGCTCACTATCTTGACGTAAACGGGAAGCTACAAGCGAAGTTAGTGGAGTTTTGTGCATTTCCTCCACCTCACACTGGTGCAAGCATTGCTATGAAGTTGATGGATATACTGAAGGAGTGGGGATTAGAGAAGAAGGTGTTTACCGTAACGGTGGACAACGCTAGCTCCAATGATAACATGCAAGTGTTTCTAAAGAGGCAACTGCGCAAGAATCTGTTGTGTAATGGTGAATTTATGACCAAACTGGTTTCTGGCTCCTCATACCCGACAGCAAACCTGCATTTTATGCAGGTGTGGAAGATAGAGAGTTGGTTGAGACATCATGCGAATTCTAAAGATGATGCCATATCTGAGATGGTGAAGATCATGAGGCTAAAGTTCGACAAATATTGGGATGACTATAGTGATATACTGGCAATTGCTGCGGTCATGGATCCGAGATTGAAGTTCAAGTGCTTAGAGTACTGCTATACAACATTAAACCCCTCAACAAGCAAACCTAAGATGGATCACATCCGTAAGAAGCTCGAAAAGCTGTTTGGAGTGTATAAGAAGAGTACTAGGACCGCTGCTGCAACAAGTTCAGACACCACTTCTGCAACTAGTCTACCAACTGGATATGATGTAAGTGACTCTCTGATATCTCCTTTACTTTTATACTTTGTACACTACTTGAGCTCACATTGTTAACCGAGAGATGTGTCCCATTGTATAGCTTATTAATCATTTTTTAATGTTCATACACTGTAGGGGTTCTATGCATTCATTACTCAAAATGCAGGCGAAGGCAAATCAGCCTTAGATGTGTACTTGGCTGAAGCGCCCATGGATTATTCTGCCTTTCCGAAGCTAGACGTCTTAAAGTACTAGAGAAACAACAAAGCTCAGTTTAAGGAGTTGTTTCATATGGCGTTTGATGTGCTTTGTATTCCCATCACTACTGTACCCTCGGAGTCGTCTTTTAGTGCTGGAAGTCGGGTCCTTACTAAGTACAGAAGCCGACTACTACCATCCAATGTACAGGCGCTCATATGTACAAGAAACTGGATCCGTGGGTTCGAACCAATGAGTAAGTCGTCTCCACCTGTTTCTCTTATGTGAAATACTTGCATATGTGTTGAGTATGAGATATATTTGTGGATTCTATGAGTTTCTGTTGTGTTTTCAGTTACTCGTCTGTTGTGTTGAGTATCTGTATGTGAAATACTTGCGTCTGTTGTGTTGAGTATGAGATATACATGTTTCTCTTATGCTTAATGTCATAATGTGCTAGGTGATTCTGAAGATGAACATAAAGCGAAAGAAGAAGAGAGTGAAGACGGAAATGAAGAAGATGAATAAGAAGAAGAAGAATAAGAAATAGAAGAAGGTGGTGGTGGAAAGAAGAAGAAGGTGGTGACAAAGAGAATAAATGCAACATGATGTTGATGATGAAATTTAAGTGTTGTAAAATCTTTAAAATTTGTGTGTTTTCATTTTTCAGTGTTGTGGAATCTTTAAAACTTGTGAACGTCTCTGTTTTAAGTGTTTGTGTGACTTTGAAACTGAATCTTACTCTTTAAAACTGGAAATTTGTATTGTTTACATTAAATAGACATATAGGCCCATGGACAGCCCAACAAATCTAGTAAATCATGGTCTTATTTGGTTATGGTCTCATTTGGACATGGTTCTATTTGGACTTCGACAAAAAATGTCCAGCAAAATAATGAAGCCCATACAGACAGGCCCAAACCCGCCCGGCCCGCCCAATTGACATCTCTACTGCAGACGACAGTAGTGATTCAGCGGTGAGTGCTGATGCTAATCGCGTGTTATATGTTTTTACGTATAGGAATAATAATCTAAAATAAATATACTTGGTTTAGGCAAGTGTATGCTATTCCGAGAAATACATCTTTTTGTTTCCTCCGAGCCATTTTGAAGCCCGAAGGTTGACTGATAATATACTTCATGCTCTTTATAAGTTGCCCACTTAGGTTTGATTTTGTTTTTTTCCGTATTTTGCCCAGACATTTACTCTGCATTTGAGAATAATTATGGGTGATGCTGAAGAAGTATCGCAACACTGTAATTATGGGTGATAATTATGTTTATTTCTGTCTGTCTTTTGGCCAGGCGTTTGCTCAGCATTTGAGTATAGTTATGGGATTGATGACGATACATGCAAGCGATTGTTAGGGTACGTGCTTTTTAACCTCGACATGATCTATGTTTCATTGTCTGATAAAGTTATGATACATTGTATGAGTGTCTTTTAGATCTTACGGCTACATACCCCTTTCAGGTCAAGAGTATGTGTAATTGTCTAATTGAAACGCTTAGGAAAGATGAAGTGTACTGATTAGCTGTTGCAACTGCATTTTTACTCATAAGCAAACTTGTGGTTACTGAGGAAATTCCTCCCTGAAACTCAAGCCTCCTGCTACTCATCATTACAGTGCCTTTCAAACCCACACACCATCAATGGCCACCTTGAAACTTGATGCAGCATACATCCTTTTCCTTTTCGGCTTTGGTTTTCCTTATCTATCTAGTTTACTTAAAAGCTTTATGTTTCCTTTTATTTATCGACAAGGAAGAGTTATAATTCCTTTTTCGAATTAGCATTGGTGTTTTGCTTTCATATATATAGTCGATACCTAGGTGTTGTAAGGTCACGACTTTGTTTAATAATATTTTCTGAGCTTTTTATAAACTCAAACCTTGTTCTCGGATAGAGCTTCGACTCTCAACGATCTCAAGAAGACAATTAATCTAGGTATTCTCAGAATCAATAGATTACTTGTGTTATACGTAGTTACGACTACATCAGTTGGTATCAGAGACTTACTGTTTTGATTTTTCAATCAAGACAAAGATCTTTGTTCCTTCCGCACCACTCTATCGTTCTCTCTTTGCCTTCATCACGCGATGCCTCCTCGCAAACAACCCCCGGAAGATTTTCAGGAAGAACTTCGTCATACCTTGGAAACTTTCACCACCGGCTTACATGAAACTCTTCTCCATGCTATTGAGACAGCGATGACAAACGTCATTCAACGACAACAACCCCCTCCAGTTCAACTGGCTAATCGTCATCACGAGGAAGATGATTCCGATAATGACTTACCTGAAAACTTGTTCGCCAACGTTAATGTTCCAGGACGCCGCAACCAAGCTCGCATCGCCCCTCCAGCTGATCTCCAACTCAACAGACGTGAAATCCAGCTTGAAGAACGACGGTGGGAGACCGGGTTTCGGGTTGAGATATCAGAGTTCTCCGGCAATCTCAGTGCAGACGAATTCCTAGACTGGTTAAGCTCCATTGAAGAGATTCTTGAGTTTAAAAGAATCCCGGAAGATCAATGTGTTCTGTTGATCGCCTACCGTTTCAAAAACCGCGCCATGGCCTGGTGGCAACAGATTAAGGAATCATGACGCAGAGCGGGTAAGCCACGTATTGATACATGGGAGCGACTTAAGAAGCATATGCGCCGCGCCTTCCTTCCTTATAACTATGAACGGATCCTCTACAACAAACTGCAGGCCCTCCGCCAAGGTACAAGAACAGTGGAAGAATATTCTACGGATTTCTTCACCATGGTAGCTCGTGCAACTATAAGTGAGACAGAGGAGCAACTTATTTCTCGTTTCATAGGTGGTTTGCGCTATCAAATACAAATTGCCTTGCAGCAATTTAACCCTCTCACTGTTTCTGAAGCTTACCAACGAGCTTTGGCAATGGAGATTCAATAACGTTCCTCCTGGACCAATAATAATACTCGTTCGCGAACAACGACACAAGCTGCCAGTACTAGTACATCGTCTCCAGCATATACTGCACCGACGACGAATCCACAGGCGGAATCTATTGCTCAGTCTCGTCCACCTCGAACCGGTGCTCTTCGTTGTTACTCGTGTGGAGAAAACGGCCATATACAGACAGCGTGTCCAAACTAGAAGCGCCGAGGTCTCTTAAATCAAGACGAGCAGCTTGACAAGGATCCCATATATGACAACTATGACTCTGACACACAGCAGGAAGTGGACTCAGAACTCATAGCTGGAGATACAGGAGCGAATACTCTCATTCTTCGTCGTAACTGTCTCTTACTGCGTTCAAACGACGAATCATGGCTACGCACAACTCTGTTTCGCTCCACCTACACCATCAATGGGAAGATTTGTAAAGTAATTATTGACTCCGGAAGCTGTACTAATGTTCTCTCAGCGACTGCAGTCAAGAAATTAGACCTCAAATCAACAGTTCATCCTTCTCCATATAAACTAGCGTGGCTTAACAAAGGCGTGGACATCACCGTGTCCAGACAGGTTATGGTCTCTTTCTCCATCGGTACATATCTCGACACTGTTTGTTGCGATGCTGTCCCTATGGACGCATGTCATCTTCTTCTTGGTCGTCCCTGGCAATATGATAAAGACGCGACACACCATGGTAACGCTAACACTTATAGCTTTGACTTCAAAGGAAGACCAATAACGTTGCTACCATCGCCAGAGCAAACACCAGAAGCTCCTGCAGCTCCTGCAATAGCCAAAACCAGTCAGACATTGATCTTGTTGCAAAAAGCAGCTTTTGAAGAAGAACTTCGAGAATCAGAGGTTGTGTGGGCGTTAGTATCTACTCTTCCCCCACCGGCACCGTCAGCTATCTCGTACACCCCACCAGAGTTTGCGTCTTTGCTAGCATCATTTGCGGACGTCTTTCCTTCTGATTTACCTCAGGGACTTCCACCCTTACGAGATATCCAGCATCATATAGACCTCATGCCAAACTCGTCCCTGCCCAACCGTCCTCATTATCGAATGAGTCCTCAAGAACATGATGAGCTTCGTAGACAAGTGGAGGAACTTTTGGCTAAAGGCCACATACGAGAGAGCCTTAGTCCCACAGCCGTACCAGCTTTACTTATTCCTAAGAAAGACGGCTCGTGGCGTATGTGTGTAGATAGCAGAGCTATTAATAAAATCACAGTGCGTTATCGTTTTCCTATACCTCGCCTTGACGACCTACTTGACAAAATAGGACGTGCTCCATCTTCTCCAAACTTGATCTTAAAAGTGGCTATCATCAGATACGTATCAGACCTGGAGATGAATGGAAAACCGCTTTCAAGACGCGAGAAGGTCTCTTCGAATTGTTAGTCATGCTTTTCGGCTTGTCTAATGCTCCTAGCACATTTATGAAAGTTATGAATCAGGCTCCCATCCATTCATTGGCAAATGTGTCGTCGTATATTTCGATGACATATTGATTTTCAGTTCTGATCTGGCTACTCATCTTAAGCATCTCCGCGAGGTTCTTCAGGTCCTGCGTGAGTAACAACTCTTTGCAGCTCAAAATAAATGTGTGTTCGGCTCCGCACAGGTCCTGTTCTTGGGATATATTATCTCTGCGCAAGGCCTTCAGGTTGATCCAAGCAAGATTGAAGCAATCAAATCTTGGCTGATTCCTAGAACGATAACAAAAGTCAGAAGTTTCCATGGTTTAGCTTCTTTCTACCGCCGTTTTGTACGCAACTTCAGTGCTTTAACTGCCCCACTCACGGACTGCATGAGAGGAACAACTTCCACATGGTCCGCTGCAGCTGAATCTGCGTTTCAAGAAGTCAAAGAACACTTAATATCAGCTCCTATTTTGGCTTTACCAGACTTCTCTAACGTGTTTGAGCTTCACTGTGACGCTTGCAAAACTGGTATTGGTGCGGTCTTAAGCCAGCAGGGTCGCCCAAATCGCCTTTTATAGTGAAAAGATCGCCGGTTCGCGTGCTCGTTACAGCACATACGATGTGGAATTTTACGCCATTGTTCAGGCTATACGACATTGGCGTCATTACCTTTTTCATCAAGAGTTCATCCTGTTTACAGATCATGACGCTCTGAAGCATTTGGATAGTCAATCTAAAATCTCTTCCTGACATGCTTCTTGGATAGCTTACTTGCAACAGTTCACTTTTGTCATTCGTCATCAGTCCGGCAAAACGAACAAGGTAGCAGATGCTTTAAGCAGACGTCATGCTCTTCTGGCAACGTTTCATACTTCTGTTCCAGGACTTTCATCGATTGCTAAGCTCTACGCCACAGATGCTTTCTTTGGTCGCATATGGCTCGAGGTTCAATCGCATGTACGCACTGACTTTGTCATCCATGAGGGATTTCTTTTTCGTGGGGACAAGCTTTGTATACCAGAAGGTAGTTGGCGATTGCATATCATACAAGAGTTGCATAATGAAGGCCACATGGGTCGTGATCGTACCATTAAGCTTGTTCTCGACTCTTATTTTTGGCCTTCGCTTAGGCGTGATGTTGCTCGATTCGTTGAGCGCTGTGTGGTTTGTCAAACCTCTAAAGGTCACGCTTCCAATGGTGGCTTATACATGCCATTACCCGTTCCTACTCAACCTTGGACCGACATCAGTATGGATTTTGTTCTTGGACTTCCGCGTACTCAACGGGGCTTTGATTCAATATTTGTGGTCGTCGATCGCTTCTCTAAAATGGCACATTTTATACCCTGCAAAAAGACAACTGATGATGTCATGGTGGCTCAAATTTTCTTTAAGGAGATATATCGCATTCATGGGCTTCCTTTGTCAATAGTATCAGACCTAGATACTCGATTTTTGAGTCACTTCTGGCGAAGCCTTTGGAAGCTTCTGCGTACAAGTTTGGACATGAGCTCTGCATGTCATCCTCAGTCTGACGGCTAGACCGAGGTTATCAATCGCTCTTTGGGAGACATGCTTCGTTGTTTAGTTGGGAGTAATATTCGTTCATGGGATTTTATCCTTTGTCAGACCGAGTTTGCTTTCAACCACGCGGTAAACCGTAGTACTTCTTACAGTCCCTTTCGTGTAGTTTATGGTATCATACCTCGTGGTCCCATTGACCTGGGAGTAGTGCCTGATGTTACACGAGATCATGGCGAGGCTGTTGACTTCATTGCCGATATCACTCATATTCATCAAACAGTGCATGACAACTTGAAACTTACCTCTGCAAAATATAAAGAAGCGGCGGATCGTCATCGTCATGATGTTCAGTTCAGTGTGGGTGACAAAGTTTGGGCTGTATTAACTAAGGATCGCTTTCCGGCACGTGAGTACAACAAGCTTAAGGCTCGGAAGATTGGTCCCTTGGATGTTTTAGAAAAGATCAACAACAATGCATATCGAGTTTCCCTACCTCCTCACATTCGATGTTCAGATGTTTTTAATGTCAAACATTTGGTTCCATTTGTTGCTCAAGATGACACCGAATATTCGAGGACGAATCTTTTTCTACCCCGGGTGACCTGATGCAGCATATATCCTTTTCCTTTTCGGCTTTGGTTTTCTTTATCTATCTAGTTTACTTAAAAGCTTTATGTTTCCTTTTATTTATCTACAAGGAAGAGTTATAATTCCTTTTTCGAATTAGCATTGGTGTTTTGCTTTCATATATATATAGTCGATACCTAGGTGTTGTAAGGTCACGACTTTGCTTAATAATATTTTCTGAGCTTTTTATAAACTCAAACCTTGTTCTTGGATAGAGCTTCGACTCTCAACGATCTCAAGAAGACAATTAATCTAAGTATTCTCAGAATCAATAGATTACTTGTGCTATACGTAGTTACGGCTACATCAAAACTTATGTTCTCCGACTTGAAAGCTGGTTGTTGTGCCAACACGGTCGAAGCCTGACTTCTTAGGTTCGGTGCGGCCTGTAATGTGAAGAAAGGCAGACATACTGTATTGTCGTCATTAGTTAAACTATAATAATGGTCCAGTTTTGGTTGGGTCACAATACTACCATTTCACAGCAACTTTTGTTTCGTGATTGAAAGTTCAAAACATTTGTGTTGTCTTACTTTAATGGGCCTTCTTCATCTCTTCTATTGTATACTTCTCCATATTGTTTCTATTTTGTAAAATACATGTAGCCTACCACTTCACCAGTTTTGTATATTATAAATCTGTTTTTTTTTCTTGTCTAGAAATTTGAGTTCAGATACTCCATTACCATCGACTTATATTGTCAAATAAGAGAATCCCTAAAATAGATGCTCCCAATGATTAAGAGTACTATAATAATCTTATGAAGTGTGTTTGTGGAGCAATTTTTAATTCAATTTTACATTGCACATAAGTGTATGTGAAGTGTTTGTCAGACTAATGATTAGTTTATTATTGTAGTTTGATGAATGTGATACTGTATTTCTTGCAGATGATGTATTTATCCATCTGATTCAGCAAACTAAACAAGCACACTGATCCTAATAATGCTCTTTAGTTTGTGAGGAAACGGTAATGGTTGATTTTTTGATGAGTCCACATGAATTTCTCTTTCAGATGCATAAGCTAAATCACAACAAAACAAAAAAATTGTTAATCTGACAACTTTCATAATTTATCTCTTAAGCTCTAATATCGTTGTCAGGTAATCATAACCCATTGCCAACACCACCTTTCTACAGCCCAAAACTATTCACACAAATTTTACACATAAAACTAGCCCTATGACTACGGTATTCCGAAACAGAACTGTCGGTTTGCTGTTAACCAAAATTTTAAAAATCAATTCCGAAATTAACCGAAATAAATTTTGGCTTGGTTTGATTTGGTTATCGGTTATTTCCGTTTTCAATTTTATTTTCAAAAATAACTTTTTTTTGTTTCGAGTTAATTTCGGTATAATTTTCTTAAAAATTAAGGATATTTTCGGTTAAACTTGGTTCTTCGGTTAAATTCAGATATTTTTGGTGTTTCGGTTAGTTTCAGTTATTTTTGGTTTTTAATTTTTTTTTTAAATCAAAAACCGAATCGAATCGAACCGAAAATCGAATTATTTTCAAAATCCTACCAAACTGAACCAAATTGAAAACCGTAACCAAACCGAAAACCGAAATTTTTTTGGTTCGGCTCGGACAAAAACCACAGGCCTACGTAAAACCCACGACCAATCCTTCTAAACCAAATTATTATGAACCACAAATATCACACAGCAAACTGGATGAAATTTATTTAAAAGGAAACAATATGAATAGATTTGACGCCCTCACGATAAATCAATGCTGCAACTTTTTAATATAGAAACAACTGTAATCAAACAATAAATCTTATCACATACATGTTGATAAAAAAAACTTATCACATATAATCCTTTCTTATCTAAAAATTCTAAAAGACAAAAATTATTGTCATACACATCAACTGTAAATGCAACCCTAAAACATACACCACAAATCATATAAGACATAATAAACTATATCCTAAGGAAAATATATCATGTCCGTAGGGCGTACCGACCGTAGTGGTTTATAATTTCTGGTTTGATTGCTCTAATCGGATCGTTATTGGTCAAAAACTGGTTTAATTAACCAAAATGGTTTTAATTTATAGGATTAAACCAAATGATTTAATTTTATGGGGTTATAGCTTTCGAACTTTTATTTCGGAGAGATATAAGTGCTATGCATAGTTTTACGGAGAAATAAGTTTCAAACTTTTATTTCGGGGACATCTGGGATGAGGTCATAGATTGGAAGACATATAAAAGGATACGATACTTCTCGTGGGAGAAATAGCATGTTTTCCCGGTTAATGGCTCTTCATAATATACTACAGTAGAATCTCTATAAATTAATACTCGATAAAATAATAATTTTTATAAATTAGTAAAGTTTCTCGGTTCCGAATTAGGCCGGTTCAAATATGAAAAAATCTATAAAACAATAAGATAATATTTTTTTAGACAATCTTATATAAATATATGGTCCCATTAAAACCATAAATTATTAATATATTTAGATATACATTTCATATAAGTACAAACTAAACATTATATTGATTGTTTTATATTCACTATGAAAATAATTCTATTTTCTTAACATTTCAAGATATTTTGATAATATTAAGTAAAATTTTATCGAAACCCACATATAAGTCAAGTAATATAATAAAACAGTATGAAAGTTAATTTTTTAAAAAAATTATTAGTGTATATACATTAAAACCAAATATTTTTTATATTTAAAAATTAAAAAAAAATTGAAAAAAATCGAACGGAAACTTTTTATAAATTAATATCTCTATAAATAAATAAAATTTCAAAGTCTCAATAATATTAATTTATAGAGTTTCTATTGTAGTTGATAACGCGCGCTCATGTGCAGAGTTAAATTTTCTAATAACGTTTACTTGGAAAATTTGTATTATATATTACTTTTTATATATAGTATTGGATTTTGGATATAAGGTTGCTAACTAAAATACCATTGATGTTGAAATGATGATTTTAAAGCTCATTTTATTTACTATCGGATTTGAATTACAAATTATTAGAATATGTTTGAATTACAAATTATTAGAATATGTTCATACAAGAAAAAACACAATATATTATTGCCTTGTTAAAAACTAATATCACTTTAACCGAAAAACCGAACGGGAACCAAACCAAAGATCCTCAAATACCTGCATAGTTCCTATATTTCTATATCTGAAATAACCGAACCAAATCGAGAACCAAACCGATACCCGAATATATAAAAATATTAATTATATATACATATAACATAACTAAATATATAATTATAACTAAAATTTCTTAAAAGAATCAAAAAATATTTGAAGATAACTACATTATTATAAAATATCTGAACTTTCCAAAAGTATCCGGATAATTTATCCGAAATATCTGAACTAATCTAAAATATTCAAACTTTTTTTATCTATCATCATAATTATTTGATATTCTATCCTAAATAACCAATATTTTATCCGAACTACCTGAATTATCCTAATCGGAACCGAAACCAAATGAGAAACAAAATTATTCCGGGTATTTTACGGTTCCTAGTTTTACTATCCGAACCAAATCAAAAATAAGTCAAGTACTCAGTGGATCCTCTAACCCATATCCGAACTACCCGAAACCCGAAATACCCAAACCGAACCAAACGGATACCCGAAATGCCCATGCCTAGTTTGTATATTTTTATAATAAAAAGTAAAACAATGTTCACAAAATTTTCATTGTTAGACTTTTAACAGTTTTAATAAATTATAGTCGTTTTAAAAATTCAAAATATAACATATATAGAAAATCTAATTTTTTATATTTTATGATTAATGTAATTGTTTAAAATTTTTAAAAATAAAATTAAACAAAAATGATCGGGGATGCAAAAATTACTATCAAATCATTGTTATTCAAAGTCATTAATTATCATATATATGTTAATCATTAATTGAGAAATTTTTATGCATTACTAATCAATTTGATATTTAATTTAATAAAATTGATAATATATATTTAGATGAACCAACTTATTTTTTTAAGATTCTGAAAATCATTCTGGTGATGACACAAAATTACACTCAAAGGTTGTAACGCTACTCAATTAATATATAAGTGATGTGAACGTGTTTTAAACCATTTTTATATAAATGTTTCTCTTAGATATATTATAGGAATGAAAAGATCTAGTAATCAAAAAGGATCTGAGCTATTTTTAATGACTAAACGATTTAGTATAATTTCAAGTTACCTTTCCTATTTTAATGAACTTTTCAAAAGCTTACAACTATGTACTATATATATATATATACATTGTTTTTTACCAAAACAAAAACGATCTGATATTTTGCCGTACGATAGCATGCGTTCTATATGTGATTACTTTTCCGGTAAATTTGGTTGGCCTCACAGAAAGATAGAGATCATCAAGAAACATGGTGCTGTATGACCAGGGTCCTCGGCAAGGAGAACTTATGCTTAATGTAAAATTGAGAAATTGTTGAATGAGAACAAGAAGTTTTGCGTCCTTCATATTCTAATATATTCTTCGAAGTGTAGAATTCAGCAAACAAAACCAGAACTGAGCCTGATTTTCTTGCTTTTAATCTCTCTTAAATTTATTGTTACTATCTTGGCTTGAAAATAAAAGTTAAAATGAATGCTTAGAAGTGTTTTATAATCCAAAAAAAAAATCTTAGGATGGGAGCCAAGTAAAGAGAAACTTAGCAGCAACGTACTGTTCTCAATCCTTCCTATAAATAAGGAACTTGAATCTCCATCTTTCTCAAACTAACCACCTCAAGAAATCCTCAGCCTCACACATCGAACACATCAATGGCCTCCATGGACGCTATTAACCGCCCGATACCAACTCCAGATCATGACACGACTGTCGTAGTTGTTGTCTTTGTCTCTGTAGGTTGCGTTATGTTCTTGGCATTTCTAGCGTTTGTCATTTGTTTCATGATCAAGAAGAAATGCAAGAAGAACAGTGATAAAAGTGAGATAGTTCGTGTCGATGAGCACTATAAGATGAACGAAGCTATAGTCGAGGGACCTCATGGACCAGAGGCAGTGGTACTATCTGTTGAGGATGATGTTCATATTGAAGATTTAGTCAAAAGGGAGAAAAAGGTGGGAAAAGACGGTGTAGTTGGATCTTCCCGTTCGTAAATGAGCCTTCACTCATAATATTTCCACTTAACGTTTATAATTTGGTTGTAGTTTGTATGAATATGTATCATTCCGTTTGGTAAAATAAAAGGCGTCCGAGATAATTCATGTATATTCCTTGGAAGATGGTAATCATCAAAACTATACTAAAAGGACTTGAGCTAGAGCATTGAGGCTATCCACGTATGCTTGGAAAATAAACCAATCAGAAATGTTTAATTTGCCATGTCACTGTTGTTTTATCGACAGATGATAAAACATGGGCTTTTAAGTATTATTTTGTTAAATGTTTTTCTTCTTAACCCAACAAAGGAGCCCATTCTCTATCTAAAACCTGATACCTGAAAAATATAATTCAGTTCCCCATCGTCGTCTTCAATCTGTACGGCTTTCCCTTCTCCTCTTGAACGTAACATTAAAGCTCAATCATTAACTGCAGATATTCTAACGTCGTAAATCGATTTTCATCCCACTAACTTGTTTGAGGTGAGTTTGGTCGAATGAAAGTAAAAGAACTCAAGAGTGGGATGAACAGAGACGTTTTATTAGAGTAGGAATCACGAGGGTACAAGAGTAAGAAAGCCGGCTAGTCGATGCTCGGTGAGCTCCTAGCCGGAAGTACAAGAGAAAGCGGCGAGATACAAAGAGAGTAAAGGAAACCCTAATTCTTGCCGCAAGTCTGTGTGTCTAAGTGGTGATACCCTTCTTTCCTGTCCTCAACTCTTTATATAGTCTCTTGGGTCGGTTGGTGTTGACCTAATTCATCCCTGCTGTTATGGGCCTTTCGGCTTACAGGCCCAATCGAGACGACTGCTCGGCCCGAGCCGCCTGGTCGCTTCCAATGGCTTCTCGTCCTTCGGCTGTAGAGGTCACAAGCCGAGTCGCGGCTCGTCGGGAGCCGTCCTCGAGCCGATCGTCCTTGAATGGTGGTAATGGGCCTCCTATTCGCTGGGCCTTGTGGATGGTGCCAATCCATCCCCAACAGTAAGTCCCCCCCTAGTTCGTTGTCGAGCAGCTGGTCGCAGCGAATTAGTTAGTTAGGGCTCGAAGAATAGGAGGTTTGATGGTTGGTTCCTTTGATTCCGCCGAGGAACCGCCGGCGGAAAGAGTTCCCGATGTTCGCAGACGAACAGCCGACCTATCACGCGCTCAATGCCTCGGATAAATCCCTCTAAACCGATGAATCGACTGTGCCGGTTTTTGATGTGACAGCGAACCGTCGCCGGTTTTCGATCGAGAAGCCGAAACGTCACTAGGGTTTTTGTCGGGAATCCGATAAGTCGCGTTTGAAGGGGACGCGCGAGCCCGCCGACAGGCCCAATTAGGCCCGCTTAGGGCTAATGATGGCACCTCGTGGGAGGCGCCTCCACTCTTCTATAAATAAGGGGTCTCTCTCGAGACCTCTCTCATTCTTCTCTCAGTTTACCAGGTACTTTCTCTCTCTACTCCTTATCTCTCTAGCTTTTGCTCTCTGTTTTAGTTCTTCTGCTCGGTATGTCGACAAGCGAGAGGTTTTCCCGGGAACAGAAAGGGAAGATGGTGGCGAGTACTGCTGGTTCTGACAGCGATCTAGAGAGGGTCCGCGGATCCGATGATAGCGCGGAGGCGGCTCATCGCGAGGCGATGATGGACACCGAGAACATGACTTACGATCAGCGTATGCTCGTCTTGGAAGCGATGGTCAAATCCCGGGGGGAAGATGGGGGCAACGGCTCCGAGGATGATGGGATGACTCCCTTCTGCCTTTACCCGGAT
Organism: Raphanus raphanistrum subsp. raphanistrum; assembly: GCA_019706035.1. NCBI lineage: Eukaryota > Viridiplantae > Streptophyta > Magnoliopsida > Brassicales > Brassicaceae > Raphanus > Raphanus raphanistrum. The sequence continues at coordinate 9,014,569 of CM033985.1, read as the reverse complement.
GGCATTTGCGAGGAGCAACGTAGACTCGATCCGTCGCGAGCTCGCGTCTCGGTTGTCGCGGGGCAGAATTGGAAGAACGTTTTGCCGACGCGATCGACTTTCGACTCGGTGTCGAGGCTGCTGATGAATCGTAAGGCGACCGGAGTGACTTTCATCATTCCGAGAGATGACCAGAGGCCTTGGTCTCCTCCGAAGGGTTATCAGTGTGTGTACGAGTCATACTTCCAGGGAGACACGAAACTGTGGTTTCCGATACCTCGACTCGTCACCGCGTTCACGATGCGCCGAGGAGTTGCACTGAGTCAATTTCTGAACGGCGCTTGGCGACTCGCAGTCGCGCTGATGGTTATCGGGGCTGAGGCCGGTGCTGCTCTCAATGTCCGAGCATTCGAAGAGCTGACCTCAGTGAAGATGAATCGGGGCCTGATATCGCTGAAGATACGTCCCAACTATAACGTGGTAACCGGCTATCCGACCAAGACGAATGACTGGCAGCGATCGTACTTTTATGTTAAGTCTGATCGCTCGGCGTTTGAGGAGCCACTGAAGACCGGTTATCGTGTTCTCTGGAACAGTGAATTTGGTATAGAATGCTTCCTAACTCTTTGTCGTTTCATGTTCCTAACTGCCGCTTTTTCATTTTGGCAGTTCCTTACTCGAATACTGCGGAGTACGAGGAAGATTTCTTGGAGAGTGCTCGGATCGTCGCATCCCAGAGACAAGATCTTTGGGAGAACTTTTCTTACAGGAGGATCCGCAGATCGATTGACTGGATTAGACAACGTAGTCGCTCTCGCTCTTGCTTTCCTTTTACTCGGTATTCTGGGCGATCCTAAGTCGTTTCCTCGTTTCGCAGAGGTTTGGCGCTCAGATACTGTTCCTATTATCACCAAGAAATCCAAAAGGATCAACCTTTTCAACAAGGCCGAGCAAAAGGAGATCAACCGAGCAAGAGCCATGAGGGAATTGCCGGATTTGAGTTTGGTGGTCGGAAAACAAATCGGGTTCGCGGAATCGGATCAGGCTGGTTCCGGCGATTCACACGGCCCCGAGGACTCGCACGGCCCTGAAGACGTGGAAGCGATCGAGTCGGATCCGGGGGCTCAGCTTACTAAGAAGAGTAAGAAGAGGAAAGAGAGAGCGGAGGCTGCAGCCATCGAGGAGGAGCAACCCGAGGAGGTTTTGGCAGGCGAGGACGCCGGGACGGAGAAGAGACGGAAGCGAGAAGAGCAGGCGGCTGCTCGATCTTCCTCTGTGGAGAAAGACGAACTCCAAGCGTTGGAACCAAGCGGTGGATCCAAAAACGATGCCGCTCCGAGTCCTTCTCTCGAGGGTGATCGAGTAAACGACCTCCAGGAGGCCTCCTCGAAAGCAAAGAGGAAGAAGAAGAAATCGAAGAAGAGCGGGAAGAACTCCGGCGAGCCCGCTGAGCGAGAAATGGAGCCGGACGAACAGGTGAACACGGAGATTCCGTCTGTTGCTTCTCCCCCAAAAGCTCTTCAGGAGGGTGCTGCGCCGAAGAATCCCCAAGTGTTCTGCCCAGACATCGTCGATTTCACCTACAAACGGGACATTCCTCTCGTTTGCCACAACGGGGATTGCGCTCGTTTTGTTCGTCAAGTCCGAGGAAGCTCCGAAAGGCTGCCGCCGGTGAAAGATCTCGTCTTTCAAAAAGACTATACTATTGCAGCCGGCTCTTCGGTTCGGGTAAGGACTGGACTCGTGTTATGTCTGTTCCTCGTTTTTCTTCTCACTTGGTTGTCTTGTTCCGACTCTCTCTTTGACATGTTGCAGAGCCAAGGTGACTAGAATGAGCTCGTCCGTAAGTACGACGAAGAGCTAAAGAGGACCTATAGCGTGGTTGATAGGCAACGGCGCAACACCAAGGAGGCGACTGTCGCCTTAGAGGTCATGCTGAAGAAGAAGGACGAGGCGGTTATTGCAGAAATGGCCATGAGGGATGAACTCTCCCAGAAAGAGGCAGCGATGAACAAGGAGCTGAAAAAGGCGCGGGAATTGGTGAAGAAGCTCGAGAAGGAGAAAGCTAAGTTAGCACGCGAGAAGGAGATCCTCGAGAAGGAGAAGGTCGCTGCCGACTTGGAGCATTCAAGGGAGATGGATCGCCTCCGCGAGTCACGGCGCTATGAGGTCACTCATGAACGGATCCGAGTGATGACCGCGATGCACGGGAAAGCGGCTGTTCGTTTTCAGAGGATTCGGGATCGGGAAGCTCGTCGCGACAACTTTGAAGACGCGAGATGCATGCTCGGTCAGGCGCGTGGAATGCGCCGTTGTCTCGAGGGGATGAAAGCGACGGGGACGGACATTCCCCAAGAGTCTATTGACACTTATGCCGTGCAAGAGAAGCACTATGATGGCGAGGTGAAACGCCTAGACGTGGGGGAGATTCCGGAGGATGACCTTTCTCTGTCTCCTCTCGTGCTCGAGTCGAGATTTGCTATTCAAGAGATCCTCGATAAGGTTGACAAATTCGGATCTAACATGGATCTGATTGACTCTGAGGCTGCTAAGGCTCTCCGAACTCCTCGTCGTGAACCGGGAGACCGATCTGAAGGCCCTTCAAAGGATCTTCTCGGTACTGTCCTACCGTCGACTCGTCCCGATGCTCCGATTTCGGGCCAAGGGGCCGTCCCGAAGGATCCTCCCGCAGCTGCAGAAGAGACGACCAAGCCAGCTCCCGATGAATCGATCCTCAAGACGCCGATCAAGACAGTTGATATCTCCGATTCGACGTCTCTCGAGGTGACGGACTCTGGTGCAAGCGTAGAGCGTCTCGAGGAGGATCCTCTCGTCTCGGGATAATCTTTTATGTTTGTTGTATCTGTTTTTCTGGCCGTTTGGCCTTGTTGGTTTAAGAACTATCTCCCTTTCTCGGCTAAGGCCTTTTGTTGTATGAACTATTGCCTTGTTTTCTTTTATTTTAGACTTTGAATGTTTTCGTTATTATATATTTCAGTAAGTCGTTTCCACTTAGAAATATATAAATCGTTTTTTGTCTTTAACCGAGAAAGGGTTCGTTCAATCGGTTACTCGCGTTCGCCAGCGAGTTCCCAATTTTTCAGATAGAACAGGAAATTAGAGGCGGTTACTCGTTCGAATCTTCTTTGTTCAACGAAACTTTTACAAGTGGTTGATTAAGCGATTACAAAGAGTCTCTAATCGTTCTATTGAATTACCGAGGAAAAGGTTCCGAGACGCATTGCAGTAACCGAGAGAACTAATGGTCGGCCAAACCGTCGTTCTTCGGTTAGACTTGGTCTAGAATTTCCATCGAGTAGCCGGTCAATGCGTGACGCACAGGTGACGCGAGGCTGTTATTCCCTTCGACTGACGTCTGATCAAGACCCGATCGATTGATTTGGGGGAGTGCTCGTACTCCGCTTGAAAAAGGGGTTGGCATCGTTTACTAGAAAGTGACTGTTCGTCATTCTTTTGCAAAAAAGTTTTGGACTTTGTTTTGGTTGGGGCTGGACCCTGTGAAGGGATGCCTACGTACCTCGGATGAGGATCAAGCCTTTCGTAGTTCGTTTGACCGAGTGAAAGTGGCTATGGTAGCGCATTCACTCGGACGAGTAGAAGTGACGGTTAGGTGCATCTACTCGGTTTTTTTTTTTTTTTTTTTTTTTTTTTTTTTTTTTTTTTTTGCGAACAGTGACCTGCTGGTCGTTCACTCGGAGAAAAAGATGAGGCGTTTCTATTGGTAGAAGAGGCGAAGATGCATCGAGTTCCAGGCTCGTGGGACTGCCTCTCCCCAGGAAGTCTCGAGTCGGTAGACGCCTGGTCGAACGACTCGAGCGATCTTATAAGGTCCTTCCCAGTTGGTCCCTAACTTCCCAGCGTTGAGCTCCTTCGTGTTGTCGAAAACTTTGCGCAGGACGAGGTCGCCGAGCTCGAGAGGGCGTGCCTTTACCTTCTTGTTATAATAGCTCTCGATTTGATTCTGGTAGTTTTGGATCCGAAGAAGCGCCTGGTCGCGTTTTTCCTCGAGTTCGTCAAGGGCATCGAGGAGCATATCTTGATTAAGCTCGACGAACTGTGGCATCTTAGCGCGCCGAAGACTTGTCACGTTAACTTCGGCGGGGGCCATTGCTTCCATCCCGTAAGCAAGAGAGAAAGGGGTGGATTTGGTCGCGCCACGGGGAGTCGTTCGGTGCGACCAGAGGACGCCGTCCAGCCCGTCGGCCCAATGGCCTTTCTTGAGGTCGAGTCGCTTCTTGATTCCATCGATGATAATCTTGTTTGAGGATTCCGCCTGTCCGTTTCCTTGCGGGTAGCGAGGAGTCGAAGGGCTTAGGCGAATGTTCCACTTACTGCAGAACTCTTTGAAGTTTCCGGACATGAACTGAGAGCCGTTGTCCGTTATGATCTCGTATGGCAAGCCATGACGGCAAATGATGTTTTTCCAGACGAAGGTGCGGACTTCCTTGTCCGTTACCTGAGAGAATGCTTCTGCTTCAATCCATTTAGTGAAGTAATCGGTGAGGACCAGGATGAAACGACGTTGTCGTGAGTTCGGCATTGGCCCGATGATGTCCATCCCCCACCTCATGAACGGATAAGGGGCAGCAGATGTCCGCAACAGCTCGGTTGGGCTGTGGATGCTCGGAGCGTGACGCTGGCATTTATCGCACCGACGAGCGTATGCTTCACAGTCAGTGTTCAAAGACGGCCAAAAGAATCCCAAGCTGCGAATCTTAAGGGCGAGTGCTCGGCCTCCTGAATGGTTCCCTCCTGCTCCGTCGTGAGTTTCAGCCATTACTCGGCGCACTTCATCGCCCTGGATGCACTTTAAGAGAACCTTGTTCGCGGTCACTCGGTGAAGTTCGTCGTTCATGATGACATAGTGGGCGCTGCGTCTCTTCAGGCGTCTCGCTGCCCACTTGTCTTTTGGCAGTTCTTCTCGCAGGAGATAGTCCAGGAACTCGGCTCGCCAATCGACTGGGGTGTCGTCGCGATCGATCATCTCGGTATCGACTTGATCCGGTGTCGCAGTTTCGGTTTGATCGGTGGTGGATCGTCGAGTTGTTGCGAAGATTGGAGCGATGGGAGAGCTTTCGTCGGAGGAGGGATCGATGCTTGGTCGGTCAATCCGATGTATGGGTATCGTCCTTTTGACCTGATCGTGGAGTTTGCTCCCGAGTGCGGCTAATGCATCAGCGCAAACGTTCTCTCCGCGAGGAACCTTGGTGAGTTCGAAAAAATCGAATTCCCTAGCAAGCTCTTGAACCACTCGGAGATACGCATCCATTCGATCATTGCGAGCATCGTAGTCGCCGCTAAACTGGCTAGCGACGAGCTGCGAGTCGCAATAGGCACTCAAGCGTTTGGCTTTGACAGCTCGGGCGAGACGAAGACCGGCGATCAACGATTCATACTCCGCCTCGTTGTTTGAGGCCGGGAAGCCGAAACTGAAAGACTGGCGGATGAGTTCTCCTGTTGGTGATTGAAGCTGGACTCCAGCACCGGATCCTTTACTCGTTGATGATCCGTCGACATGAAGAATCCAATTGGGGCTCGGAACATCAAGGTCTTGTGCAAGATCTGGTGTGAGCTCGACGAGGAAGTCGGCGAGGACTTGAGATTTGGCGGCTGTTCGGCATTTGTACGTAATGTCGAGCTCACTCAGTTCGATTGCCCATTTGGTCAACCGGCCAGCTCTGTTGGGATTTTGCAGCACGGTGCGGAGCGGTTGGTCGGTCAGAACTTCAATTGAATGTGACTGGAAGTAGGGTCGTAGTTTCCTCGCAGAGTCGACGACGGCCAGAGCCAGTTTCTCAAGGGTTGGGTACCTGGTCTCCGGGCCGGTCATCCGTCTGCTCGTGTAGAAAATCGGATGCTGCTCGCCACGATCCTCCTTGATTAAGACACTGCTGACGGCTGCCGAGGAGACAGCGATATAGAGAGACAAAACGTCTCCTTCGTCTGGCTTGGCCAAGACGGGAGGAGTCGTCAGGTATTGCTTGAGTTGGACGAACGCATCTTCGCATTTATCATCCCAGATGAACTTCTTGTTCCCTCGGAGGAGATCATAGAAGGGAAGACACTTGTCGGTAGATCGGGAGATAAAGCGATTAAGGGCAGCGATGCGTCCTGTTAGTCGCTGAACTTCGCGGCAGTTTCTCGGACTGGGGAGATTCAGGACTGCTGAGATCTGTTTCGGGTTAGCCTCTATTCCTCGTTGCGTGACTATGTAACCAAGGAATTCGCCCGAGGAGACTCCAAATGTGCACTTTGCGGGATTCAACTTCATCCCGTACTTGTTTAGGATCGCGAAGCATTCCTTCAAGTGTGCTAGATGGTCGTCGGCTCGGAGGGATTTGACGAGCATATCGTCGATATAAACTTCCATTGTTTTCCCTAACTGGTCGGCGAACATCCTGTTGACAAGCCTCTGGTAGGTTGCCCCGGCGTTTTTCAACCCGAATGGCATCACCTTATAACAATAGGTTCCTCGGTCAGTGATGAAGGCGGTTTTCTCCTGGTCGTCCGGGTGCATCAAAATCTGGTTATAGCCCGAGAAGGCATCCATAAACGTCAGCATCTCGTTGCCGGCCGTCGATTCGACTAGGCGATCGATGCTAGGCAACGGGTAGCTGTCCTTAGGACATGCTTTGTTGAGGTCGGTAAAATCGACGCAGATGCGCCATTTACCGTTCTTCTTCTTAACGACCACCGGGTTGGCTAGCCATTCCGGGTAACGAACTTCAGTGATCGAGCCGGCACCGAGTAGACGCTCGACTTCTTCAGCGACTGCTTTGGATCGCTCTGGTCCCAACTTTCTTCTTTTCTGCCGGATGGGTTTGAAGTTGGGATCAACGTTGAGTTCGTGGGTCGTGATAGCTGGATCGATTCCCTTCATATCAGACATTGTCCAGGCGAACGTGGATAGGTTTTGCTTAAGGAACTCGAGAATCTTCTGCTGCATTTCGTCGGGTAAAAATGCGCCTACTCGGACTGTTTTGCTTGGGTCCGAGTCGTCAACTGGTACTTCGAGAACTTCTTCCTTTTGCGGGCAAACTTTGCTCGCGGGGGGAGAGACTGAGTTGACGAGTGATTGAGAGCGCTGAATTTTAACCGTGGCGATTAAGAGATCTCGCGCTGCCTGCTGATCGCCTTTCAGAGTCTTGATTGATCCGTCTGACCCTGGGAATTTAACACACTGGTGGTACGTTGATGCGATTGCTCGCATCGAATGCAACCATGGGGTGCCAAGTATAACGTGATAGGGAGCTTTAGAGCCGACCACAGAGAACTTGACCGTTCGCGTGACTCCGCATGCATGAACCGAGAGGCGGATTGTGCCCGCGATTACCTCTGACGAACCGTTGAATCCCGTCAGGGTCCGAGTAGAAGGCTTGACGTCATTGAGGTCAATTCCCATCTTGACGAGGGTTTCGCGAAAGATGATATCGACCGAGCTCCCGGTATCGATAAGTACTTTCGTGACGTCGTACTTGTCGACGCCGAGCACGACGAGCAAAGGGTCGTTATGAGGGAGGTGCACGCCGAGTGTATCGTCAGACGAGAAGGTGATCGGCTGATCGTCTACTTGCTTCTGGGGCCACCGTTGGGAAGTGGTGGCTTGCCTTCGGTGGTCTTTGACTGCTCTTACCGAATCACCGCAGGGAGGCGATCCACCCATAATGACGTTTATCCGGGGACGAGTTTGTGCTCGCTTTGCGCGGAGCACATCACGAAGGTCGTTACTCGTTTCGGCAGTATCCCTTTTCTTGCGGTTAAGGGTTGTCCGCAGGTCGCCGATCTTCGCGTTGAGTTTGTCGCGCAGATCGCAGTTCGGCTTTTCGGCGGACTGCTTTAGGGAGGATTCTTGTGCTGAAGCTTTCGCGGCTCGATTCGAGTCGATCTTTCGACGAAGATCGGTGGAGACTGGCGTTTCCTCGGTAGCGGGTCGGGCCTTTTGCTCGAGGAAGGATCGGAGATCCGTAGTACCGTCTGGGGTTTCCATGTCGTCGTCCTCGTCGGACGAGGATCCCGGTTCGTTCCTTCTTTGAGGCTGGACGCGGATTACTTCAATGCGCTGGCGATTGGCGGGCTGATCGTCGTCCGCCGAGTCGTCGTCATCGTCGGTTTCGCGAGCAGCCTTCTCGGCATCCTTTGCATGTTTGTCGTTTTTACGGTTTTTGCCCTGCGATTTTCGCTGAGCCTTCTTATCTTTGTTTCTGCTCCAGCTGTTTTCCCCTTTTGGTTTGGGTTTTGGCGGCTGGATCTTGTAGTCTCCGCTTTCGATCGAGGAGAGGAACTGGGCATAGAGAGATTTGCACTCGGTCGTGTCGTGCCCCTTCACGTCATGATACTTGCAATGCTTCGTGAGATCGATGGGAGTTCTGGTCGGTCCTGGAGCTGAATCGACTTTAGCCACGACACCAGCACACGGGGTACTGGGAGACTCATCTGGAGAGTCGGTCTCTCGCTGATAAACATTCCACTTTTTATCATGCATAACCATGGTTGAGACAGGGGCGTTGTTCTCATCCACGACGTAGAGGAGACCTCCTTTTTTACTGCTGTTATCAGCTGGTCCGTGCTGGCGTGGCTCTGGCCGAGTACCCGCACTTTTGGCTGGAACCGGCTTGGCGGCATTCTGCTTCCGAATTATTGCCTTGGTATCTTCTTCCATTCGGATGAAGTTGTAAGATCGGGCGATAGCATCAGGGAGCGAAGTCGTAGGGTTGGAATACAGGTCCTTACGAAACTTCGAGTTGACGAGGAGAGTGTTCATCAAAGCGTCGATAGCGATGTGATCAGGGACGTCGACTCGGGAAACGATCGTCTTGAACTTTTCCATGTAGTCCTTGAGGCTTTGGTCTTTCGCTTGTGCCATATTCCAAAGGCTGGAAGTGGTCGCTGCTCGCTTGGCGAACATGATGTAGGTTTTGAGGAATACCGCTGAGAGATCCCGGAAACTGCGAATCGAGTTCTCGCCGAGCTGCGAGAACCAGGTTAGCGCTTGCTCGTTGAGTGTTTCGACGAAGAGCTGACAGTATCCTGCGTCCTTCTCTCCGTCAGAAAGGCGAGCTCTGGCCATAGCTATATTGAAGGCTGTCAGATGTTCGACTGGGTCGCCGCCGGGCTTGTACTCGGGGAGGCGGAGCTTTTCTATTTTGCGGAGCTGAACCCTGGTTAGCTCGCTGGCGAAGGGCGAACGCGAAGTGGAGGCGATGACGCTGTCGATCTGGGGGGCTGCGCTCGTCGCTTGGTGGATCTGCGAGCTCATTTGTTGAAGGCTGAGTTTGAGCTCGGCGATTTCGCGAATCGTCGTTTGGTCTGCTGTCATCGGAGTAGGGAGTACGGCAGGAGGGCCGTTAGGGTTAGATTCGTCCACGGCGCGGTCTTCCGCTGGAGTTGGAGGGAAAAGATGCCGGCAGACGGGCTGAGAACGGTTTGTCGGTCCAGCAGGAGCGGTGAGGGCAGCTACGAGAGCGGCAAGCTGTTCGTTCGTCGTTTTCTGGACTTCCTCGTGATGCGCGAGGCGAGCCATCACGGAGCTCATGAAGTCCGACGAGAGAAAAGGAGGAGGAGGAGGAGGCGTAAGCTCGGGCACTTCGCCGGAAGTGCCAGGGTTCGAGTCACCAATCGTCATACTGATCTAAGAAACGTTACTCTGATCGGCCCCACGGTGGGCGCCAATTGTTTGAGGTGAGTTTGGTCGAATGAAAGTAAAAGAACTCAAGAGTGGGATGAACAGAGACGTTTTATTAGAGTAGGAATCACGAGGGTACAAGAGTAAGAAAGCCGGTTAGTCGATGCTCGGTGAGCTCCTAGCCGGAAGTACAAAAAGCGGCGAGATACAAAGAGAGTAAAGGAAACCCTAATTCTTGCCGCAAGTCTGTGTGTCTAAGTGGTGATACCCTTCTTTCCTGTCCTCAACTCTTTATATAGTCTCCTGGGTCGGTTGGTGTTGACCTAATTCATCCCTGCTGTTATGGGCCTTTCGGCTTACAGGCCCAATCGAGACGACTGCTCGGCCCGAGCCGCCTGGTCGCTTCCAATGGCTTCTCGTCCTTCGGCTGTAGAGGTCACAAGCCGAGTCGCGGCTCGTCGGGAGCCGTCCTCGAGCCGATCGTCCTTGAATGGTGGTAATGGGCCTCCTATTCGCTGGGCCTTGTGGATGGTGCCAATCCATCCCCAACAGATATTCTAACGTAACATTAAAGCTCAATCATTAACTGCAGATATTCTAACGTCGTAAATCGATTTTCATCCCACTAACTCCACACTATATATCCCTCATCTATTGCTTCATTCTCCTCTTCACTCCAGTCACAAAAATCAATTTATCAGAGCTATTGAAGGTAGCAGAAACAGAGAAATCAATCGACAAGCCCCCATGTCTCCCTTCTTCAGTGACGTTGTAGCTGATTTGGGTCAGTCTGAGCCATGGTCACAACGAAAGGTGGCTTACTAATTGGGCTGGAGCTCTTATTATCGATGAACAGGTATGAACTAATCTTTATATGACTATTGAAATTCAAATTTTCTGTCTGAAACTATTCTATCACAGGGTTGTCTCATATAGGTGTTCATCCGTATCTACCTACAGCTCAATTAATTTGCAACCAAAAGCAAATAGATAAAATGTGTTCATCTGAAACTATTCATTCACAACTCAGTTAGCTTGAAGACAAATTCATGTTCCATTCATGGTATTTGAGTTGGACAGATTCATGTTCCATTCATCTAAAGAATTTGAAGCGAACTCTGATCTCTGTGGTGATCTCTATGGAAGGTTTATATACTCTTATGAACAATTTTTTGTTGTGGAAATGGTTTGAAGAAAGGAGATTTGGTGCACCTTCAGCCTAAAGAGTATGCACCTCCAAACTCATTTAACAATTAACTTTCATCTTTATTCCCTTCTAAATTTTAACAAGCTTTCGATGAACATTTGCAGTGGCCCTGTCCTGAATGCTTACCTGTTGGATCAGGCTGCCAATGAGTTTTATAACAGACTACAAACTCCAACCGTTCGGTTAGTCACCACATCACAAAACTTATATAGAAGGTACCTTTTTACTCACTTTGTAACTCATGGTTATCCTGCACTATTTCTCACTTAATAGTATATCACTTTAGATTCCTCTTCTTCAGGCCATCGAGTATCTATCATTTCACTTTAGATTTGTTTAGCTTTGTATAAGTTTGTTCGAAAAGCTTATGTTGTTATCTCAGATCCGATTGTTGCAAGGCATGTCCTTTGAGAAAACACTTACATAGGACATGTAACATGGTTTGCAATTGATAGAAGAATCATTTCGTTCTTTCTTTTTGGTACCATCAGTTCACTTCCTTTGGGTTTCTCTAGGGAGTTCTTACAGAGATCCTCCAGCCGATTATGTGAAAAGAGTTGATACCAGTTCACTTAGATGCCTGAAAGTTAAGAAGAAGAGGTAAAGTAGGTTTGTAATGTCTGTGTTTTAGATATTGATGGGCTTATGGAATTAATGATTTGTTTCATTTTTAATTTGTGTTGCAGCTAAATCTCATGATTCCCTACATTATATCTAGAGGCTATGGTCAAAATATTTAGTGCCTGTTCAGAGAAAATAATACTGAAGTCTGAGAAACTCTTAAGAGAAAAAGAAGTCTCAAGCGGAGGGAAACAAGCAAGTTGGATCTTGAAGAAGAATTCTAGAGTCTCTTCACATTATAGGGCTTATGCCGCTTACCGTGTTCAACTACGCCTTTTGTTCTCTCACAACGAGTCCCATGTCATTAAGGTTTATGATTTTTGAATGTGCTCTTCACCAAGTTAATATAGTGAGCTGATTCATTCTGTAATTTTTCTGTTACATCTGATGTGGTCTATGAAACTCTTTTTTGAGGCAGAGCATCTGTCTACTTTCTACTTTCCTGTATTATAATTAGGAAGTTTTCTCTATCAAGATGGATCGTTCCGAGGCAATGTGAAGGTCCAAAGCGATCTGAAAAGTATAAGTGATTGCCTTGATGCCAGATCCTCATTTTGTTATTCTCCCTAGCAGGAAATGGATGTTGAGAAACTTCAGCAAAGGGACTATTCTAATCTCAAACTTGAGTAAATTAATTTATTTCCATTTTTAAACTTATGAATATAATCTGCTACTTGATATCATTGGTGTTTCCGACTTTAAACGAGAACTAGATTTTGATCCGCGCTTTTAAAGCGCGGGTTTATTTTTCCTTTATTTTTTTTCTAAATTGACAAATATTTAATAAATGTCATATTTTCATATATTTGTTTTTTTTATAAAAGACTTAAGTTTTTTATCTTTCTTTATCGTGTTTCATTTTAAATGAGTATAGGTCTGATCACAATATCCGGACCCGAAGAACCAACCCAAAACCGACCCAAAAATCAGGGTCCCGAACCCGATTAGACCCGAAGTAAATATCCGAATGAATTCTAAGTTGGTATATCCGAAGAACCGATCCGAACCGAGAACCAAATGAGTACCCGAAGATACCCGAAATGTAAATATATATCTAAAAATATATGTTATAATTATATTTATAATTATTTTAATATTTTAAATTAATATCATAAGTTAACTATAGTAGTCATTTTTAGTACTTTTGAGTATTTTTGGATAAAATATGATAGTTTGGATAAAAGTTTATCCAAAAAAACTGTATAGAATGGATATTTTTGGTTACTTTTGGTTACTTTTGAGTAATTTGGATACAAAAAATTGAACTGAATCGTATACTTTGGTTACTCTGAGTATAAATAACCGAACCCGTTTTAGATATTTTGGTTATTTGGTTATTTTTCAGGTTCTTATGCATGAGAACCGAACCCACCCAGACCCGGAAAGATCCGACTCGAACCCAATCCGAAAAAAATAAAAATTGAATCTGATTTGTTAATCGGCCCAAATGGCCCAAAAGAGATGATGTGGGCAATGGGCTGGATTTAAAAACAATGATCCAATATAGATTTGTTATTAATATTACTTGATTGCCCTTAATAAAATATGCAATGTTATTAAAGAAAGGGGTATTTTTAGTAAAAAAAACAATAGGATCCTGCTTTAATAGTATAGATCTCAACCTTTCATTAAACCCGTTTTATGCATAAGTCATCAACTATTGGTCGAATAAGCTTACAAGAAGAGCATGCAACACTTTTTTTTTTGGTTTCTCATCTATTACTATCATTTTATTGGCATGCTCACTCCATAGTTTCTGGCCTAAGTGTATGGTTCACATGTTACTTTTGATGAGACTTAAAAGTTTGCAGAAATTACTACATAAAAACTACAAAAAATTACTTCTTACCAGGCAAATGGACAAAGATGTGATCATGTGACCGTAAATGTGGGTTCTTAGCTTAAACTATAGAGGTGAAGTGAGTAGTGTGTGTATTAACATGCTAGACTTGATCAATTGAGTAGCATCAAAGTTGCTTTTTTCTTGCAGAGTGCATATTCTATATGAATCTCAAGATTAAAAAAAAATCATGGAATCCAGTCCGAGAAAGGATATATAGTGCTTTCTAAAGACAAGAAAGAGGTTTGGACTAACTAAGAGGGAGGGTGGGAGGAAGATTTTGTCTTAAGATTAGTCTAAAGTGATTCCCTGGTCAAATTATTGTCACATGAAAGACTATAAGTTCATACAAGTTTGTGCAGTCTTAAATATAAAGTTTTAGTAATGGTTTGTTTAAAAAGTTTGTCCTTTAGTTTGGTTTGGTTTGCAAACGATATTACTTTTATTTTTGGATCAATTTTAAATTCCATTTATTTTTATTATGAAACAGCTGAATCTGGTATTAGAACTCAATGATTCTAAATTCAAAAGTTTAAAGTTTAAACCAGTTGTAAAATTTACAGTTATTTTATACTAAACAAAAAACATAACGAAATGTAATTAAATCATAACCAGTTGTTCATTTTTACTCATCTTACTTATCATTCTATATTAAACACAAGATCATGAATAAATACAAACTAATTCTTTTACCAATTTAATAGTCTAAAATCTATTGTAATATATATGCATGGTTTATGTTGTGTAATTTTGTCCAACTTAACTAAAACTATACAAATACCCGGACGTAGCCCGGGAAAAATCTCTAGTATATATAATGAGACACTTTCTTCTCTTCTTAAGGTGTCCACATCAGATTTTAATAAATGTTTGTGGGATGCATCTTTATATTTTTGTTTTAAAATAGTATGTATTCATATGAATATCACTAAATATCACTTAGTGCAGTGGTTTATGTATCATTAAAGAAGCTCACAACCCGGGTTTGAATAGAGAACATGTGCATTTTGTATTTTTTTATGATTAAATTTAATGAAAGACAATTATGATTTTTACAAGTCGTCTTCTTCTTTAGACTTTTAGACTTTCTGCAATATTGACTCCGACAACTCATAATTTTTCAAGAGTTATACATCAGTTTCTTCGTTTTTGCCTTTTTCATGAAAACTTCATGAATTTTTAAATATATTACTCGATTATAGGATGAAATAAGTGAAAAATTAATTTTTTAAGAATTTCGGTTTTTGGACTGAATCAGTTTAAATCGTCATCGTTAGTGTCCGAATTACGTTTTTCGGTGATTTTACGGCCCTCGGCAATGAGTTTTCGAACGTGATTATGTAATGAATTAATGATTGTTGGGTCATTTTAAATTAACTTGCGGCCTATGGCACTCAGTTTCTACATAACCTTTAAAAGGTGAGGCTGATGCGTCAGACATTTCCAAAAAGCTTCATAATCGTCTATTCTTTTGCACTGTCTTTGAATATGGCATAGGGTTCTCCCACTTTGTCGCTTAACTCTCACATCCAATGATAAACCATTACACTCTAAACCGCTCTATTCAATATCACATATCATTGAAACTCCTTAAATTGATGTAATTTCATAGTCCTACTGAAAACTTGATTAGTATAACTTTTCTATGTTTTTTGGACGGACCGAGAGAGTTCGCATAGATCTGAGAGGAGCTCATCGAGATTCATTTTTATTTCTGTTAAAAAATCTCGCCTTGACTATTTTTCTGGGTATGTATATATTATTGCATTATGTTTAATAAAGGGTTTTACTATTGTGTGAGGTTTCTAAATTGGGATAGATTATTATTTTTTTTATATTTTTACAGGTTGCGGATTTACTGGATCTCATCCCTATGTCAATTAGTCAGCGTATCAGATGTTGAATCTTAGTAGATATATGGTTTATGTCTGACATATTCTTGAAAAAAATGTTGCTAGATGTCGAATTCATGAACACAAACCAAAAATTCTTTTAGACATTCACGACTCCGCGCTTGCACGGAGCTATATCCCTAGTAAGTAAAACTTCCTAGGTGATATTATATCAGTTGTTATATGTGGGGCTTAAATCTCTATGAGATTGAAATATTATATTTCCAAAACTGGTTAACAAAAGTTGTAAGCCAAAAAAAAAGAGAAATTGCAGTGCATATATAAGTCTTGTCCGGAAAGGACAAGACTTGGGTTCACCCCCTTAGATGAACCTTTAAGAAAAACTTGTATATTTGCGGTGGTGGAATTCTCACTTTCCGAATGACCTGTATTTTTTTTTAATTTCTATAGCACCCCTATCATCTAATACTTCAACCTAATGTCTAATATATTTTCGAACACTATATCTCATTATTATTCGTGAAGAACGAGACTACGTTCATCGCTTTAATCGATACATATTATTTCGAAAATATCTATCTAATCTCTCTAAATCCTTCTGGTTTCTCCATAGATATGGTCCGCGTTCTCTCACGATCTCTATGTATTATCCGTCAGAACCCTTGCGAGGAAATTATCCCCAATCCATCTCAATCTCTTTGATATCTCTGACAAAACCCTTACCCCGAACAGTCTCCCGTCTGTCGACACGAGACCAACTCTCTGTCGGAATCATTTCTCAAGAAAGAAAAGTATTCAAGAAGACTCATTAGCCAAAAAAGGAAAAGGAAAAAGGAAAAAAGAAGACAGATTTCGTATGGGTTTGTCAAGAAGGGTCAAACGGATTCTGGTCGGGCTGATATTTTGTGGGAAGTTTCTTCGGTTAGTGGGTTAGAGGTTCATCGAAGGGATTTGGATTTCAACGGTTGAATCTTCTGTTGTCTGGGCTTTTATTGAAGCTGGTCGTTATAGTTCTTCATCAGTGATGTCTTGAGTGTTTGGTAAATTCGATGGTGAGATTTTCTCTGATTGAGCTGAAATTTGGCAGAAGTGTTTTTGACTTGTTTATCTTGGATTTGTACATTTGACTTATTTATATATTTGAGAGAATTGTCCATTTTCATTTGTAGGTGTTGAATTATTCAAAGTAAAATATTCTTTAGTTTTTTTTTTCAAAATATGTGGTTTCACATTTATTTATGATTTTTGAAACAAAATGGCTAAGTTAACTTTTATAGTATAGAATGTGGGCAATATTTGCATACTTAAAATAAAAAACTAGATTTTCATCCGAGCGACCGCGCGGATGTTTGTTTTCGGTAGCTTTCGCGGCTCGATTCGAGTCGATCTTTCGGCGAAGATCGGTGGAGACTGGCGTTTCCTCGGTAGTGGGTCGGGACTTTTGCTCGAGGAAGGATCGGAGATCCGTAGTACCGTCTGGGGTTTCCATGTCGTCGTCCTCGTCGGACGAGGATCCCGGTTCGTTCCTTCTTTGAGGCTGGACGCGGATTACTTCAATGCGCTGGCGATTGGCGGGCTGATCGTCGTCCGCCGAGTCGTCGTCATCGTCGGTTTCGCGAGCAGCCTTCTCGGCATCCTTCGCCTGTTTGTCGTTTTTACGGTTTTTGCCTTGCGATTTTCGCTGAGCCTTCTTATCTTTGTTTCTGCTCCAGCTGTTTTCCCCTTTTGGTTTGGGTTTTGGCGGCTGGATCTTGTAGTCTCCGCTTTCGATCGAGGAGAGGAACTGGGCATAGAGAGATTTGCACTCGGTCGTGTCGTGCCCCTTCACGTCATGATACTTGCAATGCTTCGTGAGATCGATGGGAGTTCTGGTCGGTCCTGGAGCTGAATCGACTTTAGCCACGACACCAGCACTCGGGGTACTGGGAGACTCATCTGGAGAGTCGGTCTCTCGCTGATAAACATTCCACTTTTTATCATGCATAACCATGGTTGAGACAGGGGCGTTGTTCTCATCCACGACGTAGAGGAGACCTCCTTTTTTGCTGCTGTTATCAGCTGGTCCGTGCTGGCGTGGCTCTGGCCGAGTACCCGCACTTTTGGCTGCAACCGGCTTGGCGCCGTTCTGCTTCCGAATTATTGCCTTGGTATCTTCTTCCATTCGGATGAAGTTGTAAGATCGGGCGATGGCATCAGGGAGCGAAGTCGTAGGGTTGGAATACAGGTCCTTACGAAACTTCGAGTTGACGAGGAGAGTGTTCATCAAAGCGTCGATAGCGATGTGATCAGGGACGTCGACTCGGGAAACGATCGTCTTGAACTTTTCCATGTAGTCCTTGAGGCTTTGGTCTTTCGCTTGTGCCATATTCCAAAGGCTGGAAGTGGTCGCTGCTCGCTTGGCGAACATGATGTAGGTCTTGAGGAATACTGCTGAGAGGTCCCGGAAACTGCGAATCGAGTTCTCGCCGAGCTGCGAGAACCAGGTTAGCGCTTGCTCGTTGAGTGTTTCGACGAAGAGCTGACAGTACCCTGCGTCCTTCTCTTCGTCGGAAAGGCGAGCTCTGGCCATAGCTATGTTGAAGGCTGTCAGATGTTCGACAGGGTCGCCGCCGGGCTTGTACTCGGGGAGGCGGAGCTTTTCTATTTTGCGGAGCTGGACTCTGGTTAGCTCGCTGGCGAAGGGCGAACGCGAAGTGGAGGCGATGACGCTGTCGATCTGGGGGGCTGCGCTCGTCGCTTGGTGGATCTGCGAGCTCATCTGTTGAAGGCTGAGTTTGAGCTCGGCGATTTCGCGAATCGTCGTTTGGTCTGCTGTCATCGGAGTAGGGAGTACGGCAGGAGGGCCGTTAGGGTTAGACTCGTCCACGGCGCGGTCTTCCGCCGGAGTTGGAGGGAAAAGATGCCGACAGACGGGCTGGGAACGGTTTGTCGGTCCAGCAGGAGCGGTGAGGGCAGCCACGAGAGCGGCGAGCTGTTCGTTCGTCGTTTTCTGGACTTCCTCGTGATGCGCGAGGCGAGCCATCACGGAGCTCATGAAGTCCGACGAGAGAAAAGGAGGAGGAGGCGGAGGCGTAAGCTCGGGCACTTCACCGGAAGTGCCAGGGTTCGAGTCACCAATCGTCATACTGGTCTAAGAAACGTTACTCTGATCGGCCCCACGGTGGGCGCCAATTGTTTGAGGTGAGTTTGGTCGAATGAAAGTAAAAGAACTCAAGAGTGGGATGAACAGAGACGTTTTATTAGAGTAGGAATCACGAGGGTACAAGAGTAAGAAAGCCGGCTAGTCGATGCTCGGTGAGCTCCTAGCCGGAAGTACAAGAGAAAGCGGCGAGATACAAAGAGAATAAAGGAAACCCTAGTTCTGGCCGCAAGTCTGTCTGTCTAAGTGGTGATACCCTTCCTTCTTGTCCTCAACTCCTTATATAGTCTCCTAGATCGGCTAGTCTCGACCTAATTCGCCTCCCTTTGGTCATGGGCTTTTTGATGTACAGGCCCAATCGGGATGACTGCTCGGCCCGAGCTGTTTGGTTGCTCGCTTCGGCTGCTCGTCCTCTAGCTAAAGTAGTCACGAGCCGAGTCGGGGTTAGTCGAGGAGCCGACGCCGAGCCGATCGTCCTCCCCTTGATGGTAATGGGCCTCCTGTTCGCTGGGCCTTGTGGGTGGTGACAATCCATCCCCAACACTTATTAAAATCTTTTTAAAAAATTGTTAGAATTTTTAAAATATATATTTATATTTAAAATGAAAAGATATCAAAAGATATTATGATTAAAATAATTAAAAGATTATATATATCATTAATCTTAGTAAAATACATTTAATAAAAATTAAAAAATGATCCAAATTAAAAGAATCATACACGAAAAAATCATGAATTCTGTTTTAATATATAAGATTTGATAATATACATATCTGAAAATTGTTAGTAAAAAGAATAAAAATGCCAGAAACATACACTTCAACATTAGTACCAAAGGGTGTTACAAGAAAACCAAAGGAACAAGCCGACAAGAAACCAAAGGAACAATAAAAATGATAAGAGAAACATATATAGGGTAATGTCATTGACTTCATCTCAAGGTGAAGAGAGAGAGAGAGAGACTGAACAAAAAGAAAAAGTAAGAAAGGGAATGAAATAAATCAGATCGAATAGAATTTTGACGTCCGCAAGGGACACTATTCTCTCTCTCTTCATCAACTTCTCTCTCTCTCTCTCTCTCTCTGAAAGATACAGCGAAGAACAGGACACAATACTCTGAGCTAAACATAAGGTATAGTTTAAATAAAGACAGTTTGTAGGCGGCAGAGAATTGTTTTTTGTTTCTTTTTGTGTTATCCCCAAACCCTATAAGATGAAGATGAACAGCAAGTGAGTTCCTTTCTCTACCTTGCTACTGATTTTATCTTCTTTTTTATTTTATTTGAGACAGATTCTTCTTGACCAGCGCTTGTAAGTATCGTTCTCATCTTCTATCTCTCCTCAATTAGGGTTTTGATCGAGCTTTGTTCTTTCGATGGGTGTGTTACCTGTCTTGTGATTCTGTTTTTTTTTTTGTTCAAGAAGGTGCTGCTGAGTTGGAATGGAGTAGATTTGCTTAATTCGGATCGGAGCTCCCTTTGGTGTAGAATGTTCCATACGGAATCTAACCTTATCATTGGTCAGAAACAACACTGTTCGACTTCATTGGTGCATTGACCACATCTTTGCTCCAACAACAAAGCTGAGATTATCTCCTTGTGTCTTGCTTGTTGGGAGAGTATGGTACCATCAGAGACGCCAAATCCAGTTGGAAGTGGCGATAATGTTCCTCCACAACCACCATTTCCTCCTTCTCCACTGACTCAGTTCAGTAACAACATGACTATGAGTATGCCAAACATATCTTCACTCCTCAACAACCACTCTTTTGTAAATGGAGGCTCGGGTGAGTCAGACATCGGGTTTAGTGGTTTGTCCTCGTCAGGTCAGCACTTCCCTTCAGCTAACCAGCAACAACGGAGCACGAAAATGGAGCCTCAGAATTTTCAGCAGCAGCGTGGAGGAGGTTTAGCTGGTGTCAAGTTGGAACCTGGGGGTCAGGTTTCCAACGACCAGCAGCAGCAGCAACAAAAAATGTTGAGAAGTTTAGGATCGGTTAAGTTGGAACCGCAGCAACTTCAGGCCATGAGAAACTTAGCACAAGTGAAAATGGAACCCCATCTTTCAGAGCAGTCATTGTTTCTCCAACAGCAGCAGCAGCAGCAGCAGCAGAGGCAGTTTCTTCAAATGCCTCCTGGGCAATCTCCACAGACTCAAATGAATATATATCAACAGCAGAGACTTATGCAACTTCAGCATCAGCAACACCTCCTGAAATCAATGCCTCAACAGCGTCCTCAGTTACCACAACATCAGAGGCCACCGTTGAAACCAGTGTATGAACCTGGCATGGGTGCTCAGCGTCTTACACAGTATATGTACCGACAACAACATAGGCCTGAAGTAAAGCTTCTTCTTACCTTCTTTTTTTCTTTTTCTTTTTCTTCGTGATTTATCGTTGTGTTGTGATATTAAATGCAGGATAATAACATCGAGTTCTGGAGAAAATTTGTCTCAGAGTACTTTGCTCCTAATGCCAAGAAGAGATGGTGCGTTTCTATGTATGGTAGTGGCCGGCAAACAACTGGCGTTTTCCCTCAGGTTTACTGCTCACATACATTTTTTTCTCTCTCTCATGCAAACCAAGCAGTTTGTCAAGAAACTATGTAGATACTTGTTTTTTTATTCACATACATTGCAATTTGCAGGATGTGTGGCACTGTGAGATATGTAACCGAAAGCCTGGACGTGGTTTTGGTATGTTATTTGGAGGATCAGTGCTTGTGCTGAGGATTTATTTTAGAATATGTAACATTTTTCTCTTGTCCTTCCTTACTGATCTTTGTTTTGCTTTTTTTTCATTTGTTTAGAGGCAACTGCGGAAGTTCTCCCGCGGCTATTTAAGATAAAGTATGAAAGTGGGACTTTGGAAGAACTTTTATATGTCGATATGCCGAGGGAATCTCAGAATTCATCTGGTCAAATTGTGTTGGAGTATGCAAAAGCAACACAAGAGAGTGTGTTTGAGCAGCTTCGAGTTGTTCGTGATGGCCAACTTCGAATAGTTTTCTCACCAGATCTTAAGGTTATTCAAATTACTCACTTTCTCTCTTTTGCCAAACTATTATTTTCTTCTCCAAACCCCTTTAATTTTTTTTATTTTGTCAGATATTCTCTTGGGAATTCTGTGCTCGGCGGCATGAAGAGCTTATTCCACGAAGGCTTTTGATACCGCAGGTAACTTCCAGAATTGTTCTTTATCTTTCTGATAATATGTTATGATACAAGTTATTGGAGTTCTTTGTATATGCTTAGGATATGGTTCTGTAACTTCTTCACCTTTCTTTTTCTTTTGTGCTACCATGTACAGGTTAGTCAGCTTGGGTCAGCAGCGCAGAAATATCAACAAGCCGCACAAAATGCAACAACAGATTCTGCTCTTCCGGAGCTGCAAAACAATTGCAACATGTAAACTTCATCTCTCTCTCTCTGTTATTCAACTTTCTATTGGTAATCTCTGACGTGCTTCCACTGTTATACAGGTTTGTTGCATCTGCCAGACAGTTGGCAAAGGCTTTAGAAGTACCACTCGTGAATGATTTGGGATACACAAAGAGATATGTTCGGTGTTTACAGGTATATGGATATATTGAATAATATGTCAATGTGAAGTGCCATTTCAACTATTATGCAATCTTACATAGAGCTTCAGATGCGGATGTTCATCTTTGAAAAGAAGTTAATAATATAATTAAATCAATATTTTTACTAAGTGTTCTGACCATGCTTGCTAATGCGTATTGATCTTCTGCAATGTTTCAGATCTCGGAGGTTGTAAATAGTATGAAGGACTTAATAGATTATAGCAGAGAAACAAGAACAGGACCAGTCGGTAAGTAAATGTGCCTCCTTCCAAGCATCTACTTTTGTTACGTGTGACTGATAGATATCACGTGTCCATTTTTTTTTTAATGTGGTACAGAGAGTTTAGCCAAGTTTCCACGGAGAACAGGTCCTTCGTCTGCACTGCCTGGTCCTTCTGCTCAGCAACCCAATGAACAGCTAAGGCAGCAGCAGCAGCAATCAGTTGCCCAGATTGCAAACAACGATCAGAGTTGTGGGCAAAGCTCATTAAACTATGCCTTCAGTGCAGCTTCTGCATCCACCTCCACAAGCAGCATCGCAGGGCTCATCCACCAGAATTCGATGAAGCAAAGGCATCAGAATACTGCTTACAAAACTCCAAGCAGTCCATATGGTGGAAACTCAATTCAGATGCAGTCACCAAGCTCCTCCTCGGGTACCATGGCGCCATCATCCCAGCAACAACAACACAACCTGCCATCGTTTCAGTCTCCAACTTCCTCATCTAACAGAAACTATCCATCGCAAAACGGGATACCATCTATTAATAATCACATGGGTTCCACAAACTTACCAGCCGTTCAACAAGCTCAGGCTGCGGCTGATGAAGCAAATGAGTCTAGCTCGGTGCAGAAGATACTTAATGAGATCCTGATGAACAACCAAGCTCATAATACCTCAGGAGGAGGGCATGAGTCTTTTGGGAATGACGGGAAGGGAGGTAGCGATGTAAATAGCTCTGGTGTTCTGATGATGAACGGTCAAGTGAATACAACAAGTATGGGAGGGTTTGGTGGTGGGATGGGTCAGTCGATGGGAATGAATAATATTAATGGGAACAATGGTCTTATGAATGGAAGAGTTGGGATGATGGTGAGAGATCCAAACGTGCAACAGGATGTTGGAAACCAACTCTTAGGGGCAGTCAATGGTTTCAACAATTTTCAGTGTGATTGGAACGTATGATGAAGAAGACTACGCGAGACTCTTACTACGGGTAATGTTCTCTGCTTTCAAAGCACATCACAAACTCAGGATAAGGATTAGGCTATGCTGTGCTTAAGAAAAGGAAGAGTTAAAAGTCTTCCTACAACTGGTTTCTAGGCCACCCCTCGTCCACTACCACAAATACCATCTCGAGTTACTGTTTTTATTTTTCTATCTTGGGGAGTCTTCTTATGCTATTATAGTTATAGTGTACATCTTTCTATGGATGTTGCATCATCATGGAGGCAATGGATCATGTGCTGTATCCTTCAATTTATTTCGTCTTCGATGTGTTAACAAAACTTTCCTAAATTCTGACAACGTAGTAGCAGTGGATCATGTGTTTCCATCTCTCGACAGAAACAGTGTAAACCACCAGTTTCGTTGTCTTGTCCAAACGGATTCAAAATTCATTGCAGGTATTATAGGGAAACCCAGTTTATCAGCTTTTGTGTATTCATACGACTACAAGATATTGCATTTAGCATCAAACGTACAACAAAGACGGCACTAAATTTAAAAATCTGTAAATTTCAGAAAGAGTTAGTCTTTCAAATCTGCTTTGGAGTTGTCCATATCAATCTCAGCCACGCATTCTTCAGCAGGAAGAGGAGGCAGTTTATGAGTCTTACGCTTCAAGTTGTGTTTGTGCCAATCACTATTACAATGCTCTCCTTCTGTACCTGTACCCACCTCTTGCCTCTGCATTTTCTTGCTAAGTTCAACGACGGGATCTGTCTCACTCTCAGTAGGCAACAAGGGCTTGTTGGTCTGCAATGCCATATCATCATGCTCATCGTAATGATCCATGCTTGTGTCACCTTCAGCATGAACTGATACAGCGAGTATCTCTAATCTCCCCTGCATATTCCTCACATTCTCGGAATAGTCCCGGTTCAATCTCACAGACCTGCACAAGAATGTATCAACACCATCAGAGAAGGATTAAAGAAAAAATACTTACAAAAAAACTGCTCAAAGCAATACAATCATTACAGTGGACATCTGAGTTCCAGATTCGTCTTGGGAGACAAGAGAAGTGTCCCATTCTTTTAGCTTCGAACAGGAACAGTGAGACGCAGCCTCATTGGAGAACGCTTTACAGGGAAGTGCTTCTGCAGCACACGGATGACATCAAGAGCCTGCACAAGTTCAATAATCAAAACAAAAATGAAGCTTTCCATAGGAAGTTATACCACCACTCTCACCTGATTCTTGGTTGCTACGAGGATCAACAGCAAAATGGATTTCATCCATAAGACGCTCTACCATGCTAATGGTATAAGGCCGTTGGGGTTTCAGGGTTAATGGTTTTTTGCATTACAATGGTAGTGTGAAGCAACAGCAACTCAAAGACGTCTCCTTTAGTTACTTAGTCACCAACACACACTCAAGAACTCGCTTCAAACTTGACGTCTCAAACACACTTAGTGAAAACAGAGGAAAGAACAGAGCTTTAACAAGAAGAAACAAGACACAGCTTGATAACCCAGTTACACCCGTTAACGAGGGTATTAGTCTGGGCCAGGAACGGTATCCCGGAATCCACTAGATCAGAAGTTACAAGAGAGTATCAGAAACCCCACACAAGCCCTTTACAAAGCCTCACACGGATTCACTCTCTACCTCTACCCAAGAACAAAGATACAAGCTTATACTGTGTACAATGTTCTCTCTTTCTTGTGTTACTATCTCTCTAAGCAATGTATCTATTTATATGAAAAGACCATGTAACCTAGTTGCTTCAGTGATGTTGTTTTGCTCTTATCACAAGCACGCTCCTCGTATGGAAACAGGCTGTCCACTCTCTCTTATCTTCCTGTTCCACAACCGACAAAACAGCAGTTTGCTTTTGCCTTTATGAGCTGCTGCAAACGGCTAGTCTTTGTGGTCCTACAAAGAGAGTGTCACGTGATCTTGTCCATCACACATTGCTTACTTCTTCTCCATGTCTTTGTCTTTACTTCTTCATGATCTTCTTTACTAAAGCTCAACAGCTAGCAATGTCCCGAAACTGGCTTGAGAACTGTGATTCCCTCGCCTTTCCAGCAACTTGAAGTTCACCTTTGTCCAAAATCTCCAAGCATATCTTGGTATGATCATCAGATCCATCAAGTCTTTTGATTTGGCAAGAACTCCTTTTGACACAATTGAATAAACAGTATGTGACTGTAACACTTCATCTATGTCCTTCTCCCTGCACAAAACAAAATAACAAAGTGAGTGATAATCAATTTGAACAATAGTATTCACACCAAACTCATCATACAAATAAAGTGATAAACAATCACGATATCCAATCGCCAATCAAGAAAGATTGATAGCAAACGAAAACGAAGAGATCGATCAAGCGTAAGATTTCGAGTGCTTACACGCCGGAGCGCCATGAAAGGAACTTATTCTTGTAGCAAGCGGTTGCCTTGCTTCTTCAGTCTAACTCTCTTCTGCCCTACCGGCTGCACCAGCGTCTTCGACATCTCGAAGTGGTTTTTCCCTCGCTTGCCTGCAAAAATGCGCTTTTGTTTGGGCTAATTATTAGATGGACTTGAGTAACCAAATTAGCAATAGAAATTTAAGAAAATGGCAAATATCTCAGAGTCAAGTGCTCAGGTACTCTTAATGAGGCAAAAAGTGATCTACCATACTCTCATGTGATCTGTTATACTCTTATCTGTTTTCATACTCTTGAAGAATGTGGTTAATATCTAAAATACCCCCGACCAATTTAATGAATAAATTAATCGAATGTGGAAAATCGATCCACTCTATTCCATCTCCTCTCCTCCACTCGCCCCTCCCGAGTCGACTCGGAATCGACTCGATCACTCCGATCATTCCCTCCCTCTTTGTTCTTCCTCCCAATCGAACTCGATCTCGTCGCTTGGATGCTGGATCATCGAGCTATTAATTCCGTTATACAGGGTATGTATCTCACCATAGACGAACTCATAATTGAATGTCGGGAATCAAAGCTGATAACAATTTGGTTTTTAATTGAAGACTCGACTCCAAATTTATAGTTTTAATTGAAAAATTCTTATTCATTTGGGTTTCATGAACTAATCGAGGATCGGAAAGGAATGATTGAATGTGACGGTATTATGATGATTCAATCGAAGATTAGAGGTCCTTGCTTGCTTATCTCCTTATCAGTACTCTATTTGGTTACTGACACAACTCTGTGACATGGTATAACCAAGTATAACAAAGTATAAATTTGATGGTGTAACTGTGTAACCAAGTATAACGTGAATGGTGTAACTGAAAAAACAAGTATAACTTTAAGGTTAAATGTTTTTATTGCAGACAATGTGTCCATTTTCGACGAACATACACTTTGATTATGATGAACATTATTCTAAGGATGGAGATGATTATGAATGGATTCCAACCGATGCTCGTTTGTATGCTATATCCTTTAATACATCATCGTTGGAGGAGATCACTTATTCGTTGTTGAAAGAGAGGATATGCAGGAAGATCGGAATAGATCCGTTTACGAAGAGGCTCAATTTGGGTTACATTCCATTGGTAGTGGAACCTAAGAGGCAATCGTATATTTTGGATGATGAAGATGTGTTTGTTTATCTAACATCAGTGGATAGAGAAGAAAGGAGAAGTATTTTGCATGTGGAGGACATCGAAGAATTACAAATAGTTCAAATAACCGAGCAACTATCGAGAGTTGGAGAGAGCTGTTGTAGTAGGAACTATTGTGAGCGTGAGAGTGGATATGGAGAAGAAGAAAATGTGGGAACAGGTTTGGAGGACGATGAACATCCCCACAAGAAACAGAAGAAGAGTATGTTGTAAACCTTTCGGTTTCAGTTTTGATGTATGAAGTGGTCTAAATTAAGTTCTAAGCCTTTCACTTTCTGTTTTGATGTTTGCCTTTCACTTTCGGTTTTGTTGTTTTTATCATATGGGAACGTTGTGAGGTGAAATAAATTTTATTTGTGTGTTGTATAACTAAGTGAAACTGGTATAACTACGTTATGTAAACTGAATAACATGATTGTAAACTCTAAAGTTTTTAATTTAATTTTATAAGTCATGGAAGTAGTACGCTTTTAGTTTATTAGTAGTGTTATGTTAATTATGATTTAATAAGAATTATTAAAATTATTAAAATTCCATCTCACTGCTCGTAGCAATTGTATAGGAAATACAATGTGTTGTCATAGCTTTATCGCTGAAACTGACTGAGTTAGATTTGATAACTCTATGACACGAAATCAAGTTTATATGTACGTGATCGTATGGGAAATGAACTTAGGAAACATAATTGCATTGGTGTAACCACAAAATCATTAATTTAAGTAGAGTATAACTAAGATAAATAGAAATAATTTAAAAGTGCAACTTTGACGCTTTCTGTAAAACTGAGTACTTGGTGAAACTTACAACAGAAAAAACCCTGGGATTAATTTTCCCGCTCAGCTTTTCGAATTTCTAATTTCCCTCTTCCCAATTTACTAAAACCCCATAATCGTTCAATCGAAGTATTAAACACCCATTTTTTAGGTTTTCCCCATTTGCTATCTTCATTTTCTCTCTCTTCCCTAAATCTCTCTCCTCGACCTCACTCCCTCCCCTCCCAAAAATCTAGATGTCCGCCGCTTCATCATCCACGACCGGAGGTCGGAGACGGGTACGAACTCCGGGGATACCTAGTGGGTGTTGGTGCGGGGTGGGCGTCACCGAGCTCATCTCCAAAAGCAATCCAAACCCATATCGCCGGTATTATCGGTGTCTCTTTGCGGCTTCACAGAGGGTACATCTGTTTGTTGTTTACATATGGAACGCTTATGAATCACGCTAACTCGTTTTGAAAAAAAAATCATGTAGCTCGAGAACGACAATCATGTCTTCAAATGGGTTGACGAAGCCTTCACCGATGAGATACAGCAGCTGGACTACCAAGTTCGAATACTCGAAGAAGAAGTTCAGAGTCTCAAAGCAACAATAAGGAACGAAGGAGATATCCGCGAAGGTCCCAAAAAGATGCCCATGATAAAGATATTAGGAGGTTGTGTTCTTCTTACCATCGTTTTAGTTCTAGGAATTATGATGTACAAAAAGTAATTGAAATTCCTAAGAGAATTCCAATTCCTAGAACTAACTGTTATTGCGAGTCTGTTATTGCTAAGCTATGTTTTTTTAAGTTATGCGAAGTTGAACAACCATGTTGTTTGATCTATCGAAAAATTGTCTATTATTTTTAGTATGTTAGACAATTGAGAAAGTGAAACTAACACAATATCTGACCTATTTATACGAAAAAGTCGAACAGAGGATTAAGTTAAGCCAGAAGTTGGATTGAGTTAAACAAGTGAGATTGAGTGAAACCAAAAGTTCAAACAAGTGAGATTAAGTTAAACAAGTTGAAACATCGAGATTTTCACAAGACCATAACAGTGAGAACAACACGATTTACACAAGACCTTCAATCCCATATTTTTGAACATAAGGGTCGCTGTTTAGTAGAGACTGCCTGAAGTCCTCAACCTCGGTCAAACGCGGATTGAACCTGAAGTCTGAAAGTCCACCTTCGGTCTCAAGCCATAGATCAGGAACCTCAAATAAATCTGTATTAATGTAGTAAATGATTTTAGTAAACGTTTTAGTCCACTATCATATTTAAAACTAGCCACAGAAACTACACTTACTCCAACTGTTGCAGACCTTCCACATCTTAAGGGCCACAATCACCTGTCCACCTTCCACATTTTCAAGACCATCCCGGAAGGCATAGGCCTGCTTGCCAGTTGCAACACATTTAATCTGGCTGTCACTATTCAGAATAAAGAAAACGTGTGTTAATTACAATATAAATAAATTTTGCTTGGATCATATGTTACTTTCTACTTACATGTTGTCCCTTATGTAAAATATCATCCTTGGTCTTGCAGGGTCATCGAAACGGGCTTCCGTATTGAAGACCACTCCAATTGTATCTACCATATAAGTGTAACTCAAATAAATCAGTTCGTTTCACTTAGTTTCACTTACATCTACAGAGTCATACAAAGTTCTGAAACTAAATATGTGACTATATGTGAATATATTTATTTTAGCAGCATTCATACCTATGGGATAGTTTCGTTCCCTGTGGGACATGTGAGGGATTGCATGGATGTTCTTGAAGTCCATGAAAAGCCGATTGTTCAGAGGATCGATCATGCGGACTTGTGTGAGTCGCGAAGCAGTTAGTGTGAACCGAGAGTTAGTTGCATTGAAACCTCCATAGGAACGTTCAACTCCTACCCGAAAGATTTCCACCCATTCTCCCTCCTTGTTTTCGAGGCCTCTAAAACTTTCATAATCCCCATAAACGGTCATCTCCATCTTGCACCCCTACATAAATAAAGTACAAGGATCAAGTTAAATGATGATGAAAATCTTGAGAGATGATGAAAAAACACTTACATCTTCATCTGCTAGGACATAGGAATAGAAAGGCATAACCCTGTTGGTAACCGAGGAATAGAGAGGGTAGACCCTGTGTATTTTGACTCTGAAACGCCAAGCCTTGACGTCGGGGTTATAAGAAGTCTCGGAAATCTGGGAAAGCTTATTGTAGAAGTCTGTCATCTTGTTGAAAAGAGATGAGAGAATTTGACTCAGAGATGAGAGAAGAGAAGATAGAACTCGGATATGAGATGAAATGAGAGAATTTGCAGAGTTAAATGCAATGGTGATGATTCTAGACGGTGTAGTGTTGTGACGTTTCACGTTTGGTTTCAATGCAAGTGTAGTGTAGAGTCGCGAGGGGTTGCGAGTGTAATGATTATTATTAGAGACTTTTTCAATCGATTAATTACTCTCTCATCTGTCCATCAATACCATTAATTACTAGATTTTTCTCAACCATTTTTATGATCTCTTTTATTGCTTGCTCAGTAAATAATCCATAATATTATATTTATTTTCAAAATATAAAACAATATAATACCTAAATTTTTTAATTTTTACATAGTTCCATATATTTACACTATAAATTCAATATAATTTTACTTAGTTTCATAAATTTAGACAATTAATATCAGTTAGTTTCACTTAAACTGTCAGAAGCGTGCGTGAGAAGTCGTGTAGCGTTGCAAATATCAAGGGTCACGAAGCTATGGTCATAAATCAGGTCATAAATCATGAAATGACAGATTTTTCTCAAACTAAATATTTCAATTATTATTTCTTAGTTTTCTCACCTAATACTCGTTTTTTACATAGTTTTATTTATTCAAACACACCTATTTTTATTCAAACATACCTGTTCTTATTCCATGTACTTGCAGTGAGAAGTCGTGTCTTAAGCCGTCTATCAAATTACACCCTTAAGTGGGATAGTAAATGCAATCTTATCTCTATTATAAATAACACGTAAATCTTTCCATTTACTCGATTAAACGAATATCTCTCAAGTTTTTCATCATCCTTGTACTCTATGTCGAACTTCAACTTGGAATCTGTCCCTCCTTCCATCCTCCATAAGATTCTCTCAAAGGTAGCAACAAACCACATCCGGGACTTCGGTAGTGCTAGAATTGCTTTCTCCGGGTTCAATCAAATAGGCAGAGACGACTACTTCTACCAATCTGCTAATCTCTTTGGCTTTAATGATTGGATTGAAGAGGTTAATGCTGTAAGAACATTCCGACTTAGGTGCTACCAAGCCGGTAATCCAGAGGCCATCTACCTACGAGGTATGCATGAGTTCTTTCAACTTCATTTACTTGATGAAGGAATAGAGAAAATCCGTCTTGCTGCTGAGAGAGGATTGGAGTTGGCCAAGTTTGTAGATGGAATGCTGAACTTAGCGTTTAGTGTAGATGATGGAGGGTTGTTTCACAATTATCCTAACTTTAGTCGTGAGTTTGTTCATCGGATGAATTGCATGATCCGGACTGTTCTACCCTCAGGCCATTGGGGTTACGAGAAACCTCAAGAGTTTATGTCACTACTTGAAAGAATAAAGAATCCCATCTTCTCAAATGATTGCTGCTGCTCCTCCGCAATAGAAGAACCGGTGTTTGTAGTCTCCTATAATGGATCAACAACACAGTGGAAATGCGATCGTTGTTTCTGGCAATGTGAAGTTTGAGACTTCTGCAATGAAATTCACTTGACAGCTGCCAACTGGCCAATTGAAGATTAGTTGTGGTGTTTATTTCTCGAGTTTATGGCATGTAGTTTTATCTACTTTCACTATGTTTGACTTAATGTAATGTCTCTAGTTTCAATCCTCTAGTTTCTCTTTATAAACTAATCTTTGTATATTTTAACTTCAATATATCATTAAAAGTTTAACTACATTTCTACTTTTAACAAATAAACTTCACTAGCCATTTGGAGATTAGTTTTATCAACTTTTACAACATTTTTACTTTTTACAACATTTCTACTTTTATTAAATATGTACAACATTTCTAAGTTTGGCCAAAATCTATTTATAGCATATAAACTATTTTTTAAATTCAAAATTCAATAAATATATCAATAACAACAACTCTGTCCAAAAAATAACATAATAAAATATTTGAAATCTAAAAGTGCGATTTAGTTAAATTTAGTTCAACTTAGTATTATATACAGAATATTGTTGATGATTTATTACGATGTACAGTTTCACCAATATTTACAATCACATCAATTCTTACAAAGATTTCGAAAGTTATAGAGAAAGATATCCGAATTTCATAGATCGGGTCTGGATGGTCCGCGAAATGGTCCTGGTTGGGTTGTAATTATGCAAGTTTCTGTTGGCCATGTGGTCTTTTAATAAATTTTCGTATTTAAATAAAGAATTATTTAATTCTAAATCTGGGCAGTTTCGGGCAGGAGTATCACAGCTCTTTTTTTTTCGGGCAGGAGTACCTGAGCGTTTGATTCAATATTTCAACGTAATAACGAAACTAATAGAGAAATGCCCTCTGAAAATGAGAAAAAGACAAAATAGCACCAAACCAAGTTTTTGTCATAAAAATAGCATCACACTACAAGAAAACACGGCCTTAGCGACGAAAATTAGCGACGAAATAATTTCCTCGTAAAATTACGTCGGCTTTACGAGGAACTTACGTGAAAAGACAATAAACACGTAATTTCGTCGTTAAATAACGACGAAACGTTTTCGTCGTAAACCAAACGTAATGTAACGTCGTTTTTACGAGGAAACTGCATTTCGTCGTAATGAACACGTAAAACTTAACGTGTAATTAACGAGGAATATTTTTACGAGGTTTTTGCTAGTTCAACCTAATTTTAGGTGAGACACGTTTTTTATCTAGTCTACCACCCATATTTCGTCGTTAATTCGTAGTAAAATCTCACCTACCAATTTCGAATTTTCCTATAAATATGTCATTTGTGTTTCATTTGAAACACACCACATGCAAAAGGAAAAAAAATCTAAAAACGTGAAAGAAAAAAAAATGTCTGGTGGTGGAAATTATTATGAGTTGCGGAGGTGGATGTACACGCATAGAGATGCTAACGGGAGAGTGACGAAAGAGTATCTGGAAGGACTAGAGACATTTATGCATCAAGCATATTTTACACCGCTCGCCCAGGAAAACGGTAAGATGTTTTGTCCTTGTCGAAAATGCAACAATTCAAAACTGGCAACTCGTGAAAATGTTTGGAAGCATTTAATAAATAGAGGTTTCATGCCAAATTACTATATCTGGTTTCAACATGGAGATGTTATAATTATGAGAATGAAGCTAGTAGTAGTAATAGCAATTTTCAGAATGAACCAGTTGATCATTTGCATAATCAACATAGATACCATCAGGTGGAGCAGATGGTAGATAATTATGATAGGATTCATGATATGGTAGCTGATGCATTTGTTGCTCATGATGATGATGAAGTTGAAGAACCTAACATAGATGCAAAAAAGTTTTATGAAATGTTAGATGCTGCGAATCAGCCACTTTACAGTGGTTGTAGAGAAGGTCTCTCTAAATTGTTGTTGGCTGCTAGAATGATGAGTATTAAAACTGATCATAATCTACCTGAAAGTTGCATGAATGCATGGACAGACTTGTTTAAAGAGTATTTGCCGGAAGACAATGTCTCTGCTGATTCTTATTATGAGATTCAGAAACTAGTTTATAGTCTTGGGTTGCCTTCTGAGATGATAGACATTTGCATCGACAACTGCATGCTCTACTGGGGAGATGATGAGAAGTTAGAAGAGTGTCGATTCTGCAAGAAGCCACGATTCAAACCGCAAGGACGAGGACGTAATAGGGTACCGTACCAAAGGATGTGGTACCTACCAATTACCGACAGATTGAAAAGATTGTACCAATCTGAGGAGACTGCTGGAAAAATGAGATGGCATGCCGAGCATACTCAGCCGGATGGTGAGATGACTCATCCATCAGATGCAAGAGCTTGGAAACATTTTAAAAAAATATATCCACAATTC
This sequence comes from Raphanus raphanistrum subsp. raphanistrum, assembly GCA_019706035.1. Classification (NCBI taxonomy): domain Eukaryota; kingdom Viridiplantae; phylum Streptophyta; class Magnoliopsida; order Brassicales; family Brassicaceae; genus Raphanus; species Raphanus raphanistrum. The sequence goes on along the minus strand of CM033985.1, from coordinate 8,981,061 downwards.
GCTAGCAATAGCCGAAATGTGTATATGGGATTATGCACGGATGGATTTAGTCCCTTCGGTATGTCAGGGAGATAACATTCATTGTGGCCAGTCTTTATAACGCCATACAACCTGCCCCCAGATATGTGCATGCAACGGGAGTTTTTGTTCTTGACGATATTAATACCTGGTCCAAACCATCCAAAAAGGTCTCTGGATGTCTTTCTACAGCCACTGATAAAAGAGTTGAAAGATTTGTGGTCAACAGGGGTGAGGACGTACGACTGCTCAACGAAGACGAATTTTACGATGCGAGCGATGCTTTTGTGGACCATAAGTGACTTTCCTGTTTATGGGATGTTATCTGGGTGGACTACACATGGGAGATTATCTTGTCCATATTGTAATGGAACGACATATGCATTTCAGCTGAAGAACGGTAGGAAGACAAGTTGGTTCGATTGTCACCGTCGATTTCTTCCCATTAACCATCCTTATCGAAGAAACAAGAAATTGTTTAGGCAGAAAAGGGTTGTGAGAGACACTCTTCCTCCGTATTTAACTGTAGAACAAATTGAACAGTAAATCGATTACTACGGAGCTCAAGAAACAGTTTGTTGTGGTGGTAATTGGCATGTTCCCGGTAATATGCCTGATTATTATGGAGTTCAGCACAACTGGCACAAGAAGAGTATATTTTGGGAGTTGCCGTATTGGAAGGATCTTCTTTTGCGCCACAACCTAGATGTGATGCATATTGAGAAGAATTTTTTTGAGAACATCATGAATACAATATTGAATGTTCATGGGAAGACAAAAGACAATAAAAAATCGAGGTTGGATTTGCCTGATATTTGCTCAAGACCCGAGTTACATATAAAAAGCAATGGACAAGTTCCTGTACCGGTATTCAGATTATCTTCAGAACAAAAGTCGGTCTTGTTCAACTGGGTTGCATCAGCAGTGAAGTTTCCTGATGGGTATGTTTCAAACCTCTCTAGATGTGTTGAAAAGGGCCAAAAGTTCTCCGGGATGAAGAGTCATGATTGTCATGTCTTTATGCAAAGACTACTTCCCTTTGCATTTGCGGAGTTACTTCCAACAAAAGTACATGAAGCACTTGCAGGTAATATATTATTAATACTCACACTAGTTAATTTCTTAATTTATTTTTCAAAAATATGCACTAATAATTTGCTTAATTGTTTTTGGAATATACAAAGCCATTGGAGCATTTTTCAGGGATTTGAGCACTCGCACTCTTAAAGAGAATGTCGTAGAACAACTTCACGAGAACATTCCGATCTTATTGTGCAACTTGGAGATGATATTTCCTCCCTCATTTTTTGACGTCATGGAGCATTTAACTGTCCACCTCCCGTATGAGGCATTGCTTCGAGGACCAGTACATTATGGATGGATGTATCAGTATGAGCGGTCCATGAAATATTTGAAGGGAAAGGCAAAAAACCTCGCAAAGGTTGAAGGTTCTATAATTGCTGGAAGTTTGACGGAAGAAACATCTCACTTCACATCGTACTACTTTGCACCTAATGTACGGACCCGACAAAGAGCTCCAAGAAGATATGATGATGGTGGTGTTGCCCCAACATATGCAGTTGCTAGTGTTCCGGATATCTTTAGCCAGATTGGACGAATGGGTGGGAAAACGAAAGAGGTTTGGTGGTCGAGTGATGAAGATGCCCATAGTGCACACACTTACATTCTACTTAATTGTGAGGATTCATTTATGCGCTATTTTGAAAGGTAACATATATGGAAATTTCTAAAATAATTGTAATTAAAATATATTTTTGAAATGATGATATAAGTAATAAAATATGTGCATTTTACAGCCTATTTGTTAGTCAAGTCCAAGAAGCAATCTCAGGTATATCCACAAGTGGGGTAGATAAAAGGAAAGATCGACACTTTATTAAATGGTTAAAGAGTCAGGTATTTACTCCAATCCGATATTTGTTTCGCCCACGGGGTGTAACGAAAGCTTAAGACATTTGTTTCAATGTTCTCTTTAATTTAATTTTGCAGGTTGAATATGACGATCCAGATTACCCCACATGGTTTCACGAATTAGTTCAGGGTCCACTTGCAAAGGTCACCACATCACCAATGTATTTCTCACGAGGCTTTACTTTTCATACGTACGAGTATGGTAAACACCGGGCGACCAGCAATTATGGAATTTGTGTGAAAGGCGAAACCGATTTCTACGGGATCTTGCAGGAGATTATTGAAGTGGAATTCCCTAGGTTATTGAAGCTGAAATGCGTCATATTCAAATGTGACTGGTTCGACCCCGTGGTCAACAGAGGTGTTCGATTTAACAAATTCGGTGTAGTTGCTGTCAATGGTGGACGGAGGTACAACAAATTCGAGCCTTTCATATTAGCTTCGCAAGCAGACCAAGTTAGCTTCCTACCATACCCGAGGTTGCGAGAATCTGGAATAAGTTGGTTAGCCATTATCAAAGTTACACCCCGTGGACGAATAATCGGTGGAGAAGAACCACCTTTGCAAGAAGAACACATCAATGAAGTCGAAGAACCTGAACAACAAATGGATGACATCCTACTCATTGATCCGCATAATCATGAGTATGAAGATCTTCCCGACGATACCACTGACGATGCTGTTGAAGACGAGTTTAATGAAAGTGATGATGTTTCTAGTGTTGAAGAGAATGATGATGTATCTGAATGATGATGTAATTTTTTAAAAATATTATTTATTTTCAGACTTAATTAATGCATTTGGGGTTTAGGGTATGGGTTTTGGTGTTTGAGATTGAGTTATAAGTTAAAGAATGTTTGAGGTTTGGTGTTTGTGGTTTACACTTTTAGGGATTTAAACATTATCGACGTTAATTCCTCGTAAACAAAAAACACGGGCCTTGCAAAATCCACGTAAGCTGATTTCGTCGTAAAGACCACGTTAATAATAAACACGGGCCTTGCAAATTCCACGTAAGCTTGCGAGGTCTTTATGACGAAATCAGCTTACATGGAAATAACATGTATTTTAGCTGTTTCGTCGTAAAGAACTCGTTAATTTATGTTGATTTTACGAGTGTCCTGTGTAAATCCCTAAAACTCTAAACCCTAAACCCCAAACCTAAATCTATATATGTTTTCACTTAGCAGACACAATAAACCTGTATAATTAACATTGTATGATTTAAAAAATTAAGAATTCAAAACATCAAACCAAAAATTAACCAAAACTTCCTTAACTTATAAGTGAATCATATATAAGGTTTACATTGCTAAACTCAATTCACTTAAGAAGACTTGATAAACATGCATATTTAAAATTTCTTGATTAAATTAACTAAACACATATAGATGTTACTAGTTAAGATTTTGGGGTTTGGGATTTAGGGTAAAAGGTTAGGGGTTTAGGGATTTACAAAACTACCTCGTTAAAAACTCTTAGTGAACGTGGAATTTACAACGATATATTATATATACCTTGCTAATTCCACGTAAGCTTGCGAGGTCTTTACGACGAAACCTGCTTACGTGGAATTAGCAAGGATATTTTCTATTTCGTAGTAAAGTCCTCTCTAGTTTACGAGGGTTTAACGTCAATTTTATGTAATCCCTATACCCTAAACCCCAAACCTCAATCTATATATATACGGTTTCGATTCACTTAAAAAATAAATTAAACCTATATAATTAAAATTTCATGATTAAAAATAATTAAAATTAGGAATTTGGGGTTTAGGGTTTAGGGAATGTAAAAATCAAATGCTAAATCCACGGTTTCGTCGTAATATCCACGTGAAAAATAAACACGGGCCTTGCAAATTTGTCGTAAATGTGAAAACACGGGCCTTGCAAATTCGTCGTAAACAATGACACGGGCCTTGCTGTTTCGTCGTAAGTTTACGACGAATATACGTCTTTATGTAATCTTATATATACACGCGAGAACCAGCCACTTCATTTCGTCCCAATTTCCTCTCCTACACCTCTCAAGGTTCTCTCTAATCTCTCTCTAGTATTAGGTGGTTTAGTTTAGGGAATTTAGATAGGTTTATAGTTGATTAGGTGGTTAGTGTAGAGAATTTAGATAGATTAATAAAAATTTTTGATTAGTTTGAATTCTTCTACTTGTTTTTTCAAACAATCTGAATTTTTTTTCAGATGGTTAGAAAGAACAAGCAGAAGAAAACCCCCCACTACAGTCAGATGTTCTGTGGTGATCCTCCTGCTGGATCATCATCTTCAGCTCCAGGTTCCTCCATCCCGGACATTGTCCCGGAGTCTCAGTCACAGCCACCACCGGTTCCTCCATCTGGTGCACCACCCCCACCTGCTGCACCTCAGGCGGTTCCAGACCCGGTTGCACCCGGATACATTCATCCGGAGTTGCGGGTGCCGCCGACCGCTCCTTTCGCTCGGTACACGGTTGAGGATCTTCTCGCTTAACCAGGCCGAGCCGGTTTACCGGTTTTAGACCCCGACCGACCAGAGGGAACTCTGTGGTACGTAATTTTTTTTTTTTAATATTTTTAAAATTATTAATAATTTTTTTTAATACTTTAACTTTGTTTTTTTCAGGTCTGGGGTCGACAATTCTGTCGCTACAAGCGTATCCGATATGATCAAAGGATACTTCTCCGAGCATTACCCAAACTGGAAAAAGACACCGCAGCACGTTAGAAACACGTGGTTCAAGATGTTTGCTGTAAGTTTTTTAAATTAATTATTTTATGTTTAATTTTTATTATTAACTTTTATTTCATAAATATTTTTTAACTAATTATTAATCTTTTTGGGTTTAAAAATGCAGCAAAGATACCATTGGTCCATCGGGGTTCACGAGGACGTGAAACGGGAGTTCATCGAAAGGCGAAGAAGCGGTTGTTGGACACCGTAAGCAACTGGAAGGAGGACTGGATCTACAAGGGTTACAAGGACGGGCAACCCGCTGAGCTGACCAAGGAAGTCTACGATGGCCTCATCCGCTACTGGGAGCTGCCATCATCCATTGCGATCTCCAACGCCTGCTCCGCCTCTCGTAACACCAAAGACGAGCACGGCAACGGCCCGATGCTTCACTGTACGGGTCAAAAGCCCCATGCCCGTGTCCGCTTGGAAATGGTAATTAATTTCTAATTTTTTTATATTAAATATTTTAATAATTAATTAATATGTATATTGATTCTAACTATTTAAATTTTAAATATTTTCAGGCCAAAGAGACGGGACAACTCCCATCTCTTAAAGAGCTTTACGAGAGGACCCACAAGACCAAGGCGGGGGTATTTGTGGATCCGAGGTCCGAGCAAATCTACAACGATGTCGTTGCTCTGATTGAAGACCGCCAAACCCAGCTGACCCAGCAATCTCCCGATGGAATACCGGTCGTATTATCCACTCAAGAAGTGGATCAGATTTACGAGGAGGTAAAAAATTTTATTTTAACTTTTAATCTACCTTTTTAAATTATTAACATTAAAATTTATTTTTTCTTTGTAGGTCGTCCCTAAGAAAAAGGGACGTACATTGGGAATCGGTTCCGTCAACGATGTCCCAAGAGCGACATCGTCTTATGGTCAGAGACGAGCTGACGAAGTCACTGAGCTGCGAACGGAGTTAGACTCGACGCGGACTCAGTTGGCGTCGACGCAGTCGGATTTGGAGTCCACGCGCCAATCGTTCCAAGCTCGTATGGGTGGAGTGGAGGGGTTTCTGGAAGTTATATCTTCTGGAAATCCCCAATGGGAGGAGTTGTTGGCGGATATGCGACGACGAAACCCGGTTCCCGAGCCTTCTCGTACTCAGCAGCAAGAGGAGGAACTACAGAGGAGGAGTGAAGACCTCTACCGGGAAACGATCCACCGCCCTCGCCCGACTTAGTTTTTTTTTCGTTGTGTAATATAAAAATTCTAAACTTTTATTTATATATAATATTTTCGGTTTTTATTTATTCCAAATTTTTAATATTTTCGCATTAATAATTATTTATATTTCTAATATTTTTGAAATAATTATTTAAATATATATTATTAAAAATTTAAATTTAAAAATAAATTCAGTTATACAAATCGAAGCAAATTCCTCGTTAACTCACGAGGATTTAACGTGTAATGTTGACGTGTCCTTAACGACGGAAGCTTACGACGAAACTACGTGTCAGGTTTTACGTTTTCTTTACGACGAAATATTACGTCTGCTTTACGTGTAATTCTACGTTTATTTTACGAGTAAATCTACGTCTACCTTACGAGGATACTTTACGTGTGTTTTACGAGGAAAGCTTACGTGTCTTTTACGTGGAAAGTTAACGTCTACTTTACGTGGAATGCTACGTCTCCTTTACGACGAATATTTAACCTTTCTTTTACGACGAAGTGGGTCCCTCACACTTTTACGACGAAATGGCGATAAAATATCTGTTACGACCAAACTTTAACGACGATATGCATTTCCTCGCTAAATCGTCGTAAAGACGTATTTACGACGATTTAGCGAGGAAATTGGTCGTCGTTAAAATCATGTTTTCTTGTAGTGTCACAAGGAAGAAAATGACCAAAATGTTGTAAGTAAGATGTGAAGGTGTTGTTGTGTTATTGAAATATCAAGCCAAGGTTCCATATATATATGAGAGCTAGGCCGCCTATTACAAGAAGAATAAACGATGTGGGACTCTCCAAAACTTAAGGAGAAGTCAGCCAAGACAAACCAAGGCCCAATCCACTAACACATAATTGGTTTAATCAAAACAATAAAATCTCGGTTATAAGCATTCTTAAACCGGATGGTTTACAACACTCCCTCTGAATGCCATAACCATCTTCGTAATGCGTTTGGTATACTGCCTCGTTAAAACATTTCCATGGTAAACCCAAAACCCCAATGTGGTAAAAAGGTAAGTCATGGATAGGAAAAAGAGTACAGCCGCATTACTCCCCTGAAGTGAACATCACTGAAGGTCTCTCAGTGAACGCATACCAATCTGCTGCATAAGCTTCATGAGCGTGCATGTTGGTAATGCCTTAGTGAAGAGGTCGACTGAGTTCTCGCTGGATTTGACTTGGAGTACCTTGACCTCTCCTTCTTTCTGTAGATCATGGGTGAAAAAGAACTTGGGGAGAACGTGCTTAGTATTGTCATCCTTGATGTATCCATCTTTGAGCTGAGCTATGCATGCCGCATTGTCTTCATAAAGAATGGTCGGTCCATCCTTACCATCCGTGATCCCACATGCTGTCCGAATATGATGTGTCATGAGTCTTAACCAGACACACTCCCTACTTGCTTCATGGATCGCCAATATCGAGTGATTGGATGATGTGGCTGATATGGTCTGCTTGACTGATCTCCATGAAATGGCCGTGCCTCCATATGTGAAAATATACCCGGTTTGGGACTTAGCACTGTGTGGGTCGGATTGGTAACCTGCATCAGCAAAACCAACCAAATCTTCTTTGTTTTGGTTAGCATAAAACAATCCTACATCCTTAGTTCCTTGTAGGTATCTTAGGATGTGTTTGATCCCATTCCAATGACTCATGGTCGGACATGAACTGAACCTAGACAGTAAGCTCACAGCAAAACATATGTCCGGCCTAGTATGTGTAGTCAAGTACATCAAGGCACCAATGGCACTGAGGTAAGGGTACTCTGGACCAAGAACCTCTTCATCCTCGGCCTTAGGTCTAAATGGATCAGTATCTAGACCAAGGGATCTCACAATCATGGGACTACTAAGTGGATGACACTTATCCATATTGAACCTTTTAAGAACCTTTTCTGTATAGGTCTTTTGATGCACAAGGATTCCATCCTTAAGATGTTCAATCTGTAGTCCCAGACAAAACTTAGTCTTTTCCAAATCTTTCATCTCAAATTTTTTCTTGAGATATTCAACTGTTTGGGAAATCTCTTTGGCCGTTCCAAGTATGTTTAGATCATCAACATACACGGCTATGATCACATAGCCTTGGCCGGATTTCTTAATGAATATACATGGGCTTACTTGATCATTCTTGTAGCCTTCTTTCAGTAAGTACTCACTCAATCTGTTGTACCACATTCGACCAGATTGTTTCAATCCATACAAAGCTTTGTTTAGCTTAATGCAATGCTGTTCTCGAGAACCTTTAGCATTCTTAGGTATTTCAATACCTTCTGGTACTTTCATGTATATGTCATTGTCCAGTGGTCCATAAATATATGCGGTTACTACATCCATTAACCGTAAATCTAGATTTTCTCTTATGGCCAGACTTATAAGGAATCTGAATGTTTTTGCATCCACCACAGGAGAATAAGTCTCCTCATAATCGATTCCTGGTCTCTGTGAGAATCCTTGTGCAACTAGTCGGGCCTTATACCTCACGACTTCACCATTCTCATTTCTCTTTCTCACAAAGACCCATTCGTAACCCACTGGTTTTAGATTATGTGGTGTTAGGAGTATTGATCCAAAAACACCTCTCTTCTTGAAATAGTTTAACTCCACGTTTATGGCTTCTTTCCACTTAAGCCAATCTTTTCTTTGCATGCATTCATAAATAGACGTGGGTTCTAGATCCTCATCATCTTCAATGATATCAAGTGCTACGTGATATGCAAATAAATCACTTATGTCGACATGTTTTCTATTCCATTGTTTTCCAGACATGATATAGTTTATAGAGATCTCTTCGTTGTCAGGAAGTTCAGGATCCTGAGTTTTGGCGTCCCAAATCTCATTAGACTCCTTAGCAACCGTGCCAATGTTCATGTCTGTGGATGCTGGTACGCCTGGACCATGTCCAGACGCTGGTTCGTCCGCATCCCGAAACCTTGGGACGATCGGATCGACCACATCGACCAGATCCTTCACCCTCTCGCCCACGGTCTGTTTAGCACCTTTCTTACTTATGCGAGGGTTCTTATCTTTAGAACCAATTGATCTACCACGTTTCAGACGTGTCTTAGACTCTGTAGCAACTTGATTTTGTCCCTTCTGGACATCAATTCTTATTGGTGCATTAGCAGCTGGTATGTATGACTTGGTCATTCTATTTGGGTCAGCACAGGAATCTGACAATTTATTAGCTAGCTCTTGCAGATCTATAATCTTTTGAACTTCAAGATCACAGACTTGAGTTCGAGGATCTTGCCATGTTTGGGATGTATGATTCCATGTAATTTCTTTTACCAGCTTGCTTATTTCCTCCCAATGTTGGATACTCAGATTCCACAAAGTGGCAATCTGCATACCTGGCCTTAAATAAATCACCTGTGGTTGGCTCGAGGTATTTTATAATTGAGGGAGAATCATATTTAACATATATTCCCATCCTTCTTTGAGCTCCCATCTTTGTTTTTTGTGGTGGAGCTATTGGATAATAAACAGCACATCCAAAAGTCTTAAAATGGGAGATGTCTGGCTCTCGACCCATGAGGAGCTGGGATGGTGAATATCTATGCTCACTAGATGGTCTGATGCATATTAATTCCGCAGCATGTAATACTGCATATCCCCAAGCTGTGATTGGAAGATTACTTTCATGAGTAAAGGTCTAGCAATCATCTGAATCCTTTTGATAAAGGACTCGGCTAGACCGTTCTATGTATGGACATGTGCCACGGAGTGTTCAACTGTCACCCCCATGGTTTGGGAAGTGAATTCACCAGCATTATCAAGACGTATATTCTACAAAGGAAAGTCTGGAAAGTGTGCTTTCAATTTGATGATTTGAGCAAGTAGTCTAGCTAAGGATAGATTCCGTGTGGATAATAGACACACATGGGACCATCTTGTGGACGCATCAATGAGTACCATGAAGTACCTAAACGTCCCACTTGGTGGGTGTATTGGTCCACAGATGTCACCTTGTATTCTTTCCAGAAAACCTATGGTTTCCTTTGTCACTTTGACTGGTGATGGTCGGACTTGGAGTTTTCCTTGTGCACAAGGTACACATGTATGGATCTTAGGAACAACTCGTCTACCTTTAAGGTTATGACCATTAGAATTTAGGATAATTCTAGATGTTCCTGGATGTCCTAACCGGTCGTGCCACAAGTTAAAGTTCTCTTTGAACTCTTTGCTTATTATAGCATTGGCTTCGACCGCACTGATCTGAGCATAGTAAAGACCAGTTGAGATAGCCGGTATTGTTTCCAAGACCTTCTTATGGTCTTGGCCGAGCTCAAAGATGTTTAAGAAATCTTTGGCTCCTTCTCCAACAGTCTCAATATGAAGACCATTCTTTCGAATGTCTTTAAAGCTTAAAAGGCTTCTCTTAGAGTCTGGAGAATACAATGCCTCATCTATTTCTAGATGTGTTCCATTTGGCAATAGAACATAGGCTTGGCCTTGGCCCTTTATTAATGATGATACACCAGCTATTGTGTTCACATTGGCATCTTTCGATGTTAGATCAAGAAAGAATTTCTTATCCTTTAAAATCGTGTGGCTTGATCCACTATCAACCACAAGTGTGTCCATACTTCCTTTTATTCTAGACAATAAAATATAATCTGAATCATTCATATTATTTTTGAAAATGAAAGGAAAACCATAGTTTTATAAAGAAAATAAAACATAGAATGCAAAAGCACTTAAAAAAATTCTTAAAAGCCTAAAACATTAAAAGCATTCAAACACAATTTGTTTGATGCATCACATTATTCAACTGGGTCATCATTCAGCATATTCAGTATGTCTGAAGTCTCAAAATCCATGAGGTCATCATTGTCATGATCAAAATCGTCCTCACCATCCTTGTACACCATGTGTGCTTCCGGATTCTTGCCCTTGAGACTCTCTTGATAGAGGTCGACCAGATGCTTGGCTGTGCGGCAATTCTTTGCCCAATGATTCAACATTCCGCATCTATGGCAAGGTGAGCTTGCAGGATTCTGTGGCTTTGAAGATGTCCCATTGCCTTTGCCTTTACCTTGTCCGTTATTAGACTGGTTTGGACGGTCATAAGGGGTGTTACGCCCTTTGATGTTGCCACCTCGTCCACGTCCTTGCCCATGACCTTTACGACCACGTCCTCTTCCATATGAGGAACCATGGCCCTTTTGGTCTTACCGGACATGGTTGGCTTCAGCACCATCATTAGGCTCATTTGAGGCATGATTGCCTCAGGGATATATCCAGGTGGTCTAAGCTCACTATTCTTCAAGAGCAGCTCGTTGTTCTGTTCTGCAAGCAATAGACATGAGATGAGCTCACTATAGGTCTTAAAACCTTTCTGTCTGTATTGTTGCTGAAGCAACATATTGCTTGAGGACATTGTTTGGAAAGTCTTTTCCAACAACTGCTTATCAGTTACAATCTCGCCACATAGCCTCATCTTTGAGACTATTTTAAACAAGGCTGAGTTGTAAATCATTCACAGACTTGAAGTCTTGAATCCTGAGATGGATCCACTCATAGGTGGCACCTGGAAGAATCAAAGTCTTCTGGTGATCATATCTCATCTGAAGTTCTTTCCATAACTCGTATGGATCACTCACTGGCCTAGAATCAAGCTCTCCTCAATGTGATGACGGATGATCATGAGGGTCTGAGAGTTCTCTTTCTTAGTAGCTTCGTTCTGAGGAACGATGCAATGCTCTAGGCCTTTGGCTCCAAGAGAGATCTCAACGTCTAATGCCCATTGGAGATAATTGTCACCCCTCACACTTAGAGGTGCAAAATCCAAGTTTGTGATTTTGGCCATCTGAAAATAAAAGATCAGATTTTTTAGGTCTTTTAGAAATTTATTTTCTCATAACTCATCCATCTCTAAATCAACTTGTTTGATTTATAAATCTCTTGAAAGCAATGCGATGGATGAGTGCATGGTCTGGTCGTACCTTGTGGTACACTTCATCGACCCATGCGGCTTGTGGCTAGTCGTACCGGACGGTACCCATCATCGACCAAAACGGATAGTGATCTAGTTGCACTGTGGTGTGCATCATCGATCATCGCTGATCATCAATCATCGTGGATCGTGGATCACCGTGGATCACTGTGGATCATCACGGATCGTGGATCATACGCGGATCATCGCCGTGAATCACTGATCACTGCGGATCATCGATCATCGCGGATCATCGATCAACGCGGGTGATCACCCGGAATCATCGTGAATCACGGGTGTAGGTCTAGTTGCACCACTTGGTGAACATCATCGACCATTGATTTTGTTTATGGTCTAATCGTACATCTTTAGTACGTATCATTGACCTATTCTCATCATGGTCTAGTCATACTATGGTATGCATCATTGACCTAAAAAAAAACAAAGTCTAGCCACATTATGGTGCAGATCATTGACCAAGAATGTGGAAAACATTTACCTTGTGTTTTGTTTGGACATATAGCGTGTCACTAAACGCATATCACTTGTTGTCCATTCAAAACAAAAGTCATGTAATCACAAGCTAGATTTTAGGGTTTCTTAAAATCGGATTTAAAATTTTAAAGGATTAGGGTTTTAAAAATTCAAACCTGATTTTAGAATTAGGTTAAACATTGACCTTATATTTTGTTTAGACATATATCGTGTCACTAAACGCGTATCACTTGTTGTCCATACAAAACAAAGTCATGTAAAACGATTTAGGGTTTAGGGTTTTGAGATCCGAATTTTGGGGTTTAAGGTTTTAAAAATTTGGATTTGATCATATATGACCGATTAGGGATTTATAAGTTTTAATAAAATCGAATTTAAGATTTATATTTATAAAACCAATTTAGATTTCAAGAAATAGGTCTAATTTATTTTTAGGGTTTATAAAATAAATTTCAACATCTAGCAACCTAATTTATTTGATATTTAATTTTAAAACAAGAACTGAAATCAACCATAAAATCTTAACAAGAAAATCAGATTCAAGCTTTGAAAAAAAAATAAAGCCGAGACATGCTTGATCTGCAAGGAAAGATTAGGGTTTTGGATCTTACCTTATTCTTAGCCGATTTTCTCCTTGGCTTCTCTATTAGAAATCTTGAATAATCAACCAAATAAGATTCAAAGGATAGATTAGTATCAAGATCTTAAGAACAAAATGATATCAAAAGTTTTAGAGAGAGAAAGCGGCGGCTTAGGGTTTGGATTTTCTTTGACGGCGCGGCTTGCACTGGGAGGTGACGGCGCGTCTGGAGTCGAATTGCTGCGTGGTCTGCGGCGCTGGATTCGTCTCGTCAAGATATTCAGTTTGATAAATTACTCGCCGTCTGGATCCATAAGGTTAGGGAGATATGGCGGTTTGAAGTTGTGGCCAAAATTAGGGTTTTTGTGGTCGCAGGATTTTAGCTAGGGTTTAGAGGCTCGTGCTGATAACGTGTTGTAAGTAAGATGTGAAGGTGTTGTTATGTTATTGAAATATCAAGCCAAGGCTCCATATATATATGAGAGCTAGGCCGCCTATTACAAGAAGAATAAACGATGTGGGACTCTCTAAAACATAAGGAGAAGTCGGCCAAGACAAACCAAGGCCCAATCCACTAACACATAATTGGTTTAATCAAAACAATACAATCTCGGTTATAAGCATTCTTAAACCGGATGGTTTACAACACAAAAGAAGTTTTATTGAAGGGTAAATATGCATTTATAACCCTTGGGTTATCTAAGACTTATGGTTTAGAGTTAAGGGGTGGGGTTTTAGGAATATGTTCAAATTTTTAAAAATAAAAAATTAAAATTAAAATTTTCAAAACAAAAAGTGCTATTTTGGTCATTTTATTTTTTGAGTGCTATTTTTGTGATAAAAATTTAAATAGTGCTATTTTAGAAATTTGCCTTTTGAAAATCCTAAAAACATATTTATCATTAATATACCCACTAAGGATTCAAATGATCAATATTTCTTGTTTATTAAAAGAAAAATATTTAAAAATTTATAACATGTAGTTTTGTATTAAATTAAAAAGGGTTATTCAATCTCTATAATATTATTTGAGAAATCAGTTTCTATGTGTCGCGCTCACGTTAACTCTCACAATGGTTGATTACACGGATACCTTTAATGAATTAAAATTATTACAATTAAATATTTTTATTGACTTTTTATTTAATTTCCTTTTTAAAATTTTCCAAATAACATATATAATAAAAAGGAAACATTTATAAAGTTTAAAAGAAAATTTGAAAACGAAAATATATGCCTATATAATATGATTTCATTAAAAAGGAAAGTTCGCAAAATAGTAATATTCCATTTTAAAAAATAACATAAAATATACTTTTGAAGTAATAAAATACTTTATTTATATCTATATTTTCTTAATAAAAATATATATTTGTATAAAATGTGATTATATAAAAGAAAATTTCCCATAGATAATCTTGATATTAGAAAAATAAATATTATTTATTTTAAAACATTATTTTAAACAATACAATTTCGAAGTAATAGAAATATTTTAATATATCTATATATTTTTCTTAGATGGTTACATACAATAATTAAGTAACATAAAAATATATATGTTTCATTCACTAAAAATAGTTTATAATTAGTATTATTGAAATGTTTTTATTTATTTCCATATATTTATTTGACTATAATATCTTTCAAGTACAGCAAAAATATCTATAAATTATATTTTACTTATATAATATAATTTCTCAAATACAATCACAATTTTTTTACTGTTTATTTTTAAGAGATATTAGAAAAATGAAAAAATAGATTTTAACAGTAAACATCTTTTGATCAAATAATTTCAAAATATTTTTAAATAAAATAAAACGATATAATTTAACAAGGTAGATATATTATATTTTATCATTATTAAAATTATATGTTTTCTTAATATAAAATTTGATTTTAAATTTTATGTTTTATGTTTGTTGAAATTAACATAACCATAATCAAAATACAAAATCAAATTTGAATTCAGTTTTTTAAGATTATTTTTAAGATTATTTATAATAAATTTCAGTTTACCATTCAATAAATCTAAGTCAAAAAATTATTTAGAATTTATAAAATATTTTAATTACTGTAGATACTGATATGTGTTCATGAGCTTCCAAAAATATATGAGTTACTTATGAATGTAACTTCCTATTGTTCATTGATAAATATATAAAAATACATCCACATTAAACGATAAATAAAAATAATTTGATATGACTTAACTATAGTAAAAATAATTATATTTCAGTTGAATTTGAAAGAATATATGCAACTTAATATACTCACAACATGAGTAACTCGACTAATCCAACTTATATCTAATAGCATAGATTAATGATAGTGCTCAAATTACCCAGTAGAGCTTACTCTCTCAAATAAGAGGTACAGCTGTAGTACTTAGGGATCGAATCACGAGGAGCTAGGGAACCAATTAAATAAAATCTACTAATCAATCCTAGGTGAAGTTGGTTTATATGATGGAAATAAAAGTAACAATTCCTAAAATGAGCAAGGTAGTTGCTCTAACTAACGATATGATAGGTTGTTTAAATGTGATAAAGAGTGCTAGACATAAGGCTTTTATTCAGGAATTGAGATTATAATTTCTATAAATGCTTTAACAAGTTGCTTGCATGATACTATAGATCTCAGCCGCTTAACTCAAGTGATGTATCACTGGTTAAATAATCTAGATCTCTGGCCTCAACTGTCGTATGTTGATACAGAAAAAGTGTCGATCGATATCCTTTTGAGATATCGATCGATACACCTTTCGCTCGGCGATCGATTCACCTGTCGGAATATCGATCGACGGCTTCTAGATATGCCTAGGCGCGAGCCGATAATGAACACTAGGTCTCAAGGAGGAGCTGTCGCTCTTCTAAACGGGAGACAAGCTAGCTCAAATGGATAATTCAAGATAATCAAAGATCCTAATGGTCTATATTCTAGTTAGCTAATCTAGAACAAGCATAGGGTGCAATCCATTTGATGAGTACCATAACTTAGCAATTATAGTTTGGGGCTAATCCCACAAACCTATTTAAACCCTAGATCTAACAAGTACACTACTCAGACATAGCTAAGCAATTCATGACAATGGATAGATGAAAGAGTTGCATAGATAGAAATAAGTAGAAATACAAAAGGAGATGAGAAATCTCTCCAATCTCTCAAAACAATATAAAACTATAGTCTCTCTCACACACTCTCTGCTTTTCTCTTGAGTTGTCAAAAGCTTACTTCTTTCGAAGGTTGCCGTCAAAAAACACTTAGCAGGAATATTTAAGCATTTCCATTAGGTTAAAAACTCGTCAGGGGCAATCTCGTAATTTGGTGAAGTCTTGGTGAAGTAGTCGGCTAAACCATTTCGTCCTCGATATCGATCGACAACACTGATGTGTATCGATCGATTATAATCTTCTAGTACGCGGATCTTCTCAGCTACATCGATCGACAACTCTGGATGAGTATTGATCGATTATAATCGCAATGTTGACTTCCAACTTGGTCTTGAATGGCCAACTCGGGTATATCATCTCTTGTACTCCAAAATGCTCCAAAAACATCACTTTCTCACGAAATGCTTCTGAACCTAAAAACATACCTAACAGGCTAGAAAACAGATAAAATATATAATAAAATACTAGTATACCATGGTTAAAAACGGGTAAAATCCATGGTATATCAACTCCCCCAGACTTACTCCTTTGCTTGTCCTCAAGCAAAAACAGTAGTCCTTGGAAAAGGTTTGAAAACAGTAGGAACTCAAAGATTCAAAATATTGAAGTCATCACTCTATGGGTTTGCAATCCATGTCTAAACATCCTAATCACAGAAGTTCATTATGCCTTATCCTAGTTTAGCAACCAAACTCATCTAGTCAACAACTTAGCAAATCTCATCTGACATTCCCCTCTACTAACCTTATTTCTTAATATAAAATAAAAGTGCAGGCTTTGGTTCCTTCAAGCAATCTTAGCTACTGAATATAGATGACAGGTTGATCCACTTTAGCATCTTCAGTACTATCTGCGATCAGTAATCTAGAATGGTGCTAAAGAGTGGTCAGACAATCAAATATAAATCTATATCAATGTTCCTATTTAATACTCATGCGAAAAATAATTTTGAAAAACAATTTGAATAAAAACCAAAATAAAAAAAACACATATTAGTAAACTCCCCCAGACTTAAATTACACTGTCCCAGTGTAACACAGCCGGTGGTGAGGTAAAGAAAATAATTCATAATTAATAAATATAACAAGTTAGAATGAATAAACCTGATCGACAAGGTGTCGATCGATTCGTAGTGGTATACGTCGATCGTTAGTAATGGTCGTGTGGTGTCGAGCGATATGAATGGTGAATGTCTGATATAAGACTCGGATGGAGTCTTTGGAAGGTGATGGAGATGGATCCTCAAGCTGGCTTTCACGCACTCTCTTGAGAACAAAGAATGGTTGAAGGTGATGGCACTTGACTAGATGGTTCAAGTGGTATGGGATCTAACAAGCTGGCTTTGACGCACTCTCTTGTTGGACCGGTTGATGAGATTGATGATGGAGTGAAGAACACCACAAGGATGATGAGAGATCCTTGATACAGTTCGAACTCTTGCTGCTTGAATCACACAAGGAGAAAGAGGGTTGGCGGCTTGCTTAGGGGGCAAACTGACTCATATATTGATTAGGTAAAAAGTTGTGGGATACAAAGCTGCGTGTGGGACTTTATTAATAGTCCATCATCTGAGACCTAAACGGTCGACTCAAAGAAAGCAAAGACTCAAAACAACAGGACTTGTGAAGCAAAGGAAACAAAACAGCAAAACAACTAACTATGCCCCGTTTAAAGCTATAAAAGGAAAGTGCATAAAAATAAAAGACAAAGAGACCTAGACTAGTCTTGGTCTCGAACCTTGGATGCTGCTGAGATGGGAGAGTTCTAGGAACCACTAGACTGACCCATCTTACCTGCACAAATCGTAAATAATGAAAACACTTCCCTTGGTTCATGGTTGAACTCCCTTGATGTGTTCTTGAAGTTGAGCACGCTTGGATCATTCTTGAAAGGTATCTTGTCTTGCTCTTCTTCTTCAAGTTCTTCTTCACGCTTCTCTTCATTATCTTCAGCTTCTATCTTATTGGTTTCTTCAAGGAGGGTTTCTTCTTCTACTTCAGTTTCTGCCAAGTAAACATTTGAATCAGTACCATTCATATAGGCTGGCTTACCTTGAGTGATATTGAGTTGCGCAAAGGCATTGCTCAAGTCATCACTTGTCGTGTTGATATGTCCTCTCTTGGGTGGATCAGCTAGAATCATAGGTGGTGGCTCAGCTAAGCTATCTAAGATAGCTTGGACCGCAAGTGCAAAGCCTTGGTTAAGCCTCCTTTGCTTAGATCGAGTCATGGGTCCTTCAGATGCCTTGGGAATGGTTATGGTGTCCTGGTTGTGGTTGATATCCTCATCATTCCCTCCCCCTTCAGAAGGTTTTGACCTCAAAACTGAATCATCTGCAAGATAAGGGGTTAAATCCGCAACATTAAAAGTATGGGAAATGTTAAACTCATTAGGCAACTCCAAAAGATAAGCATTGTCATTGATCTTTTCTAGCACACGGAATGGACCATCTCCCCTTGGAGCTAGCTTAGAACTCCTTTTCTGTGGAAACCTCTCCTGCCTCATGTGGATCCACACCCACTCTCCTGGTTCGAAGATCATGGGTTTGCGCCTCTTATCAGCATTCCTCTTGTACTCCTCAGTCTTCTTGATGACATTTTCCTTAGCTTGCTGGTGTATTTTCTTGATTGCTTCTCCTCTCTTTAAACCATCCTGATTAATTTGCTCAACTTGTGGTATTGGCTTAAGATCCAAAGGGGTTAGCGGATTAAATCCATAAACAACTTCAAAAGGAGACATCTTAGTAGCAGAATGTGTAGCATGGTTATAAGCAAATTCAATCAATGGAAGGCAATCTAACCAAGTACTTAAGTTGCGACCAAGAGTGACTCTAAGTAAAGTGGATAGGGTTCGGTTTACCACTTCAGTTTGTCCATCCGTTTGAGGATGACAAGTTGTTGAGAAGAGTAGCTTGGTTCCTAGCTTCTTCCACAAGGTTCTCCAGAAATGACCCAAGAACTTGGTATCTCTATCAGATACAATGGTCCTTGGTATCCCATGTAAGCGCACCACTTCTTTAAAGAACAAGTCTGCGGTTTGAGATGCATCATTGGACTTGTCACATGGTATGAAGTGAGCCATCTTTGAGAACCGGTCCACCACCACAAAGATTGAATCCTTGTGTCTTATCTTGGGCAAACCTAAAACAAAATCCATAGAAATATCCTCCCAAGGAGCATTAGGAATAGGTAAAGGTAAGTATAAACCGTGAGGATGTGACCTGGACTTGGCTTTGTGGCAAGGAACACATCTTGCACAATGTCTCTCAACGTCTCTCTTGAGATGTGGCCAAAAGAAGTGATCAGTAACAATAGCCAAGGTCTTGTCTACTCCAAAATGACCCATAAGACCTCCACCGTGTGCTTCTTGAAGTATAAGGTCTCTCATGGAACTTTGGGGAATGCACAGCCTCTTATCCCTAAACAGAAACCCTTCATGCAAGTGATAGGATTGGAAAGCTCCTTTCCCACATGATTGGAAGGCTTCTTTCAGCTCCGGATCATCTTTGTATAGCTCCTTGATGTGCTCAAATCCTAGTACCTTGGCATCCAGGGTAGTGATCAAAGCATGTCTTCTTGATAAGGCATCAGCTACCACATTTTCCTTCCCCTTCTTGTACTTGATTACATATGGAAAGGTCTCAATAAACTCCAACCACTTAGCATGTCTTCTCTTAAGTGAAGTCTGGCCTCTTAAGTGCTTGAGGGTTTCATGATCAGTATGGATAATGAACTCCTTGGACCTTAAGTAGTGTTGCCAAGTTTCCAAAGCTCTAACCAATGCATATAACTCCTTGTCATACGTAGGGTAGTTGAGGGTTGCTCCACTTAGCTTCTCACTGAAGAAGGCTACTGGTTTCTTCCTTTGATGTAGCACGGCTCCTATACCCACTCCTGAGGCATCACACTCTACTTCAAACATCTCGTCAAAGTCAGGTAGAGCTAGCACTGGTGCGTGAGTTAACTTGTACTTCAAGGCGTTGAAAGCAGCTTCTTGTAGCTCTCCCCATGAGAAAGCAACATTCTTCTTGATCACAGCAGTCAATGGAGCAGCTATGGTGCTGAAATCTCTAACAAAGCGCCTGTAGAAACTAGCCAAACCATGGAAACTCCTAACATGTGCAATGGATGTTGGAAGAGGCCACTCTTGTATGGCTTTGATCTTCTCTTCATCCACTTGTAATCCTTGTTTACTCACTACAAAGCCTAAGAAAACAAGCTGGTCAGTACAAAAGGTGCACTTCTTTAGGTTGGCATATAAACCTTCCTTCCGAAGTGTAAGCAACACAAGTTCTAGATGTTTTAGATGTTCATCTAAGCTCTTAGAGTAAATAAGTATATCATCAAAATAGACAACAACAAATTTACTTATGAATGATCTAAGAACCTGGTTCATGAGCCTCATGAAAGTGCTGGGTGCATTGGTTAGTCCAAAGGGCATAACCAACCACTCATATAGACCTTGCTTGGTTTTGAAGGCAGTCTTCCACTCATCTCCTTCACGCATCCTTACTTGATGGTAACCACTTCTCAAATCTATCTTGGAGAAGATAGTTGCTCCACTAAGCTCATCAAGCATTTCATCTAGGCGTGGGATTGGGTGTCGGTATTTGATGGTGATGTTGTTGATGGCACGGCAATCTACACACATCCTCCATGATCCATCTTTCTTGGGAACTAGAAGAACTGGTACTGCACATGGGCTTAGACTCTCTCGGATGTACCCTTTGTTCATCAAGTCTTGGACTTGTTTTTCTAGCTCCTTGGTCTCCTCCGGATTCATTCTGTATGCTGGTTTGTTTGGCAAAGCTGAACCTGGCACGAGATCAATCTGATGCTCAATCCCCCTGATTGGAGGTAATCCAGCTGGGATCTCTTCAGGAAACAAGTCTTGAAACTTGTCTAGCACGGCTTGAGCTGGTTTAGGAACTTGTTGAGCTTCTGAGCTTCCTGTACTTAAACATTCTTTTAAAACCATTAGTAGTACAGTGCCTTGAGCACTCAAGGTCTTTAAGACAGCACCAGGAGAAATCATAAGGTTAGCTTTACTTACCTGGTCTTCCTTGTTCATCTTAGCTTGTAACTCATGCACCTCAGATGGACTCAAAGGGGCTAAGTTGTACTTACGGTCCTTGAACTTGAAAGAGTAGTAGTTGGTGCGTCCATTGTGAAAGGTGGCTCTATCAAACTGCCAAGGTCTCCCCAGCAGGATGTGTCCGGCTTGCATTGGTACCACATCACACACTACTTCATCTTGGTACTTACCAATATTAAAGGATATCTTTACTTGCTCAGTGACCTTCAGCTCAGTCTTGTTGTCTAACCATTGCAACCTATAGGGCCGAGGGTGCTTGGTTGTCTCAAGACCTAACCTGTCCACCATATACTTGCTAGCCACGTTAGTACAAGATCCTCCATCTATAACCAAGTTACATACCTTAGCCTTGATGGTGCAGCGAGTGTGGAAGAGGTTCTCTCTTTGAGCTTTCTCTTCAGGATTGGTCATTGTACTTAGTACTCTCCGAGTGACCAACAACTCTCCAGTGTCCGGATACTCTACTTCTTCTCCAGAGTCCATGGCTTCCATTTCAGCTTCATCTTGAGACTCATAGTCTCCATTGGTGGTGATAGTCATGACTCGTTGGTTTGGGCACTCCCTAGCCATGTGACCTCGTCCCTGACATCTAAAACAAGTAACATCTCTAGCTCTTTGATTGTTAGTACTTTTGTTTTGATCTTGTCTAGGACCCTTGTTTGAATCATCACCCTTACTCTTGAACCGAGAATCAATCTCTACAGCTTTACCTTTGTCATTCGGTTTGTTGACATTAGAAGTCCAAGGTTGTGAGTTTCTAGACCTACTAGTAGCGGTCTTACGCTTGATTTGCTTCTCAACCTGCACAGCTAAGTGCATTAGTTCATGTAAACCACTATATTGAGCTCTTTCTACCTTCCTGGAGATACGCTCTTGAAGTCCATCAATGAATTGAGCCATCAAAGCTTCCTCAGATTCTTCTAACTCCAGTGAGTTCATTAGCTTCTCAAACTCTTCAAAGTATTCTTCTACTGACCTATTACCTTGAGACAACTTGCGAAAACGTTTTTGTAAGTCTCTATGATAATAATCAGGAACATATCTTAACCTTAGGAGATACTTCATGTCAGCCCAAGTTGTGACAGCTCCAAAGCGGTTCCTCCTCCTCTCGGCTACTGTTCTGTCCCACCAGGCAAGTGCATTCTCGGTGAGCTGAGCAGCTGCTAAGGCAACCTTCTTGTGCTCTCCGTAGCCGTAGCACTCAAAGATGTACTCTAAGCGCTTCTCCCAATCCATGTAAGCTTCTGGATCAGACTTTCCTGTAAAAATAGGAGGGACAATTTTAATGTCTTTGTTGTGCTCTCTATGGTTAGCTTCCCTTGCACGGTTGTGCCTAAGTGGATCCTGTCTCCTAGGATTGCGGTTCTGGAGAGGATCATCATCATCTAGGCTCGGCATACTTTCATCATCTCCTTGCTCTCCATCTTCATCTTCATGGATGGGGTTTTGGTTGCGGATTGGAACTCTCCTTTGTGGTTGCTCCAACCGGTTCAAGCGAGTGTTGATCTGCTGGCCAAGCTCTCCTACAACAGCCCTCATCTCTTCCCTCATGGCAGCCATGATCTGCTCCATGGTTGGAGGGTTAGCTCCATTGTTGGCGTTTTCATCACCCATGACTTGATTTGCTAAAACTCAACAAAAACAACAAGAAGTTTAAATACCAACGGTAACAAAATTCAAACGAAAAGAAAAACTTCGAAAACTTTATATATTTTTTTTTTTTTAAATCTTAAAAGGCAATGAAAATAAAAGGGAAATTCTTTTTGGATTTTTTTTTGAAAGCTTTAACAAGAAATAAGAAAAAGATCGACCAAATATCAAAAAAGGCAAATCGACTAAAAACAAATCTTGGCGTGATCAACAAAAAGGAAAGAACACAATAAACTTTTTAGGATTTTTCTTTTATGAATCAAAACACGGATGCAACTAGAACAAGTAAAATTTTTTTATGGCTTTTGATTTATGAAAACTAAGATCAAAGAAATAAGAAAAGGATAAAGGTAAGAACAACCAAAGGATGGATCCTTTGGCTCTGATACCAAAATGATATAAGACTCGGATGGAGTCTTTGGAAGGTGGTGGAGATGGATCCTCAAGCTGGCTTTCACGCACTCTCTTGAGAACAAAGGATGGTTGAAGGTGATGGCACTTGACTAGATGGTTCAAGTGGTATGGGATCTAACAAGCTGGCTTTGACGCACTCTCTTGTTGGACCGGTTGATGAGATTGATGATGGAGTGAAGAACACCACAAGGATGATGAGAGATCCTTGATACAGTTCGAACTCTTGCTGCTTGAATCACACAAGGAGAAAGAGGGTTGGCGGCTTGCTTAGGGGGCAAACTGACTCATATATTGATTAGGTAAAAAGTTGTGGGATACAAAGCTGCGTGTGGGACTTTATTAATAGTCCATCAGCTGAGACCTAAACGGTCGACTCAAAGAAAGCAAAGACTCAAAACAACAGGACTTGTGAAGCAAAGGAAACAAAACAGCAAAACAACTAACTATGCCCCGTTTAAAGCTATAAAAGGAAAGTGCATAAAAATAAAAGACAAAGAGACCTAGACTAGTCTTGGTCTCGAACCTTGGATGCTGCTGAGATGGGAGAGTTCTAGGAACCACTAGACTGACCCATCTTACCTGCACAAATCGTAAATAATGAAAACACTTCCCTTGGTTCATGGTTGAACTCCCTTGATGTGTTCTTGAAGTTGAGCACGCTTGGATCATTCTTGAAAGGTATCTTGTCTTGCTCTTCTTCTTCAAGTTCTTCTTCACGCTTCTCTTCATTATCTTCAGCTTCTATCTTATTGGTTTCTTCAAGGAGGGTTTCTTCTTCTACTTCAGTTTCTGCCAAGTAAACATTTGAATCAGTACCATTCATATAGGCTGGCTTACCTTGAGTGATATTGAGTTGCGCAAAGGCATTGCTCAAGTCATCACTTGTCGTGTTGATATGTCCTCTCTTGGGTGGATCAGCTAGAATCATAGGTGGTGGCTCAGCTAAGCTATCTAAGATAGCTTGGACCGCAAGTGCAAAGCCTTGGTTAAGCCTCCTTTGCTTAGATCGAGTCATGGGTCCTTCAGATGCCTTGGGAATGGTTATGGTGTCCTGGTTGTGGTTGATATCCTCATCAATGTCGGTCGACGGAATCATCATTCTACTTGGATCTAATAAAAACTGCAAAATAAATCCGAAAAAAAATAAAAGCAAAAATGAAAAATAATAAAATAAAGGAAAATAAAAGAAAACCTAATAGTGGGTTGCCTCCCACTCAACGCTTTGTTATAGTCATTTAACTTGATTGTGGTAGGTGAGTGACTCATGGGGTGCAGTGGGGGTTATTGTTTGTTGGTGGGCAAACATTTCCCTCATCTTTGGACTCAGCAGCAGTGAAGCTTCTTGTGGTATCATCTGATCTTGTCCATCGAGGATATATCTTTGCTAAATCTGCTTTGATGACTTGCAACCTTCTGTCCAAATTTTCCATGTCTAACTGATGCTGATAGAAATCAAATCTTGAATGCTCAGGTAGTTCTTCATGTTGTTCTTTTTCGTGCTGGTCTTGAATATGTTGATCTTGATCTGCCAAGGATTCTGTATCGACCGATGCTACACCTTGTGCGTCGGTCGTTTCGCTGGGAGTTCTGTTGGTCAACTCAGTATCAACTGTGTCGATCGATTCTGAGCGTTGGCCTTGGTACTCAAAATTTCTCTGCATACTGCGTATCTCATTCTTCAATAGACCAGTAGCTCTGCAAAGGTTGGTCACTCTTTCGTTGAGAGTGTCGTCAATGTCATCACTTCTTTCATTGAGTCGTTCCTCCATAGAATTCATAGCCTCGTACAGCTCGTGTTTGATTTCATCAACTTCTGCTGTAGTGCATGCTCTCTTCGCTGGTGGTGGCTCGATGTCGATCGATATTGGTCTAGGCCTGTCGATCGATGTTGCGTTTCTGTCACGAAGACTAAGATGATCTTGAACTATGCCCATGTCTTGTTGTAGCTCGTTCAGCTGCTGTGACATTGTGTCTTGGTATCGCAGGATAGGTGAACTGAAATTGTCATGCTTCGTCTCGTATGCTTTCATCCTATCTTCCAGTGCTGCGAACCTTGTGTCGATCGACGGTGAATTCAGTGTGTCGATCGATGGAAAAGTAGCATTCTTAGCTTGATCTTTCTTGCGAATTGATGCTAGCTCTTTCTGTAGAAGATCGATCCTCTTGCTTAACCATTCGACATTGTTGTTGAGAGGGTTGTAGACGTCTCCAATCCGTGTATTGATATAAGCAACCTCCCATTCATCTCTCTTAGGTGATGAACATTCTGGTCGGTCCTTGGATGTAGTCTTGCCGATGTCGATCGATGGTACATGTACTCTGTCGGTCGATATTGGTGGCGTATCCTCCTTCTCAAGCATGGTTAATATGTTTCCAAGCTCCACTCTTATCTCAGCCATATCATTCTGGAAGTCCTTGTAACTGACATCCAAAGGCTGGAAAGTGTCTTCCACCAATGTATGCATGTTTGCCTCAAGGTGTGTCTGAGCTCTCCATACATCAGTCACCATATCATCTATCTCCTTTCTACTGTAGGGTACTGGTGGTGGTCTGTATACATGGTAAGGGTGTGTGTGTACTGGAAGGCGTAAGCAACCTCTGTGAAAAAGTGATGCTCTCTCCAGAATTCTCCTTATCTGCTCCTTGGTAACATGGATGATTTCACCATCAACTCCTACAGGATAGCCAAACTCATCTCTGTAGACACCATATTCATCCTTTGCTTCCCATTTGAATCTCCTGGATCCATCAGTATTGAAGGCACGTCGTCCAAACTCCAATCGTCTGTCGGGCGACCTGACTCTTGGTATGTCGATCGATTCGGGATATCCGACGTCGATCGATGGTGATGAAACGATGTCGATCGATGGTGAACTCCTGGGTTGACCGAAGGTATGAGGAACTGTATCCTCCCTTATGGTGACATGGTGGTTGTCCTGGACGTGAGCTAGGATGTCTGGATGGCCACGTTGCCGTGTGAACATGTTTTCTGGTCCATTACCAACTTGGAGGATGTCTGCTATGTCTTCCCTGGTTATGTGCGGAACTCTTCCATCCATTGCTCTTGCATAGCCATCTGTGTCCCTGAAAATTCCAAATTCATCAGGTGTTAGTGAAACGTTCCTGATATCATAAGGTTCATGAAATCGCGATTGAGCTCTGTTGATGGCGTCGATCGATGGTGATGTGGTGGTGGCGGTCGATGGTGCACGTCTAGCTGCATGGTTGGATCGATTGTTCATGGTGTTGCAGTCCTCCATTGAAAATTTGCTGAATGCTGGAAGCTGCTGGGTAGAAGGTGAAAAGGTTTGAATTTTCGTGTTTGTAGTTGTCAACCTTTTATACCCATGTGTTGCCCTAATCGGTGAAATTCCGATTTTGTCCTTTAAGTCGTCCAGGTTAATATTGATCGATGTGATACTGGCTATCTCGATCGATGGACGATGTCGTTTTGTTGGATGTAGTAGATAAACGATCGATGGTGGGCGTTTGATGTCGATCGATTGTGGGAATCGATTTGCAAATCTGTCATTCTCCAAGTAATTTTCCCAAGCTCTCTCTTCCTAATAGTCTGCATCATGTTCTTCACTGTGGTCTCCACTGTGGGAAGAGGTGGCTATGTCTACTGCAAAAATCTCATGAAATCCGCTATCTGCCCAACTCCTTACTGAGTAGTCATCTTCCTTTCGGCTGGGTTGGACGGCGAAATTCGGGTAGCAATGATCTGGTAGATTGAGTTCATCATCTGGTGGGTTTCTGTCGATCGATTATCGATGTTTGTTGTCGATCTCCTCTGACTTGCGAGTGTCGATCGCTAATGTTAAGGTGCTGTCGATCGATCCCGAGTACTCTGTATTGTACTCAACTTCACAATGACAAACTGCAATGATACCAGGATCATCATCTTTTACCACTGATTTGGCTGGTGGTTTCCCAAGCTTGACAGGGTCGTAGTGGACATCTGGATCTATCAAAGTCAAGCACATCCTGTTGGTGTTCATGTCACATATGGCCCCTACTGTAGCCATAAATGCTCTTCCAAGTAAGAGGGAAGAGTTCCAATTTAGCTTGATGTCTAGGACATGAAAATCCACAGGGACGATAGCATTATCAATATGTACTTCCAGGTCTCTGATGAAGCCTCCAGAGTTTTTCTAAGTGTAATCCACGAATGTAAAGATCTCTGGTGAAGGCTCTACTTGCACGCCCAGATGGTCTGCCATGACCTTTGGTAAGATGCTGACTGATGAACCAGTGTCACATAGTGCATGAAGAAATTCAATCCCTTATACTACACAGGGTATTGCAAACTTCCCAGGATCACTCTTCTTCTACAAAGTAATCATTTTCCTCATATATTCTCTGACATTGTCAAACCTTCTTCTAATGTCATTTTCAGTCTCCCTTGTTTCTCTGAAGAACATCCACAATCTGCTTGTGAAGTAAACCTCCTTAAAAGGTTTTTATGGTGGGATTCTGATATCTCTCTTAGTGAAACCATCAATCTCTTTTTCATTAGCTTCCCTCTTAAGGTTCTTAGGAATCTTCTCCTTCCTACTCCTTAACCTTCTTCCTTCAGTTCCCTCTGATGTAGGTGTAGTGTCTGAAGGGTTACCAGTAATCTCTGTAGGGTTAGCTTGTGGTTTCGGTGTGGGTCTGAGTGCATTGATTCGGTTGTTGTCTATCGATGGTAGTTGCACTCGGTATGTGAGAGGTGTGTGTCGATCGATAGGTGGAGAAAAGGGTCGATCAATACGTTTCTCGTCTTTGTGTCGATCGATGTGTGGCTCGTCTCGTCGGTCGATATCTTCGTAGGTGTGGGTGGGTGGGTATGAATGAGAAGCCGTGAATTCAGCATGTGTCAATATCCTAACCGCGTTGCAATCTGCAGTCGTATCCGGAAATGGCATTGTTGATGTCAATCGATGTGGACTAGTTGGTGTCGGTCGACACCATTGTGATCCACCAAAACTTAGTGAACTTTCCACTTCAAAGTCTCCTTCTTGTAGCTTCTCATGTTTCACTACTTGCCAGAAATCATCATCTATAATGGCATTCACGTGGTGTTTCCTATTTCCTTCCCCTACTTCCTTAGAAGTTCCAATCCTCCTGATAGAGTCTTCAGTATGGACAATCTGTGTCTCAAGTTTCTTAACTTGACTGCAAATGGTGTCTATCCTTGTGGTCAGATTGTTGAAGACAGAGTCAATCTTCCCATTGAAGTCTACTGTAAGCTTCTGCTGACCTTCTAGAACTCTATCAATCATGGCATCAAACTTACTCTCCTGGGTGGGTGGCGGTGGGTTTTGGTAAGCTGAGTTGCCGTAGTTCCTTGTGTTGGTGAAGGGTTTCTGATACTGTGAAATCTGGTTGTAGTTACTCTTCTGACCACTGCCAAAAAAGATTCTGTTTCCACTCTCGTTTCCATATCTCTGAAAACCAGTACCTCCAATGTAGTTCACATCTTCCTCTGTATCATCTTCTCTAGCCTTTCCTTCTTCAGCTGAGCAGACTGGTTGTCCCAGAAATGCATGTAAAGCATCTATCTTGGCTCTGACTTCATTCATCTGGTCTTCTCCGATGGCTGCAACCGATTTCTTCTTGTCAGAGTCAATGTTCTTGGTCCTGCTGCTGTTGGCTAGGTTCTCAATAAGTCTCACAGCCTCTATTGGATTCCTAGTGTTGAAGTTCCCCTCGCTAGCAGTATCAAGAGCCATCTGATACCTCAAGGCGATACCTCTGTAGAAAATGCTTAGCAGCTGCACTTCATTGAATCCATGGTGTGGACAATCTCACTGGAAGAACTTAAATCTGATCCACACGTCTTTAAAATTCTCACTAGGCTTTTGAGTGAAAGTGGATTTTGCTCCTTAAGTCTTCAGCGCGTGCCTCATCAAAGAAATTACGCAGGAAGGCGTTTTTGATGTCGGCCCAGGATGTTAGTGATCCTGTAGATAGCTTCTTGAGCCAGTGCGAAGCTTCTCCAATCAGTGAGTATTTGAAGAGCTTGCAGAGTAGGTAGTCCTCAGGGACTCCATCCATACGAATAGCAGCGATAAGATCCTCGAACCTCTACAGATGGTCCATAGGATGCTCGTGTGATAGCCCAGAATAAGGTATCTGAGACACGATAGAGTAGTACTGAGGCTTGAGCTCGAAGTTCGGCTTCTGAATCTCTGGAAGTCGGATAGCTGATCTGTTGGCGTAGTACTCGTCTGGACGATTGTAGTCTGCCAAGGATCGTGTTTGAGCTTCTCATGTAGCCTCAGCTTCAGGCTCAGGGATTATGTTTCCCTGTGCATCTAGCTTCTGACCTGTTGCATTCCGCAGATGACGATCTTGGTCATACAGGTTTCCATTCTCGCCCTGCGTGAGGATAACAATCGCGACCATGCTTCGCGGAGTAGTGTCGATCGATGTACGGTGAGTAGTATCGAACGATGTGGATCGGCGAACGATATCGGTCGACGGTGCTGTCTGAGTTTTGGTCGACGGTTGAACGTGAGTATCAGTCGACGGTACTGCGGTTCTGTTGATCGATGCGGAGCGTAGGTCTTTGCGGATTGAGCGTTCCAAGTGTGCAGGATCTTCTGAGAATAATAGTTGATTTCCCCTATTGCTTCTGGTACTGCTGGGCATGTACCTGAAAAGACAAGAAAAATTTTAATCAGAAAGGGGGTAAAAAGAAAAACCTAAGATTAATAAGATTAAATCTAATGGCGATCAAAGCTCCCCGACAACGGCACCAAATTTGATAGTGCTCAAATTACCCAGTAGAGCTTACTCTCTCAAATAAGAGGTACAGCTGTAGTACTTAGGGATCGAATCACGAGGAGTTAGGGAACTAATTAAATAAAATCTACTAATCAATCCTAGGTGAAGTTGCTTTATGTGATGGAAATAAAAGTAACAATTCCTAAAATGAGCAAGGTAGTTGCTCTAACTAACGATATGATAGGTTGTTTAAATGTGATAAAGAGTGCTAGACATAGGGCTTTTATTCAGGAATGGAGATTATAATTTCTATAAATGCTTTAACATGTTGCTTGCATGATACTATAGATCTCAGCCGCTTAACTCAAGTGATGTATCACTGGTTAAATAATATAGATCTCTGGCCTCAACTGTCGTATGTTGACACAGAAAAAGAGTCGATCGATATCCTTTTGAGATATCGATCGATACACCTTTCGCTCGGCGATCGATTCACCTGTCGGGATATCGATCGACGGCTTCTGGATATGCCTAGGCGCGAGCGGATAATGAACACTAGGTCTCAAGGAGGAGCTGTCTCTCTTCTCAACGGGAGACAAGCTAGCTCAAATGGATAATTCAAGATAATCAAAGATCCTAGTGATCTATATTCTAGTTAGCTAATCTAGAACAAGCATATGGGGCAATCTATTTGATGAGTACCACAACTTAACAATTATAGCTTGGGGCTAATCCCACAAACCTATTTAAACCCTAGATCTAACAAGTAGACTACTCAGACATAGCTAAGCAATTCATGACAATTGATAGATGAAAGAATTGCATAGATAGAAATAAGTAGAAGTACAAGAGGAGATGAGAAATCTCGCCAATCTCTCAAAACAATATAAAACTCTAGTATCTCTCTCTCTCACTCTCTGCTTTTCTCTTGAGTTGTCAAAAGCTTGCTTCTTTCGAAGGTTGCCATCAAAAAACACTTAGCAGGAATATTTATGCATTTCCATTAGGTTAAAAACTCGTCAGGGGCAATCTCGTAATTTGGTGAAGTCTTGGTGAAGTAGTCGGCTAAACCATTTCGTCCTCGATATCGATCGACAACACTGATGTGTATCGATCGATTATAATCTTCTAGTACGCGGATCTTCTCAGCTACATCGATCGACAACTCTAGATGAGTATCGATCGATTATAATCGCAATGTTGACTTCCGACTTGGTCTTGAATAGTCAATTCGGGTATATCATCTCTTGTACTCCAAAATACTCCAAAACATCATTTTCTCACGAAATGCTCCTGAACCTGAAAACATATCTAACATGCTAGAAAACAGATTAAATATATAATAAAATACTAGTATATCATGGTTAAAAACGGGTAAAATCCATGGTATATCAATTAAACTACAATAAAAACATATAATTTTATGGTAATAATTAGTTTTATAAATATAAATTATAGGATGATTTAAAAGATATTAACAAATGAAAATAAAATATTAATCAACTATTACAATTTAGTTATTTTGTAAAATTTATATGTGTAGTTATGAGACTTCATAATATCATCGTTATATTAATTTATTTAATTTGAAATCCGACAGTTTAGTTTTTCTCTTATTTCATTTTAAGCACAATATATCTTAATTTATAAATAATCTTCCTAAAATATATTTACATATATAAGACAACCAACCAACCAACCTAAATGCAAATAATAAAATTAATCAAAATTTTAATATATTTAAAATAAAAATATTATAATTGAATTCAAATAAATAAATGTAAACCAATATATCCAAATGATAACTAAATCGACTGTAAAAACAATAAAACTGACAGCATATAAAATATATAAAATCATATGTCTAACTAAAGTAATATAATATTATTAAAATAAATTATGTTTATAATTATAAATTAATATTAAATTAAAAGTAAATAATAATTAATTATTAGAGTATATTTACTTTATAAATATTTATATCCGTGCATGAGTACGGGAAAATCACCTAGTTGTTACGTAATGGAATGCTAATTTTTGTTACGTGACGGTTTGAAAATCCATTCAGAATTTTGTTAGTCAAAATTAAATTGCTAAGAAATGTTATATTATATAGTATATCCATTATAGAACATTCATTTATCAAATTAAAATTTATTATCTATTTTTTCCTTAAATAAAACCTAAGAAATTACCTAATGTGATTAAAATATATATATGAAAATTAAAGATTTGAAATAATAAATATTTGTTAACAATATACTTTCTATCATATTTTAAAAATTATTTATTATTAAAATAAATTACACAATTACATTAATCATATAATAAAAATTAAGATTTTTTGTATATGTTGTATTTTGAATTTTTTTAAAATGAATATAAATTACTGAAACTGTTAAAAGTCGCACATTTGTGATCAATATTTAAATTTTTTATGTAATAAGTTACAATGATTATAAAACCATATAAATAAATAATTTTATTTTAATAGGTGTTTATGTTAATAAATAAATAAATGAATATATATATATATATATATATATATATATATATTTCATATCGTTTAAATTAAACTATACATCATATGAAAATACATAATTTTATTTTGATATTTGCATTAAACATATATTGAAAAGTTAATATTTTAATTTTGAAATCTTCATTGTTTTTAAAATGATTATAAGTTATTGAAACTATTAAACATCTCACATTAAAAAACAATTCATTGGTGTAAAATTTTATTACACAAATATGTAAATAATCATAAAATCATATGAGTAGAAAACTCATTTAATAAATATACATATTAAAAGTATATCATATATCTATGTTAATATCATTTAAATTAATTCTACATCATATACATAGATAAGATTGATTGTTTTGATATATTTACCCTAAAATGATTGCGAAAAAAAGAGGGGTCATTTAATTTATATGCGCAGATTTCTTAGTCATTTAATAATATATTGTTATTATTTCATAATATGCAGAAAAATATAAAATAAGTAATAAATATAAAATATTTATTCTGAACAAGACGCATATCTTAACCTAAGTATATATCTCTTTAATAATTTTAAATCTTAAACAGTTCTAAATCTCAGGCAAAAAAAAAGAACAAGAGAATAAACTCCAAATCAATATTTATATCGAGCAATAACCAAAATAAAAAATGACATAAAAAGAAAAAAAATAATATTGAAGATAGAAAGGATAGGCAATATCTTTTTAATAATTTTAAATTTTAAACATTTCTAAATCTCAGGCAAAAAAAAAGAACAAAATGAGAATAAACTCCAAATCAATATTTATATAGAGCAATAACCAAAATAAAAAAATGACATAAAAAGAGAAAAATATTGAAGATAAAAAGGATTGACACGTGAATGTAAATTTCTTATAACCATAATTAACTTTTAAACTGCTAAGTCATGATATAAACCCGAGTTGACATATTTTCATTGTAACTGAATAACAGGCCTGAGATTCTTCGATCTAAATGTTAGGTTCTTATGCGATAATTTATTTTTAGACCTAAAATGTTTTTAAAAATAGGATGAGCTGGTCAGTAAACAAATTGTGTAATTAACAAAAAAAAGTTTTAAGAAATTTATTTCAGGGCCAAAGAATATTATCCAACCAAGAATATAAATTTTATTTTTTCATACAATACTTTTTAAATAATTTTCTTTCTTCTTTCTCTTTGTGGTCGGATATTCAAGCTATAAAGCTTTTCCGTCTCTTGACCTCTCACCTGAATCGATTCGTGAATGTCGGTGGTGTTGGGTCAATTGTAGCCGGTTATTCAAGCGACTGCATAGATCTTGTTTGATGTGTGTTGGACCTGTTGGCATGGGATCCGGACGAGATCGCGATGGGATCGTCTGCTGCTCGCCGATGAAAGATCCCTTGCGACGAAGGTAGCGCGGAGGCGTGGTGGAGGTTGGGCGGCGCCGTTGAAGCTCGGTGTGCTGCAGAAATTAGGGTCGGGAACCCTAAGGTTGTGGGTGTGGGTTTAGGGCCCAGTTAGTGTGGTTTGAAAGCCCAATTTGTTTTCTTTTGGTTTTATTTGGACTGGCCAATTTAGACTTTTTGTATTATGGTTTAGTTATGGGCTTTGTCCCTTTTAATTAAAAAATCTTCAGAGGGAAAAAATAAATAAATTCACCATGCGTAAGGCCCATGTCTTATCCTAGTGTTTTAATAAAGAGGTAAATTACATATATACTCTTATGATGAATTAATTTAGATTTTATGATTTAGAGTTAACGGGTGAAATTTCAGGATAGGTCTAAATTTAAAAAAAAATATTAAAAGTTTAAAAATAAAATTAATAAATAGTTTTAAAACATATTTTCGAATTTAAAAAAAGAAAATTTCTAAAAAACTTTTTAAAAATATTTTATAAAATTTTCGAATTTGAAAACATATATCCCGAAACTATATAAAAGTTATTATTTTTTTATTTTTTATCTAGGGTTTAAAATTCTTTTGTCTCTTTAATAAAATCTATGTTGCTCATTTTTTATTTGAAACTCAAAAACTTAAAAATGGTCTATTTGAGAGAATTGCTCAAACTAATATTTACGACACATTTGATCTGGTTATATCCTTTCTATTTATTAGGAACTATTCCATATAAAAGAAGGAAGAACCACCTATATCATACGTTTATTGATCTGGATACATGAGTGTTTTATTATAGGGAAATTAGGTGAGATAGCATTAAGAAAAAGCATAATTCACTAGATGACCAATTTCCCTAATACACCAACACAATCTGTGTCTTTCCTATAATATTGCCATAGTACCCTTTATTCCAATCGGTAAAACCTGCAAAGAAAAAAAAACTAATTAATAATTAGTGAATGTAAAAGAAGAACGTGGTTTTTTAAGATTCACCTAACTTATGAAAATAATTTTTGTTGATATTTTGTCGAAAGTGAGTGTTTTCTCTCTCAATGTTGATCCACTGTGTGATTTATTCCCGGAGTAGCTTTGGCGAGGAGATGTTCGTCTGTAACGACTCGCTTGACTAATGACGGAAAGCTTCGCCGCATCTAAATCTATGAAATCACCGACAACGTAAACGGTGACGCGGCTAGGTTTTCCTCAATTGTCCTAACCTCTTCGTTTTACTAATCGATTACATATACTATCTCCACTGATGTCGCAAGATATCTTATATTTTATCGCCGTGGATGATCTAAAATTGATTAGAGAAGATGAACAGTTTCTTTTTAATCATGTTCTATTCTATTAAACAAACTGTTAAACTCAGCATACTATGTAACTATAGATAGATATTTAAAGTTCATTATATTCACCTTTCAAGGCCAATTCAGTTAACTTATATCATACACAAAAGTGTTCAACTGTTTGGTGATATTTGGAATAGAACACATATTTATCACAATTAGTCTATATGCGGGAAGAACGGATGTGGCTCGGACGCCTTACTTTGTGTTTGTGCTGAACAGATCAATTTACTGTTGTTCACATTTACAGGTATCGACGTTATCACTATTTTTGTCACACATATGTATTTCTCTATCAAGTCTTTTTCCTTTCCATTTCATGTAGTATAGTTTATAGTAGAAAATATTATATACTAATTTCGAATTTTAGTTTAATCTAAAATATTTTATATTTGGGTTTGGGTTTAGGAATTCAAGCTTAGGGTTTAGTTTAATCTTAAATATAAAATATTTTTCATAATTTCACCAACATATACTATTTTATTCAAACATATGTATTTCGCTATCAAATCTTTTTCCTTTCTATTTCATATAGTATAGTTAATAGTAGAAAATATTGTATACTATTTTCGAATTTTAGTTTAATCTAAAATATTTTACATTTGGGTTTGGGTTTAGGAAATTCAAGTTTAGGGTTTAGTTTAATCTAAAATATATACTATTTTGTT
Organism: Raphanus raphanistrum subsp. raphanistrum; assembly: GCA_019706035.1. Lineage (NCBI taxonomy): Eukaryota > Viridiplantae > Streptophyta > Magnoliopsida > Brassicales > Brassicaceae > Raphanus > Raphanus raphanistrum. The sequence continues at coordinate 8,945,200 of CM033985.1, read as the reverse complement.
TTGTTCAATTGTATTTTGATTTAAGGTTTATATTCTTATAATACTTCATAACATATACTATTTGCATATTTTGATATTTGGATTATGATTTTTATTTTTTTAGGGTTTATTGATTAGTGTTTTGGATTTAATTTATAGAAGGTTTGGGTTAATTTTGGGTAGCATTACCTCTTTCCCCTGCACTCATAGTACATTTTAAAATTTGAACAATATATATTGTGCTATTCTATTTTAATAATGCTTTGTACTATGCTATATATCAATATGTGATTGTCATTACGTCACCAAAAAAATGACGTCACCTATTCTCTCATTTGCAACTTGCAACTGGAAACCTTTTACATATAGGGACAAAACCGGATAATTTATGGTCTAAATGTTAAACACTACATTATATCAAAATCATTGCCACTTACTTAATTTCTCTTCCAAAAATGGCTATTACACAAATAAGCCCTTTATTATATATCATCAAAGTAGTATAAGATTCAAACTACTACAACCCAAACTCTCAAATATTAAACTCTAAACCATAAAACCAAATCACTAAACCATAAATCAGAATATACATTATAATATATGTCCATAATATTTCAAATAAAATCAAAATTTGAAAATATGTAATATTTTTTTTTATGTGCATAACATAGTATATATCTTTTATAAATAATATATAACAATGAAAACGAAGACAATGTCGATGACATTGTTTAGAGTGTACAAAAAAATTTATATAAACCCTCTACAAATAATATATAATAGAGGATGAGATATAGGAGAAATAAATTGGACCATATGATAAACAAATCATATTGAATTTATTTGTAATATTTGACTAATATTTGCGTGAAATGAGTTTATATTACAATTATGTACACAAAAATGATAGAGAAAAAATATAAATTTGAAAAAATAACATATTTTTATATTTTAAAAAAATAGTATAGAAATGTGGGAGGAATAAAAAACGATTATCTTAAATAGTATAGTAGATTGATATATTATTTTAAAATACATACTCACTGTTAGATATGATTTTGTAAAAATTATAGGCAATCTCGTATTTGTTGTAACCAAGTCCCCTATATATTAAAAGTGAATACAATGTAAATATTTGAAGGAAATCATTTGTCTTACATTGTATCAGAGTGGTCATCCCAAATACCATGTAAATAACATATCTATACTATTAAAATTTAAAACATAAAATCTTTTTTTGAGATGTCTTTCTGTTTCATTAGTATTTACAAGTCTCTGCCACTGGAATATATTTAGGCTATGATTTTTATTAAATTATGTATTTTCCTAATTTCTTTTTACTTTTTAGTTCAACACCAAATCATTTAAATTTTTCTTTCCCCTTTAAATATAACTAACTAAAGATTTTTTGAATTTCAAAGTCGAGATCTTAACAAAGCTTGGATTTTTTGTTGTTTCATGCTTAAAAGTTTGGAATTTGAATATTTTCCATTGTAAGTGCTTCCTCTCCACCATGACTACAAGCGAGCTTATAGGCTATGTATCCTTTATATATTTGTAAGCAGAGCCGTACTCACCGTTGTGAGAAAAAAGCGCAAGCCTCAGGCCCCTTAATTTTCAGTCCAATTTTAGGACCCGCTTATATGTACAATACATTAGTTTATGTGCAATGATTTATGGGGATGATTTATATGTATAATATATTAGTTAATTTGTAAGTGTTAGGAATATTTGCAAACATATATACAGAGGTTGAGTGGTTATATATGTTTTTCTCTACATTTTAGCTTGGAATATTTTTTTGGAATTTTTATTATAAACAGCTGTCTTAGCAGTTGTAATTGTTTTTATAAACATATCAATTAAAAATTTCATAAAGAGACCATTTAAAAAAAAAAAGATTGTCTAAGGTGTTGCAAATTTTTTTTTTTGCCATAGGCCCCAAAAAGGGTTCGCACGGCACTGTTTGTAAGTTTGTTTTCTTCTTCTTTTTCTTAAAGTTTGTTCTATAATTCATTAATTACACAATTTATTTATTTGATCTGCTGTTTCTATTCTGATATTCACTCCCAGGATCTGTTTTGTCTTTTGGGAGGAGTGAAGTGGCTCGGAACTCAGGAGATCATGACTGCGATGGTTAGGGACAAGTGCAACAAACAAGTCCGGTTAACAAGGGTTTTCTTTTACTTTCTGTTTTGTCCAGTTTAGTTTCATATGATAGGCCTGGGCGTTCGGTCCCCCGATCGGGTTCGGTTTGGGGGAAACGGGTCTTCGGGTTTTTTGGTCTTAGCTTAGACGCCCCATTCGGATTAAATACTCTTTCAGTATGGTCTCGGTTCGGAATGGAACGGGTTCGGATCGGACCGGTACTTCATTACAAGATCCGCTAAGTTCCGAAGGAACAATGGTTCCGGTTCGAGTCCGGTTTTTGTAACCGAAAGTAACTGTAAATAACCGAAATAAACTGCATTGAACCGAAAATAACTCATAAATCCGATCACATCCGAAAACAAACATTCATAAATAAACACCAAAACATAACTTCCTCGAGTTCAAAATGTAGAAATCAATAACCGAAATGAAAAACAAACCGTAGTACTAAAGAAACAGATGCAAAAGTTCAAAATCCAAACACAAAAAAAGGGAAACGAGTACTGCTTAAGCTTCTTGAAAGTCTTGAGAGTCTTGACTTAGTCTGCTTCAGGGACAGGAACCTGGTCTTCTTGAGGGACTGTGGCTGTTTCATTCTCTGTAAAAAGAAATAAAGAATAAAGGCTTTCAATAGAATCATTTAGGCAAAGTAGTAAATGGCAAATGAAATATTTTTTTACTTCTTTCAAGCTTGTCAGCTTCTTCAAGATCAGACAGAACCTGAGCATTTGTAAGCTGCCTTGACTCCATCTTCAAGTCTTGTTTCATCCATTGCTCAGTACACATAAGAACCTCCACCATATAATGTGTTAGGCAACTCCTATGCGGGTCAAGAATCCTGCCACTAGTGCTAAAAGCACTCTCAGAAGCAACATATGATACTTTGCATTACAAGAACATCCTGAGCAATCTGAGATAGGACAGGAAACTTCAGAGTGTTTTTCCTCCACCATGAGAGCACATCAAACTCCACTCCTAACATCAAATCCGGGTTCTCCACACTTTCTCTGAGGTAAGTTTCCAACTCATCCCTTTTCTCTCTAGCACTAATCTTGTTTAGCTTTTGTTTGTACCTAACATCCATCCTCCTATAACCAGCACAGTCGTCAACTAGGTCCATCTTTTCGATACACTGGTCTTTTGGCTTCTCTTTGGACTGAGATGAACTGTCACCCGGATCACCACCACTGCCATGTCTTGCACTATATTCCTTGAACAAACTTCTCAACACACCAATCAACGAGTCATACATCTCCTTGTACTCAACACTGTCTGCTCCATACAACTCCTCAAAACACATCTTTGCAAGCTCCAGCTTGTTAGAAGGATCAAAAACAGTGGCAACCACCAACATCATGTTCATATTCTTGAGACCATCCCAATACTTGTCAAACTTCTTGTACATCTCAGACGCCTTAGACTTCAAATCAGGATCTGGACTGCTGCTGAGACCTATCAGATTGGTTGCTATCGTCACTATATCACCATAGCATTTGTGCGCGTTGAGAGAGGTTGAAGCTGATACCACCAGTGTAGAGTTGTAGAAGATCATGAGGAACTGGCATAGCTTATCAATGGTTTTCCAATCCTTAAGCTGAGGAGGACCGATCCTCTTTGCTCCATTCTCTATCTCGCAGAAATAGTCGTTGTATAACCTGTCTTCCGCCTCCATCTTGTCAAATGCCACCTTGAACTTAGTGGCTGTTGTCAGCATCAGGTAGGTGGAGTTACATCTTGTCTTGACACCCAAAGGCAAGCTGCCTCTTGTAATCTTGCCTGAATCGACCTTACACTCAAAGGACCTTAGCATGTTTGTGTGTGACCTGACATAGGAGATACCATTCCTAATTGCAGCCACGCTGTGATCTACCTCAGCCATTCCATCTCTAACAATCAAGTTAATTATATGTGCACTACACCTCATGTGCAAGAACTCACCATCTAACACAAAAGCCTGGTCAGAAACTAAGGCAAATGCAGAATGAAACTTCCTCAGAGCAGTACTATTAGCAGAAGCATTGTCTACTGTTATACAGAACACCTTCTCGATTCTCCATTCAGCCAAACATTCTAGCAAAACAGAAGCAATGGTCTGACCTTTGTGATCTGTGATGTGCTTGAATCCTATGATCAGCTTGTTTAACTTCCAGTACTCATCAATGAAATGCGCAGTGACAACCATATAACTAGCAGCAAAGAAGATACAGAGAGATTAATATCTAACAAGTTATGCAAAAACTGTATATTGGTTAATGTATAATGATCAAACTATAAGCTGCATATTGATCAAAGTTATTACCTGTTGTTTGCGAAACCCAAATATCAGTAGTGATAGACACTCGTTGTTTATTGCATGAGAACCATTTCTTTAGTGCCTCTTTCTTTTCATTGTATATCTTGACAATGTCTTTTCTCGCTGATCTTCTTGAATGAGGAGTGTAGTTTGCCTACAAAAAAGTCAAATCACACCACATTAATTATAAGAAAATGAAACACTAGATGAACAACTTATATAAGAAGTATTTAAGCTAACCTTGTTACAAAAATGCTTTCAAGCCACGCCTTCAACAAATGCTAAAGGCAGTTGTCCCAAAACAAGCATCTCGTTTGTTGCTTCTCTAAACATAGAATCCGTGAATTTAGCCTTCTTCAGCTTCCCTTCCTTGTCAATAACATCCTGTTTATCAGCTTGGCCAGCTTTCCACGCCTTATGTTCCTTGCAAATTTCATGATGCTTCCTCAGGTTTGATGTCCCTGATGAGGTGATACAGGAGAAATCCTTCTGGCAGTACTTGCATAAGCACCTGTCTCTGTCCTCCTTAGTCCTTGTGAAATGCAGCCACATGTCTGATCTTGCTGGGAGAATCTTTTTAGCTTGACTTGCTTGAGAAGCATTCCTTTTCACTCGGTTACTGTCTGGAGTTTGCAAGTCTCTCTCATCATCTTTGCTACAAGTTCCTCGACCAAGAGAAGAATTTGAATCCATCTGCGCAAGAACAAGAAAAATAAACAGTTCAGAAATCACACACAGATACACATAACAAAGAAGAAATTAAATTAATAAACTATCTTATAAATATTTCAAAACTAAATTGATCAAAGCTATAAACTGTACTCGATTTTGAAACCAAATGCTAAAGGTATAAATCGTAATCGATGCCTAAACAAAGCTATCCCACACTTGTAAATGATACAATCCGTGAATATCAAAACTTAATAGATGAACTAAGATGAACATACAAAATTTCGTATCGATTTCAAAATTAGAGGATACCAACCTGTGATTGATTGTTAGAGGTTGCGGATGGAGCACAAGACTGAAAGATTGGGATATTTATAGTGGCAATTTTGAAGCTTTTGCAGCGCATGCGTAATTGAATCTCGAGGAGTTTCGTTTGGGAATTAGGGTTCGCCAAGCCGTAGAGGAAGAGGAAGGGCCGAAGAGGAGGAAAAGTCGAGGAATTCTTCTCGGAACTAATGAATGACACCAACATAATTATTAAACATATAATATCGGTTTCCAACGGTTATTAATGTGGACCATGGTTCTCTACCGAACCGACCCGATGTCCAAATTATTGGAAATGTAGCACCCAACCGGGTATTTCGCCAGAACCGTTACTGTACCGGTACCGACAATTCGGATCGGGTTAAGGATCGGGTTTCGGTTATGGTTAATTACGCCCAGGCCTAGCACAGACGGTTGCAATATAGTTTTCATTCACTGTATAGTCTGTGTTTATTGCTCTGGCGCGCCACACTTATTGTTAACAACACTTGAAGAAGATTTGATTATTATTATTATTATTGTGTTTTTACATTGTACTAGAAGGAAGCAAGAGAGAAGATTGATGGATCTCTTGACTTGAGTGATGAGGCCAACATCTAAACCATTTTTTTTGCTCTTTAACCCATCACCTTTGGTCTCCAACCAGCAATTACATCCTCTGTCTGCGCCTCTGTTTTCTTGAACGATTCCCTCGAGAACACACTCTGTAACAAAACCATCATCATCCGAGTGTGGTAATTAGTTAAACCGAATGAAAAGAAACTGATCGCAAGAGGAATTAAAAGGGCCTTATTACCTCCATGTAGGATTTGAGAGAAGGAAGTGAATCTGGAACAGACCAGTTCTTGAAATGTCCAAGTGCAATCTTCATGTGGTATAACTTAGGCGCCAAGGACAAGTCTGCTGCTGAAATCTTCTCTCCGTTTATGTAAGGTCCCTTTAGAGTTAAGGAAGTAATCAAAGATGTAACACATAATCGAAGACTAAGTTATGGAAGAGATCAAGACAGAAAGAGCTTACATTTTTTTTAGATAGTCGTTGAATGTACTAAGCTCATTCAGTAAAGCTTGCTCAGTTCTATCTCCTGAATCTTTGCTCTTAAGAAAACCGATAAACATGGAGAAGATCTTGGACCCACTGTGATACCACCACTGTAACACCCCCGAACCGTCCTAGACATAGGTCGAACCACCGGCCAACAATCAAACAAGAACATGACCGACGGAGCGACCAACACCAAGGATTGGAGATGAAAGGCCAACCGGCCAGCCAACAATCAAACAAGAACATGACTGACCGTCCAACCCAACACCATGGTCCGGAAGCGCTACATGACAGGTTAGGAACGATCCGGTCAGAGTCACAAATTTTACTCCGCAACTTAGACCAGTTCATCCACTAACTCGTCCCGCTAACTCAAGACATAAGGCTTTGCAACCCGTATCAAGAGTTAACGTTTTCCGTTAGATCGAGGCCTAAGGCTTTTTAACCCGTACCACGACCTAACGTTGTGTTAGACCGGACTAGTCAATTATCAGAGAACCATTGTAACAAATATAAAACATCACTTTTATTAAATATAGTAAAAGATTCGTTACAAGTAAAATATTACATGTGGATCCAGGCCTAGTGCCAACATCGAGTCAAAATACTTAAACTAGTACCGTTTTATAAAAGGGAAGGCAAAAGTACTTCCGGTGCTCCTAACGTCCAGCTTCCACGCTACCCGGTCTCCCACTAAGGTTTCCTGAAACTGAAGGTGAGTTTAATGAGTAACCTAATGTTACTCAGTGAGCCAAAGCCCCAACTAACAAATAAAACCCCTCGCCATCCCAACCCCAAACAATCTAAGACGAGGAGTTCACCTAATAACGATAAATAATAAATAAACATCACTCGAGACTTCCCCCGTGGAAACCCGAGTGAATCAACAAGAACACAAACATAAATAAGATAAGCAGCGGAGATAATCCACCATTAGCATAATAATAAATATATGCCTCACTATGGCTATACTTAATAATGCCTCACTATGGCTATACTTAATAATGCAACCGTACTCCTCACTTTCTCAACCACGGAACACCTAACTCACAGCCACAAAGGCACGCGAGCTAGAACATCCAATGAAACTGACATGTAACCCCGATAAGGTGTCACACGACGAAGCATGCTTTCTAGCAACCTCTCCGTACAGAGCATGCTTTATGCAACCTCTCTGCCCTGCCGCGTAGGGACATACTCTAGCAACCTTCCTTGCCGCAAACTAACATGTAATACCCACAAAGGATACCACATGACGGAGCATGCTTTCTAGCAACCTCCCCGTACAGAGCATGCTTTATGCAACCTCTCTGCCAAGCCGCGTGGGGACATGCTTACGTAACTTTCCTTGCCGCGTAGCATTGCTGATCAGGCAAGCTATCAACACACTCAACATCATACCAATAGTACTAGGAATCCAGCCTATATGGCTTAGGACCCTTGGTACGAGACTAATAGGGAATTCAGCCTATATGGCCTATATCCCTTACTAACTTTACCATAATAATATGTACTCGGAATTGGCCTATATGACCTAAATTCCAAAGTACTAACAACATCATCACAATACCTGCAAAACAATCAACACAACCAAGCAAGCAAGCAATCTAACAACCTAACGATATCATCTAAGCGCATTTGCTAACTAACCAAGCAACCTACCGATTAGCATGCTACTACGATTCTCAAGCAATTCCTAAGCATGCTATCAACTCAAACAACCTAACCATTACTACTAACTAAACAAACCGTTACTCAGTTTAGGCATGGCCTCCTGCCATGATCCAACTTCCAAATAACGGGAACCTGCATGAAAACAAGTTAACAAATAATTGTCGTGACTCACCAATAGCATGCTACTACTAAGCACACTACCAATCAATCGAGCAATCAATCAACAACCTCAACAACTACCTAATCAAACCGTTACCAAGTTAGACCTGACCTCCTGCCATGATCTATCTTAAAATAACGGGAACCTGCATAAAAACAAGTTAACAAACAATTGCAGTGACTCACCAATAGCATGCTACTACTAAGCACACTACCAATCAATCGACAACCTCAATAACTACCTAATCAAACCGTTACCAAGTTAGACCTGACCTCCTGCCATGATCTATCTTAAAAATAACGGGAACCTGCATAAAAACAAGTTAACAAACAATTGCAATGACCCCTTGCCCGAATGCTCGACCAAAACCCTTTCTTGAACTCCACAAGTAGCCTCCTATCTGAACTGATCTTGAACTGATCTGATCTTCACTTGAGCAGAGCTTCTGTAGATGCTGACTCAAAACTCGCAGAGTAACTGCTCTCGGAACCCTCAAAAACTGCCAAAAAGACTCGAAAATGATCAAACTCGAACTTTCTCTCTCTAGCTTTCTCTCTCACGTTTTTCTCTGATTTTCAGGTGCAGGATGGTTTGAAATGAGCTGGGGTCGTCAGGTATATATAGTAGACAGCAATCAATCAGATCGAAGCCGTGTGGCGCCCTGTGTGTCGCTTCGCATGGCTCCGGACGCATGCGTCGCGGCACCTCGTGCTCCACATGTCTGATGGCATGACCAGGATGTCATGCAAGGTGACACCACGCCCTCCAGATGTCTGATCCACGTCCTGACCTCATCCAGATTGACACTCAGCGCACACATGTCACTCAGCATGCTCTGATCGCAGGTTTCGCGGCACCTCGTACTTCTGGGTGTCACTCAGCATGCTGTGATCATTTGTGCTTCAACACCTTGTGCTTCCCTTGCCAGATACCCCTCCAGGCAGTTGACACCACGTCCTTATCTCTTAGATGAAGCCACCTCGAGCTATTCGGTCCATTCGACCGATATCAACCTTTTCGGTGAATTTTCGACCCGCGATTAATTCTGAATATTTTTCTGTGCCCGTTCTGATGCGCTGAATATTTTTAATAAACTCCAAAGGAATTCTGGTCTTGAGTAAAAATATTTCCCGGGCCTCCGGCTTCTTCGAAAAATTTGATAATACCAAAATCAGGATTTTTGGGCAACTTCGGGTTTTCCCGTCGTGCTTGCTTCCCGTCGTGCTTGCTTCCCGTCGTGCTTGCTTCCCGTCCTGCTTAACTCCCATCCTGCTTCCGACTTATAATGTCTCTGAAATAATATTCCGCTCATACGAAGTTTCGCGGAAAACTTAGTGGTTAAGTAACGTCGGCTTCAAAAACGTCGAGCTTCTAAACCGTCGTGCTTCCAAAAATGTGATGCTTCCAAAATGTTCGTCTGATCAATCCAACATTCTTCTAAACATGGTTGAGCAGCTTATTTGACTCCTAGTTCACCCACGATCAATTCTTTGACCATCTCATGCTTCAAAACTTCTCGATCAATCTTTATCGCCTGCGGCTCCACCACCGAGTTGATGACCAATCTTCTATTTTCTCTGAACCATGTTGAGTTTGAAATGATCAAAACTCAACATTTCTCCTCATCCTTTGATTCCCAAAAGCTTGGCTTCAAATCTTGACTTGTACTCTCTCGACCATTTTATCCCTTCGGGAGGGTTATTACATTCTCCCCCCCCCCCTTAATAGAATTCGTCCTCGAATTCTGAATGCTTGCGAAAGGTTCTATCTTGTCCTCTCGATAGATACCACACTAGTACTCAGCCACTTCTTCAATCTTGATTCTTGTGATGATCAAATCTTCTATATCTATCATTTCCATTTGATAGATATCTCCTTAAAACCAAAAATACTTCCAACAAAACTCGCAACCTTTCCAAAGCGTCATCGATAGATCAACTCAGGAGATCCAACAATCAGAACACCACTGACCGAACTCAAAATCTTCAAGGGTTTGGTCTTCGGGGGTCATTACCTGCCACAACGTTCCTACATACAACAAGAACACAAACCACAAGTTCTCGTGCAAAAGCACAGAACAGCAATTAAAACCAATTTTCTAACAATCACAACCAATCAGGAAAAACGCATCCAATCAAAGGAAGTTAGAACCCATACTTACCACATCGGCCTGAAGGTTAAGGGTTTACTAAAGATCTAAATCCTATTCTTTCTCTTCCTCGGGGGTCTGTCTTCCAGTAAGGCAAGTGGGAGACGTTCTTCGGTCGATGCAACTTGGTCTTCCTTACAATGTCGAGCAATGTGACCAACCTTTCCACAAGTAAAACATTCTTGGTTTCCATTCCAAGGAAACCATTAGGTACACAACATAGGGACTGAGAAATTACACTGAACACTTTTCGGGTGGGGTTGTTAGAGGAGGCTCAGGGTACTTGTCTTCCAAAGCTTGTGTTATGACATCAGAATCCGGAACCCATTTCCCATCAAACTTCACCACTGGGATTTTACCTTCTGCACTAATTTGCAAGAACCTGGAAAAACATTAAACAAGGATTAAGTAACAACACATTGAGAAAAAGTAATCAGGAACCAATGTGAACTCCAAAAAGCATTAAGAGGAGACCCCCAAGAACTCACCAGTCTGGCTTGTTACTCAAATCTACCATTTTCATGTCATACGGTACATGTTTCTCCTCCATGGTCAGCAACACCCTTTGGCAAAAAGGGCCTACCAACAACAAAAATTATGCATTAACTCAACTCATGGAGTAAGAGTAGACATAGAAGCAATCAAGTTTGCATTTTTTTTTATTATATACCATTTTTTTATATAGTTTCAGATTTCTAAGCTAAGAAACAGTCTAAGCACCAATTACGTTAAAACACAAAATGCTTTTTAAGTATCTATCTGCAAGGGACAATTGAGCGAAAGATGAATAAAGAGTGTAACTTTATCATCTACATTTTAAAGTTTCAGTTAAGAGAGAGAGAGAACTAACAGTCTCCGAGCTTGTTGGGTGTGTTGATGGAAGCTTTGACGCAGATTTCGAGAGGAGCAGCCGCCAAAGCCATTGTTCCAAACCGGGCGGTTCTTCTCGGTTTAGTCACGCACCGCTTGATAAATCTGGTGCGGCTGACTGACGCCGACAGAACACCGGCGGTGCTTGGTTGAAACATAAGGCTTATCATATTTTTGTCAGTGTTCTGGTTGATTTTCCGACAGTTCTTTTATTCAGACCGTAGACTTGTCAGATGACTCACATAATCTGGAGAATTCTCAGTGACTAAGTTGACTGACACGTGGCGAGTTTAAGATTTCATGTAACGACTAATATGGGCCTCAGTTTCTTCAACACTGAGCCTACTTTGTTTTGCTCATAGTAGCCCAATACTTTTGCAAGAACAGTTGAATATTTTGACACAATTTTTTTTTTCTTTTTATTAACCTGGAATATCTCATGCTTATCAAAAAATGTAGACTAATCGGCAAAAGGAAATACAAGCCATGGATAATCCCTCTCTACGGGTATGAGCAGTAAAAATAGATCCATAAAATAGGTTGAACAGCGTCTGAACCTCTTTCCTTACCATTTGACTATGATATCCCTGACTATTTTGACACAAAGTTTCAATACTGAAATTTTATTTTTCAATTTAAGAAATTAATATGAACATCAGAACATGCTCGATCATAATCTTGATTACACATATATTGTCCCGAATATAAACATAAAGAACATGATCTTTTTATAAAGAAAACGAACATAATTTAAAGAACTTTGAACCATTGGCTCGCTGGGTCACAAGAAGCATCCTTGGTCAAACACTTGCAAGGGTTAGCGACGATGCTGTTGTCACGTTCATCCACATCAAGACATAGCAACGAACCATTACTGGTTGTCTTAAACGACAAATGCATGTGAGTGGCTGAGGTTTGTCCCAACTTAGAGCATTTTGTGCCAACTCCAAGCTTCACCTTCTGTCCAACAGCATCTGGAGCCTCGACGCACATTTTGTTACTCCAAAGAATACCTTCACTAGGATCAAAGGTCGACGGCTCGGCTTTACGGCATTGTTCCAATCGAAGTGTTGGTAAATTGTTTGAGAGATTACTGGTGACGCAAAGGCCCGTTGATGGGTGGAAGAGAAGTTTTTTGGATTGTAGACCGGGTCCTACATATATGCAAAGTTCTATATATTTAGACTTTAAAATATTCATGTTCATAAAATTAGTTGGACATCAACGGTTCTTGATATAAAACTTACACAATACTTGTATGGCAATTTTTTTTTTTGAGTCCAGTTAGGAGATTTTAGAACAACAAAGCACTAGTCGTACGAAAAATATACTATGGAGGAGGGGGGGGGGCATATGTATGAACACAATCTTGGTAATCCAAAAACAAATATTACCATAAAGGTATATATATATATATATATATATATATATATTAAGATCCAAACCTAAACATTTTATTTGGATGTTTATTAACTTAAGAAATTAAAATTAAAATATAAATTAAGAAAACTCAGGATTATGTACGAAAATTCGAGTTCTAACTTATAATCTAACATTATATATATTTTAGGATCCAAAATATATATATCTATATATGATGAGTTCATTTTTCATAATTTTTGGGTTATAATTATAGTTTTTTTAACTCCAAAGCCCCATTTTATATTATACCATTTTCTTTCGAATGTATATATAGAGAGAGGAGAAAAAGAGAAGTCTGACCTCTAACTGGAAGTTGAATTCCGGAGAGTTTCTGCAAGTAAGTAGAGTTGGCGACCTCTTTCCAGTTAGGATCCAAAACGCCAAAAGTCTCAACCATATGTTTTTGACCGGTTCTCAAATAATAATCTCCGGTTAACGCCCAAACCGCCCAATCCAAATCATTCTCCGCAGCCCAAGCCACCAGACAATTCATATACCGGTTTCCGCTAACGTCACCGCTTCTCAGGTTAGCCCCAAACTCAGTCAAGAACAAAGGAAAGCCTCTACTCATCAAGAATCCTCCGTTATGTGTGACTTTCTCGATGATTTTTGCGCAAAAATCGTTAGAGTTGTGTTTCTTCCACGAGTCTCGGCCGTCGGAGAAGCTGTACCAATGTTGCTCGAAGACGAGTTTGTTAGTGAAGCTGACGTTGAAAAAACGGTCACGGAGGAAAGAGAGGTTTGTGTCGTAGTCGATGCCGGAGAGGATGACTAATACTTCAGGGTTTGCGGCGTGTACTGCTTCTCCTCCTTTTGGCATGTACCTTCACGTAGCCATTTACAAGTTAATATGCATGCATGCATGTACTTGTTTTTCTTATATATATGTGATCTTTTGACATTGTATAGGTGAAGCCTAGGCTCCTAGCTTATATCCGTATGTATTATGAATTCTATCCAAACTCTAAAGAAAATAGTGAACTTAGCAATTTTTTTTAAAAAAAACTAGTGAAAAATGAAAATACTACAAAAGGTACAAACACATTTACTTAAATAGTCATTTCAAATATTTTCATGTGTTGCATACTTGGTTATACTCTAAATGCAATATTAGTAATTTGGAATGCGTACCTGAACCAGAGGTCAGGGAAATCTCTGGTGCCACGTGGTTCGTTCCTAAGGCTCATGCCAACGACATTAGTGACATTGCGGAAAAGAGTAGCCATCTTGCTCAATCCCTTGGCCCAGACGGCGGGATCAAAGTTAGGGTATTCGAAGAAAGCGTCGAGGTCGTTGTCGCTGCAACACCATCCTGGCGTTGTCAAGTGGTTGTCTAGTATCACCATCACTCCGTTTTGTCCAAGGTTCGATACCACTTCCTGATAACAATAAGCAAAATAAACATATTTATATATAGAGAGAGTTCCATTATATTGGGATTCCATCGAAAATGTTTCATTTACTTTGGTTTGGTTGATTTTTGTTATTGTTTCGAATTAATTATAGCTAGCCAGAGGTGGACTTAGAAAACATCTAGGTCCGTCCTTGCAGCACTATTGAAACACACCGCTTTATTTTGTATCAATTAAACCAATGCCATACCCAAATATTTTACCTGGAATGCATTGAATATGGGAAGGTTAAGGATTTTGGGGTTGTGAGTTTGAATGCCAAGAACATCATCAAGCAGATTCAACCTTTCAAAAGACTGTTTGACGGTAACTTTAAGAGCTAATGTGTCATTAGTCATCAAATCAAGAGGCCAAGTGAGCCTAACGCAGTTAAATCCCATTGAGACAATCTTCTTGGAAATGGAGTCTAATGGTTGTTTGCTTAGCCCTTCAGCCACCGCGGGCTGGAGATGCGCCGGCCAGTTCACGCAGGCTAGCTTCACTCTTTGGCCTTTCTCGTCCACGATCCATCTTGATTTTGTGGAGAGAGGGTAGCTTGTGATTAGCTTTGGAATCCAAGAAATGAATAAGAAGACGGAGATACACAAATAGATGGATCTAGTCATTTTTTGTTGTTGTGTGTTTCTTTGTTTTGATTTTGATTATCTTCAATTTGAATTTGATTCGCAATTTATACATATCGAAGAAGTTGGTTTAGTTTCTGGTTGTTGGCAGATTTTACGTGTTTATGGTTAATGATTGTTTTTTCCAACAGAAGATAAAAGAGGAAAAACCAACAACAATAGACAATGCATGATGTTAACCGATTCTGTATATTTCTAGAGAATTTTAACTACTTTAATAAGACTTTGATATGTTGCATTATTATAACACTAAACAATAAAATTCTGTTACTGTACTTCTCTTATATTAGATAAAAATAACCATATCCTTCGACATTGTAATTCTAATTGATCTTGTTTTTTTTTTTTTTTTTTTGATCTTGTTGTTCTGTTAAAACAAAAAGGTAAAAACAATTTGAACATAGTATTGGTTGATTACTTGTTAGAATAAGATCTCTTCTATGTTCATAATAATTATACCTTTAATTATATGTGAACCCACATAAGAAAAGCAATTCAAAAAACCCCACACACATCTGTTAGATTACATGTGGAAGTACTGAAAACTATATAGTATAAGTAAGCTTACATTGGAAGTACTGAAAACTCTTCTCAAGTACTAAAGGGCACTCTTTGCACAAAATCAGGACGTCTTTTCGAAGGCATGCGAATAAGTCCAGCAATCTGAAGCTCCATTACAGCTCTACAAAATCGAGCTCTGTTGGAAACACAGTGTTAAGGAAAAAAACGTTTATGTAAATGCCCCTGCAAAAAATGAACGAATAAACACGGATGTACGTCGATGTTACCACCGATTCCACTTCCTGCACTCTTATGAATAACTATTAGTGAGCATTGTTTCGAAAGACAATGCGAATACAGAAAAAGGATACTGAATTGAAGCTTCAGCAGGTGGTTCTGGTTCTTCGCATCTATCTTTCCGTTTCTTTGATTTTGAAGTTGTCTTTGCTTTGTTATTCGGGGAGAAAGTATCGTCTTGAAAGATTGGTACCAGTCATGGAGGTTGATAACATCAGCATGCTCTTGCGCCAGCGTGTACCTAGTTAATTAATTATCACAAACTTTTTCGTTGTAACACACACATCGAGATAAAAGATAATGTGAACACATGTAATGAAGTAAGGGACTCACAAAATCGATGTATCGTGCATGGAAGGCAACAGAGTTGTGCCTCTTTGGCTGCAGCACATACAGTGGAGGATATTGTGAGATTCTAGTAGATCTGATTGGATCCTGCTGATACACTAAAAATGAATCCTTACTACTGCCAAGTTAACAGTTGCAATTGTAGTACTTGAGATTCAAATCCAGAGGACCAGTCTACACTCTAGTTCTATGAGTTCCTAGATCAAGCTAAGAAGAAGATAATGATTTGGTTTAAAAAGTGACGTAGAGAACAAGTAAAAAGCACAAGTGATGAATTCAAGTTAAAAGGAGTTAATCTAGGATGAATGCGAGTGATCTCAATCACGACCGAGCAACTATTCAAGTTCGATGCAGTTCTATCTAGAACTCGGAGAACAGGCTAGAGCAACACACTGTCGTGTAGTTGATCCTTTCACCGATCAGACCCAGCTTCTAAGATGTCGTTTGGTCTGAGATCTGATGGTGAACCTTAATGATTTACTCTGATTTGTTCACAATGCACCTTAACATCTATTTTCGTGTGGCTAAGGATGCAGTGCTCATTCATACAAGATCTAGCAACCTATTACACTTTTGATGCAGAGATATGTCTCGCTGCAGAACTCAAGCGCAAGAGGTCCGATCTCGACACCGCTCCCAAGAAAACTAAGAAAACGATTTCAGACGAAGACACACGGGATTCGGCCGAACTCTTCTGGCAATCTCGAAGGGCTGATGCCCTAAAAGAAAAACGCGAACCAACCTGTGATTCCATAATTAAGGTGTGTCTCGATGAAGCATTCCCAGAACGGTGTGTCGAAATCGGAGCCAATCTCCGCGAGCCCTTAAAGACAAAACTAGTAACCTGCCTTAAGAAAAATCTCAACACATTCGCATGGACTGCGGAGGACATGCCAGGAATTGACATTAACATTACATGCCATGAACTAAATACCGATCCAACGTTCAAACCAATCAAGCAGAAAAGGCGAAAGTTAGGACCCGAACGAGCAACCGCAGTCAACGAAGAAGTCGAAAAACTTCTTAAGGTAGGGTCCATAACGGAAGTCCGTTACCCCGATTGGCTTGCAAATCCCGTCGTGGTCAAAAAAAAAAGAACGGAAAATGGCGAGCGTGTGTCGATTTTACCGATCTCAATAAAGCGTGCCC
Source organism: Raphanus raphanistrum subsp. raphanistrum (assembly GCA_019706035.1). Taxonomy (NCBI): domain Eukaryota; kingdom Viridiplantae; phylum Streptophyta; class Magnoliopsida; order Brassicales; family Brassicaceae; genus Raphanus; species Raphanus raphanistrum. The sequence continues at coordinate 8,928,132 of CM033985.1, read as the reverse complement.
AAAAGATAGTTTTTCTTTGCCGCATATCGACCGGCTGGTCGAAGCAACAGCAGGAAATGAACTCTTATCCTTCATGGACGCATTCTCAGGGTACCATCAGATTATGATGAATACCGATGACCGCGAGAAAACAACGTTCATTACGGATAGCGGAACTTATTGCTACAAAGTAATGCATTTTGGCCTTAAGAACGCCGGCGCAACATATCAACGACTCGTCAATCGAATGTTCGCCGATCAACTCGGAAAAACAATGGACGTTTACATTGACGACATGCTCGTCAAATCCCTCCACGCTGACGACCATGTCGACCATCTTGAGGAATGCTTCGCTCGGCTGAATTCACATAACATGAAACTTAACCCGGCCAAATGCAGATTCACCGTAGCATCGGGAGAATTCATTGGATACCTGGTAACTTATCGTGGGATAGAAGCCAACCCAAAACAGATCGATGCATTCATCGGGATGGCCTCTCCCAAAAACAAGCGAGAAGTACAAAGGTTGACCGGGAGGGTCGCAGCACTCAATCGGTTTATATCCCGATCAACAGACAAATGCTTTCCTTTCTACGATGTCCTGCGGGGAAACACAAAAATTGAGTGGTCGGATGAATGCGAAGACGCTTTCAAACAGCTAAAGCACTATCTGGCGACTCCTCCAGTTCACGCAAAACCCGTAGAAGGTGAACCTCTATTCCTATACATAGCAGTATCGGCGACTGCCGTTAGCGGCGTCCTGATCCGGGAAGAACGTGGGGATCAGAAACCCATCTTCTACGTAAGCAAAACACTGCTGGACGCCGAAACCCGTTATCCCCTGATGGAAAAATTAGCGTACGCAGTCGTAACATCGGTGCGGAAGCTTCGACCGTATTTTCAATCCCACACCATCGTCATCCTTACAACGTTCCCCATCCGAACTATCTTGCATAGTCCGAGCCAATCGGGAAGATTAGCCAAATGGGCCGTCGAACTCAGCGAATACGATATAGATTATCGTACCAGAACGAGTGCAAAGTCTCAAGTCCTCGCAGATTTCTTGGTCGAGCTGCCAACCAAAGCCATAACCAACAAAAAGCCTAACTCAACTTGGCTCCTCCATGTTGATGGATCGTCTTCAAAACAAGGATCCGGAATCGGCATCCGCCTGACTTCGCCGACCGGAGAGATCCTCGAACAATCATTTAGATTGGAATTCCATGCGTCGAATAACGAGGCGGAGTACGAGGCCCTTGTCGCGGGATTACGATTGGCCCACGGTTTGAAGATACGAAATATCCATGCTTACTGCGACTCTCAACTGGTTGCGAGCCAGTATAGCGGGGAGTACGAACCGAGGGACGAAAAGATGGAAGCATACCTCAAACTAGTCCAAAATTTGTCCCAAGACTTTGATTCCTTCGCCCTCACTCAATTCCTCGTTCCGAGAATACGCAATCAGACGCACTCGCAGCCCTGGCCTCGAGTTCGGATCCGGGACTTAAAAGAGTAATCCCGGTAGAGTTCATTGAACATCCGAGCATTGGACCTCCCGTCATCATCAATCTCATTCAAGATGATAACGAGGAAGAAATCGCAGTCGAATCAGAAGAAACGCCAGAACAAAACGAATATGGCTGCGATACGCCATGGCTGGAGGCGATACGAGCGTATATCATCGACGGAAAATTACCTCCCGAGAAGTGGGCAGCTCGAAAAGTCCGAACCCAAGCCGCCCGTTATGTAACGGTCGACAGAGAAATTTACAAATGGAAATTCTCTGGACCACTCATGACATGTTTAGAAGGACATAAGGCTAGAAAGTTAATGGAAGAAGTTCACTCTGGTTCCTGCGGAAATCATTCCGGCGGAAGGTCGCTCGCCGTAAAAATAAAACGCCACGGGTATTACTGGCCAACAATGATCGGAGACTGCGAAAAATTCACACGAAAATGTGAAAAATGCCAGAGGCATGCTCCGACTATTCGGCAACCTGCGGAAGAACTCTCCTTCATTACGTTGCCATACCCTTTCATGCGCTGGGCTATGGATATCGTAGGACCTCTTCACAAATCCAAGCAAAAACGTTTTCTGGTGGTCCTCACAGATTTCTTTTCAAAATGGGTAGAAACCGAATCATACGCAAGTATAAAAGACGCACAAGTCGAAAATTTCATATGGAAAAACATTATCTGCAGGCATGGAATCCCATACGAAATAGTAACGGATAACGGATCCCAGTGCATCTCTACCCGCTTCGAAGCATTTTGCAAAAAATAGAAGATACGATTAAACAAATCAACTCCCAGATATCCGCAATGCAACGGACAGGCAGAAACAATCAATAAGACCGTCCTCGACGGACTTAAGAAACGCTTGGACGAAAAGAAAGGGAGATGGGCGGAGGAACTCGAAGGAGTCCTCTGGTCACACCGCACAACTCCGAGACGAGGAACGGGAGAAACACCCTTCGCCCTCATATACGGCACCGAATGAGTGATTCCCGCGGAAGTCGAATTTCCCGGGATCCGTAGATGGCTTCTCCTAGAACGGGAAGAAATAAACAATGCCATGCTATTTGATAACCTCGATCTCGTCAACGAGCAACGGGATCGGGCCCTAACCTGAATCCAAAACTATCAACATGCAGCCGCAAAATATTATAATTCCAACGTCCGAAATCGCCGATTTCACGTAGGAGACTTAGTTTTGCGCAAAGTTTTCCAGAACACTGCCGAACGAAACGCAGGGAAGTTAGGAGCCAACTGGGAAGGACCATATAAGATTATAAAAGTCGTATGGCCTGGTTCCTACGAAATCGAAAACATGCAAGGTGTGAAAATTCCAAGAACTGGAACATCATGTATCTCAAAAAATACTATCACTAAAACATCGCAATCAAAGAACTACGAGATGGCTTTATCCCCGAAAAGGGGTACGTAGGCAACTTGCTAATCGGCGGGTTCAGCTATCCCCCCCGATTAAAAAGGGGGGGAGCGGGGTGCGTATATTCGTATACTCCCACGACTTTCAAAACTTTACAGAAAATCCGAATTTTCGAAAATTCTTTACAAACAAAGATTCCGAATTTTCGTAAACTCTTCGCAAACAAACAACGGATCCAGCATCCACCAAAAATGATTATCACATCTAGAAATTGTCACTCGAAAACAATTCACGATCTAAACTACACTATTCAAAAGCCCGTAACTCTTTTATGGCATAAGAAAAATCCATTCACCTCACTGAGAGACGTCGCTTCGTGCCCGAATAAATATTTTTTTCTCATAAAAACTTTAAAAAAAAACGCCTACAGAACGGCATCATGTCTTTGTTACTGATCACAACAAACGAACTCTAACATCCTAAACACACAAGCCACCTAAGGGTAGGCTCTCTTACATCCGACCAGGATACCATAGCGCGCTATACAAGAAAATCGAAATTTCGTCTGAGCGCTTCGTAAAGGAAGTATCTCCGACTCGTATCCAGACAAATCATAATAAGCCGATAACACTTCGTGGATTTTAAAACGGTACGAGTCAGGTTAAAATCACAAACAGACAAATCGCAATCGCAAACAGCCGATTTGTCATCGCAAAGCCTCAGTCCGAAAGTAAACCTAGGTATTGCTCTAAACCCAGCCTTACTGGTACTTAACATCTCATAGGCATAGTATCGACACCTGATACGAGATCCCAAAATTTGTCTCTTCACTAAAGTCTGTCCGTTTTACGAACCTTCGCTTAAATTCATAAACTGCGGAAAATCTCGCTTTGAACACGCGATAGATACGGTGATCATCTGAGAGGTAGGAATGAGACGATAACTCATACCCTATCTCTCAAACTTCGATATACGGAAGTTCTCATAAATACGCAAATCCAAATTTTCATTAATTAAAAACCGCAACGCGGTAGGGATTCAAAGCCACAAGTGGCCAGTCCCGAAGATAAAAACACGGCCTTAAAAGGTCGGAACAAACACAAACTCATAAAACACTTGCACCAAAAGACCACAACCTTAAACCTAGACGTCCCCTTCACCTGCCTCGCTCGCAGCCGCGTCGTCACCATCTTCTCCAGTCGCTGAACCGGGCTTCTCGGCATCCTCCGCAGATCGCTCTAGAACGCACTCAGATCGCAGATCGGACAGAAGAAGCTTGAAAGTCCTGTCCATGGATCCCAACTCGGACCTGCGGGCCGATAAGCTATCCTCCTCGGACTGAAGAGACAAAGAGGGATCGTCTTTAAGCGCATGAATAATCGCCATCCCACCATCAATGCTCGCTGAGATCAGATCCCTGCGGTAAACAAGCTCTAAGGATCTCAGGATCTCGGCAAAACCCGCTAAACGGGACTGGAACCCGGCATGCAAAGAACTCATGGCGTCATCCGCACTGCGATGCATCAAGTCCTCACTAGTCTCGATCTGGTGCTGGAGTCGACGAACTTCCGAAGCCTTCGCCTTCCTGGTTTTCTACTCCTTGATCAAAGCACTCGCAGTTTTCCCAAGATCTCTCTCAATGTCGCCGACCTGCCCCTCAAGCCTAGACACCTTAGCGGTGCAGGAATCCGTCAGCGCCGTCATTGTACCTTGGACTTCGGGTAGTTAGCCCTGCGCTTCTCCGAGCTCCCTGGCAAGACGAGCGGCCTCGGTACTGCAATCTCCAATCATCCCGTCGATCAGAGATATGAACTTTGGGGGGGGGGGGGGGGAAGTCGTATTAATAAGCATAGAATCAAAACAGAAGGATAAGTTAAAATCTGAACAACATACCTTTCCGCGGAGAACGGGTGCAATGCGCAATCCTTCCGGCAGCGGAGCTCCTCCATCGGCAGGTGCCACACACTTCCTCTTCCGAGACCGAGAAACTGGCACAGCACTTGCTGCTCGCAACCCCAGAACGATCTCCCTCTTGGCCGGAGGTACGGGCTCAACAGCTTCCTCCTTGTCTTCAACGATGATCGGAACGGACAATGATCGCGGAGCTTGGGATAGAACTTCTAGAGGCTGCATCTCGGAACGCTCTCCGACCTCAGGAAGGGTTGGGACCTCCGAACCGGAAGCTGGGGCATCCGTCTCGGCAGGAGAGGATGTTTTGTCTTCAACGGTATGTATGATTTCCTTCTCGGCCTTGCGGCGAGCCATCCTCTCGCGGAATGAAAGGAAGCCAGCGACACAAGTAGGCTTGGGCCCAGACTCATCGGCTGGAGCCAGCGGAGCTTCAACCATCTCAACATCTGAGTTCTTCTTGCCATCTTGAGAGGAAGACATCTTGAGAGAGAATTTGAGAGAAAGAAAAGAGAAGAGGTGTGAAAGAAGTGAAAGAGAAAATCTCAATACTTATAGAATTGTGGTTACATACTATTCAAAAAAAAATATATATATATATACATATATATTTTTTTTTTACGATCTTTTTTCGTACGAATATCTTTTACGAGTCTACGAATACGAACTTCGTTAAAAGAAACGACCATCATGTCCGACTCACCTTAACGTACGCTTGAATCTCCCGACGATTCTAACGTACTGGGAGAATAACTGTTGGGGTCAAAAACCGTCGTTACGAAGTTAGTATCGAAACATTCGATAAAATAAAATTTTATTTTATTTTACGAAAGGAGATCGTAAAAATAAAATATCTTGCAAAAAGTTCCGCAAATTAAGTAAAGTTCTCGTCAAAACACGATCATCGGAGATAACAAAGAATCGTCGAAACACGAGAATAGGGACTTGATAATCGCAGGATCATACGAAGCTCGGTCGCTATAGCAATCGACCGTTCGTACATCGATCATTCTCCGAAACGTCCAAAGTCTTCCGAAACGACGATACGACGTAAAACTATGCATTCTCGACTATCTGTATAGCCGTTCTCCGCAACTCGCGACTATCCGTTCCTTGATCTCTCGATCAAATGGAATCGTCCGTTTGGTTTACGATAAAACCGCGGAAAACTTAACCATATCGGAGAAATCGTTAAAACGTCTCAAATCAAAAACACGGCCCAAGGAGGTCCTAAACTTGATTCGATGCCCACTTACGATTTCTCAAAAACCCATAAACCTTATGACGGTTTATGCTTGAAGGATAAGTATCAGTTTCCGCGGAAAAAATGGAAACTTTCCGCAGATAATCAAGAAGATCGGAAAAATGGAATATTCCCATTTTTTTCGACTATGACGGCTTAAGGGCAAAAGGGGGAAGCGTAAACCGACCTTGGAGGGAGTATATAAGGAGTTCAACGCGAGAGGCATAGAGGCATCACTTTTTCGAGAGCAACTTAGCACTTAGAGCAATTTAGGCAACTTTCTGTTTTTATTTTTCGAGCTGCGACTCAACTAGGTTTAGCCACCTTCGGGTATTAGAACTAGGATCTCGCCGACAGCTCTCGTAGCCGAAGCACGTTGTCCTGTTTTTGTCACGCTCATACGCAGATTCGGAATAAAATCCTTCTTGCTCTCTTTTTACGATTTTTATTTTTATTTTCCGTTATTGTCGTGTTCTGATTGCTTGACGTGTGGTTTCTCAGAAATCCGGGACCTCTGGGAAATTAGGGTTTTCCTACTTTCCTAAAATATACGAAATATTGACGGTGCGAATTTCGGTTCCCACAACTATCTAATTGGATAATTTTGCAAGTTTCAAAATGTATACAATCGTATGATGTCCATGTGTACATACAAATTTTACTAGCATGTACAATAATTCACTTGTATAATATTGTCATGTATGTACATTTTGAGCAACAATAATAAATGACATGTATGTACATTTTGTGATGTGTACACGTATAAAAACTTGAAAAAAGTAGATAATAAGACAAATGAACTGGTTATTTTTGTGTACACTTTGTAATGTGTACACATGTACATCAAAAATAAACCAATATATGAAAAGCAGTTGTACACATATATGTGGATTGGTGTAAAGAAGTTGTATACATATATTGCTTAATTGCTTAATTAGATATGTGTACAACTTCTTTACACCAATCCACATATATGTGTACAACTTCTTTACATATATTGGTTTATTTACGATGTATATGTGTACACATTACAAAGTGTACACAAAAATAACCAGGCTATTTGTCTTATTATCTAATTTTTTTTTCAAGTTTCTACACGTGTACACATCACAAAATGTAAACACATGTCATTTATTATTGTTGCTGAAATTTTTTTTGATCTTGCATGTGGGTATCTATGCATCAGTATATGCGTAGACAATATTATACAAGTGAATCATTGTACATGCTAATAAAATTTGTATGTACATATGGACATCATACGATTGTATACATTTTGAAACTTGCAAAACTATACGATTGTGTATAATGCAAACTAAATTATATGATTGTGTACACATGGATATCATACGCGTGGACAATATTTTGCAAGTTTTAGTTTCAAAATGTATACAATCGTATGATGTCCATGTGTACATACAAATTTTACTAGAATGTATAATGATTCACTTGTATAATATTGTCCATACGTATACTGATGCATAGATACCCACATGTAAGATCAAAAAAATTTTGAGCAACAATAATAAATGACATGTGTGTACATTTTGTGATGTGTACACGTGTAGAAACTTAAAAATTAGATAATAAGACAAATGGACTGGTTATTTTTGTGTACACTTTGTAATGTGTACACATGTACATCGAAAATAAACCAATATATGTAAAGAAGTTGTACACATATATGTGGATTGGTGTAAAGAAGTTGTACACATATATTGCTTAATTTCATTAACAGAAAGTTGTAGTACATAATTGGTCAATTTTAAAATAAATCAAAGAAAAATTGGAAAACGTTAAAGATCAAAAGAGCACAATTAAACAGTTTTGGTTAAAAACGAAATTATACAAATGTTAAGGACCAAAAGTGCAAAAACCCAAAAGTAGCCATTGATGTTCTTGAACTTTTACAGTCTTATGACGTCGAGAGAGATGAGATAACGACGTTGGGAATGTTGTTCAAACGCAAAAATGACGAGATGAATCAACGCATCGGAGGAGATGACAAGGAACACTACGACGGATATGGGCTTCGGCGATGTAGGAGAAGACGAGAAGCTTTTGCGGCAAGAGCTTTCTTCGTATTAACACTATGTTCAGGTGACGACCGCTCAGCTTCTTCATCTTCATCTTCTTTAACCTTTAAAACCATTGTAATAGAGAAAGAAAAAAAAATGTTTATGTGTTACAAAGAAAGAGAAAGAGAAAACAAAAGAGAAAGAGAAAACGAAAGAGAAAGAGAAAGAAAAAGAAAAAGAAAAGAAGAATAAAATTAAAAATTGTAGGACCCATTTAGTTTCAAGAATACACATAGTTAGGAAATAGTTATGAGTAGTTAGCTTATGGTTTTAATAAACTACCATAGGAACAATAACTGCCCTAGAGTGTAATAAAAAACTCAAAACTGTCTTGGAGTGAAAATAACTCATTTTTTTAATAATTCAAATTACTCAAAATTAATTACTTGATTTAAGTTTTCTTTTGTAAGTATTTAACATTCTATTACTACTTTTTCACATTAAAATTAAATTTAAACACAAAGATAGGGGAAGACCATTGCATTAATTATCGCTTTTTGAATTTTAAAAATCTCTATCCAGAATAATCCAAAACCAACCATAACCGTAACATTTGTATATTTTATGATGTGTGATTTACGTATGAATCTTTGAATACATATTTAAACCACAAAGTTATATGAACATCTATATGAAAATGAAGAACCTAAAGTATCTTATGGTTGTTTATGTGATGGATTGCGTTCTATGAATGAATGAAGTAGTTCATTCATATACTGGTATGAACATCTATATGAAAATGTGCATATGTGATGGAAAAAGGGATTATGTATTGTTGGAAATTGTTCAATGATACTTGGAGTATTTAGTCTATATGATTTTTTTGATGAGAAGTCTTTAAAAGCTCATGTTATATCAGTGAATATATAAAAAATTCCACTTCGGTGTTGTAATGTATTAGCTTGAGCTATGTTTTCTCTTGTAGGTCGTCCAAGAAAATACAGAGGAGATCATACAAGAAAATACATATGAGAAGATCATACAAAAAAATACATATGAGAAGCTCTTTATTGTTAGTGTCGTCGTATGTACACATAAAACTTGTTTTGATATATCAAAATATTACTTGTCTGTTCGTATAGATTTGAAGCTGAAACTGGTCAATCTAGGGAAGGAGGCTAGGAAATTCACAAAGGTAACGAGACCAAAAATTTTTTTAGGCTTTCGAAATTTGGGGGGTTTATCTTTCCGTTTTGAAGATGATATTGATCTTCTTGTGTTGTTTTGTGTTGTTGATATTGAATATGCTGGGAAGCATATTCCTATGGCCTTCTTGGAGAGAGTTAAAGAGGATTTCAATAAGAGATATGATGGTGGAAAGGTTACCACTGTCAACCTAACAGCTTAAGCAAAGAGTTTGGGTACTTTTGGCTCTCTACCATCAAATTAAGAAGGTTATAGTCATATACCCATGTCAATTACAGAATTATACACTTAAAATGTCTACTTTTGATGGTTTTAGTTCTTGATATCGTACTGTTTACTCGCACGTAAGTACATGAAAAATAATGTTCTTCATCTTCTTTAGAAATTTGTTGCAGAAAACTAAATCTTGTTTAGTCTTGCATTGAGATTTCTAGTATTTCGTGTGTCTTGTTCTGACTGGTGATGTTTGGGGGAGAAAAAACTAACCATTCCGCTTACTGCATTTGTGTGATGTTCTGTTCCGCTTCTTGACTGAAGTTTTTTCTTGTTTTCTTGAAGCAAACAATGAAATTCATTCAAGACGAGGAAAAACCAGGGAAGAAAGGCCTGGAGGAAGCTGTTCCTGGACCTTAGTGACTCTCAATGCTGATAAGATAGTTAATATTTTGACTGCACATGCCTATATTTCCATAAATGCTTGATGTTCATGATTGTTGTCACATTATAGTTGACATGTATGATTTTCCTAAACTAATTCTTTTATTTTTTAACAACCAAGACGTGGCTGCTTTGAAATTTGCGAGGAAGACAGTGCAATCATTTTCAGTCTTTTGGTTCGGTTCCTCCTCATACTTCAAAATTACATGTCAATTGAGAACATCTTGTGAATTGCTTGTTTCTCTTGAGTTAAATTTTCTTGATTTGTGCCTACTAATTCTCATAGCACAGTTTGTTAGATGATACTCAACTGGAACCGCAACTCCACTAACAGCCACGACAAGAAGCAGATGATGAAGTGATGTAGAGGAGATCACACTAGTAGAGTTCAGAGACACATTTGTTTAGTTATCCTTGTTTGATTATGTGAGCTCTCTCGCACTGTTTCACACTTGTTGTCATGACTATGGTTCTTCTTGTTCAGATTCTTCTTCTTCTTTATTTCCTTCCTTGTTTGAGCTCTAATTATTTATGCTTTGTGTTGATTGTAGAAGAAGGAGGACAGATGAGACATAGAGAAGAAATATGCAATTGATGAATTTGGTGATGTTGCAGGGATTGATGAATCAGTTGACGGAATTCAAGAGGTATCTCTTGGCCAAATTAGTAAGTCATGGTGTGGAGAAGGCTTGACGGTGGAGAAGAGGAAGGCTGAGCTTTAGGTTTAGGTTTTTGATAGTTTTGGTTTAGCATTGATTATTTTGTAAATAATTTATATGTATAAAATTTATAAAATATTTTTACTTTTTATTTTTTTAATAATGATAGCAATTATTTTATGTTATCATAAGTTATACAATTGCAAGCTATCAAACTAACACTTTAACATAGCATGTGTAAAAATGCTATATAAATTGCGAGAGAAAAGATTGCGGGGGCAGATACAGTGTTCACTATAACCTATATAATAGCCTTTTACGTATGTTATATATGTAACATTTTTGTAGTGACCATACCAAAGTTTTATATAATCTGAATGTGGCTTATGAGCTAAGAACTGAAAACACATTTCAGCTTAACCAAACCGCCCCCGAATGCTTAGGTTTAGTTGTGGTGGCATTTTTTAACAATGCAATGTACAAGATACTTCTACTAGAAGAATATGAGATGCAAACACACTTTACAGACAAGGAGTAGTAACACTAGAGGCACCACATATAGCATTGTTTTCAGTGTACAAAATAATAGTATAAACCTTTTTAAATAGTATTGGTAGGAAGGTCCATTCCATTTATATACGAAATGATAAAGATAACATTAAGAAGTAAAATATTTTGGAACTGATAATAAATCAATAACAAATTTATAGATAGTTAATTATTTGAAACATTGTATACAAATGATCGTATAAATAATCAACAAGATAAATTTTCCAATACAAATAAAATAAAACTATCAAATAGTCTAGAAATACTGTACTACATGTCTTAAATTATCAAATAGTATACATCTAGATGTACAGTGGTGACACTGTTCTTCTTTTCTACTTTCAACCAACCATCATTGAATCACAGTGAAGAGAGAATGTGATGAAGAAAAAAGGAAAATTTGTAAATATAGAACAAAAAAAATAGTATATTGTTCCTATGCTATAATTTGAGATATAAGTTGTCCACTTAATATATTTTTTCTGTAAACTCAATTAAGCCCAAAACGATTTTGCTAGTTTAATTATTAAAAAAAGTTAAGTTTTTAAAAATAGAAAATAAATAAAAAGGGGAAAATTATTTTTATCACGTTTTTGAAAATACTTTAGGAAATACGAAAATTTTTGGAAAATAAAGATTTAGAACATATTCTGTTAAAGAGAATATTTACATTAAGAATTTGGTAGAACATACATTATGCTGCCTGTAGACTTACTTTAGATATGATGGTAGACTGTGTAATCCATCTGTAGTAGGATATAGTATTCTAGTAGATAAAGAAATTTTATCTTAGTGGATTATTGGTACATAGGTAGATTTTGTGATTCTGCGTAAGTAGATATGTAGGAAACATTACTTCATAAAATCTATTGTAGTTCAGATCTGAAGGAAAATCGTAACCGGTTCATTATGCGGTGCTAGAATGATTACCAATAGATATATTTCAGGGTCTACGAGCAGCAAATATCTATATAGTCAACCGAAAGTACAATCTACATGTTCATAGACAGTATACTTTATTTCCTGCTCAGTGTAGATCAAAAAATGAAATTGTGTTCCACTAATATTTAGTCAATCAAATTATTTTTCATATGATTTTCTTGTTTATGTATATTTTATATAATTTGTCATATTTTCTGACTCTTAAAATAATTGATATGAAATTTTAAAGTTAGTCAGGGGTATCTGAGTCCAAAACGGACAAAAAAGATTTATGGCAAAGGGACAATGTAGTTGTTTTTCTGTTCCGTTTTGACAAATTTTTCAAGAAAAAAATGATGATGGAGGGAAAACTTGATAAAATCGAGAGAGCTCGAGATGAAGATATCAAAACAGATTATAATCGATGGCATCAGAGTAGATCAAGATCGACGAATTTCGAAAAGAGGAACGAAAACATCAATGGTTAAGAAAAATCAAATCGATGATGGTAGAAAACTTTGAGACTGGATCTGGGGTCGGAGTTGAAAAGCTTTGTTTCCATTTAAAGGGAAAATCAGAATAAGTAGAATATGTTCTATAATTTCCTTATACAGCTTATCTTTGATTCACAAAACCGGTAACTTAAGTAAAAGCAATGGTACAAATTGTAATTATATATAATATGTCACAGTTATGTCATCAAACTGGTTAAAAGTGAATTATTTAGGAAACACCACCACCATTGATAAGGCCAACAATTGATTTGCTGAAAGCGTTTTCCTGGAAAGTAAAGTGCCCACCAAAAATAAAGCATTTTCTATGGCAAATGGTATCAGGATGTATAACAGTCAAGAAAAATTTGAGAGCAAGAGGTTTACAAGGGGGTATTTGCTGTGATAGATGCAGGGCCCCAGAAAAATCAATAAACCATGTGTTTTTTGAATGTCCCCCAGCACGTCAAATTTGGGCACTCTCAAAGATACTGCTGAACCCAAAATTTTTTCTCACCCCTGCTTTATTTACAAAATATGGATCACCTATTCTAGAGGGTTAATTCAAAAATGGAGGATCATCAATTTGCATGGATATTATGGTGCATTTGGAAAGGAAGGAACCATAAAGCTTTTAGTAATCTTGATATTGATTCCAAAGAAACACTACGATTGGCAGAAACGGAGGCAACACTTCGGACTGAGGCACAACTCCAGAAATCAGAGAAACCATCACAACCTTTAGACCCTACAAGTATTCCTACAATTCCAGGACGATGGTGTTTTTCTAACGGTTCATGGAAAGAAAACGAAGTATTTTCCGGACAGGGATGGTATAGCTCTTCAGAAGGTTTTACCGGATTAATGGGGGCACGAAATGTAAGAGCTAGTGTGTCTCCTCTTCATGTAGAGATTGAGGCTTTAGTATGGGCTATGGAATGTATGAGGAATTTACGTCAATTTCAAGTTACTTTTACAACAGATTGTTCTCAATTGGTGAATATGGTATCGGAACCGGAGGAATGGCCAGTTTTTGCAAGTTACCTAGAAGATATAAAGAACCTCCAGCAGAGTTTTGTTAGCTCCAAGATAATTCATGTACCAAGAACACAAAATTCAAGGGCGAACAGTCTTGCACGCAATATCAGGAAGCAAACGTCATTTGTCGTTCACATGGATGCGGAGTTACCAGCTTGGTTCACAGAGTCAGTCTGAGTATGTGTCTATCTTGATGACAAAAAAGTGAATTTTTTTTTGAACATTATACAATCCAATTGTCCAAGCTCCTTAGTATCAAGACCTACTCTCACAAATTCACTGAGATTGTCTTTGTCTCTCATAAGTGAACTGAATAGAGCTTACTTTTGGAGATGGATTACATCTCTTTATAAGACCCTCCGAATAAGAGAGCTCGGCTCAAGAGCTCGACATGTATGAGACCAACCCAAAGGATTCAGCCCGTTAAACTCGGCCCATCTTACTAGGCTAATTCGACTTTCGAGCAAAGAGGAGAGGACGCTTGAGAATAGAAAAAAGAATATAGGATACCAAAAATGTATTCAGACTTCACCACAAAGATTGACAGTTATAACTATGATTCCTTCTATTTAGCTTTAATTTCATCGATTTGCACTTTTCTGGCATACTCTCCCCGAATGTTGTCTCTTTTCTCTCTTGTTAGCATACAACTATAATCTCTCCCTCATTTGATCAATAATTTTTTTTGAAATGATTAACAATCGAATTTTGGAAAAGAACAAAAGTAATTTATGACGGTATAAAAATAAATCGATTTTCTCTCTCTACCTTATCTCTCCATCTTCTCTCTAGAAGTAGATCTATTCCGCCGTATCTTGCTTCCTCCCCTCCGGTTCTCGGTTCGCCGATGCCATGAGGGGACGACTCTTCTTTTCTTCATTCTTCATATGCGGTCTTTGGATCTTTCCAGACCAATAGATGTGGCGGATCTCGAGTTCCCTAGACGTCTCTTCTTTGTTTAGGCGGTGGTGGTGACCTTGAGCTCGTGCATGTCCGGTTCCATTGAGGGCAGGTCTTGGTGTGCTTCCTCAAGGTCGTTGGTTGCTTCTCTCTGTTTGTGAACGCCGATGGTGGTTAGTTCGGTTTCTGGTCGGCGTAGGGGGGCGGCAGTAGGGGGAAGGCAGTGAACTGGTTAGTGGTGTGTGGCGATGAGGTGAGGTGGACGAACTGGAACTGCTTGGATCCATGAGTAAGATCGCCATTTGAGGACGTCAGCGAGTGCATGAAAGGGATTGACAGCAGCTGATTACGGCATCAGTTTCCACACCGGCTCGGCTTTGACGTCTTTCTCTCTTGCTCGCTAAGCCCCTTCGGAGAGCCTCTCCACTCATAGTCCTACTCTGACCTTTATCGGCTTTTCTCACAGTGGTGGTTGCGTTTGGGCGTTAGGGTGTCTTGGTCAGCCAATTCCTTGTTCTCCTCAACCGTCTATGGTGGCTCGGTGGTGGGTTCGCCTTGGTTCGAGTGTTCGCTGGCGGAGCTTCTCTGTCAGCAGTCGACTAGAGTTTCAGAGGTTCTTTGGTGTTTGGGTCTTTTCTGGTCTACTGCTTGGTTGAGCTTCCTAGTCCGAACCTATTATGGGATCGTTTTGGCCTTTTTGTTATTTAGTTTAGTTATAGTTTAGTTTTATTCTCTGTTCTGCTACTAGAATACATAATCTTTGTTAACAAATAAAAATTGGTATAATAATTAAACATATTTAGCAAAAAAACAATCAAATTTTATTATTTCCTGAAAACGGTCCAAATTAAGATTCAACAATGATCCAACGGTTACAAACCGCAGAGGATTATTATTGTGGGCCCGCGTACGTGGAATCTAGAAGCAAGTCTGTAAAACTAAGGAAAAGGCATACATTTTCTGAGATATCTCCGCTTTGTCCTCTGCTTCGTGTCATTTTTTTCGCAGATCTCGAAGAGAGCCCGTAAATTTCTCATCGATTCCGCAGGGAAAACTTAAACGATCCTTTGACTCAAAAGTTTATATGTTTTTATAGATTTTTGTTTTTTTTTTTTGGGTTTTTTTGGCAGAGTAAAAAAGGTTCGTTTTTTCTCGATGGGTTCTTCGTCGGGGCAACCCGAGTTTGATTACTTGTTCAAAGTTTTATTGATCGGAGATTCTGGTGTTGGCAAAAGCTCTCTTTTGCTTAGTTTCACATCCAATACGTTTGATGATCTTTCTCCCACAATCGGTGAGTTCTTTTTTTATATGATCAACCCTATGTACGTACCCAATTGGGTTTTGAATTTGGATCTGTCTTTCTAGGGGTTGATTTCAAGGTCAAATATCTTACCATTGGAGAGAAGAAACTGAAGCTTGCGATTTGGGACACAGGTAAGACATCACAATCATCTTTGTGTTTTGAGAAAAAAATTCATGCAATTTATGAAAATGTCAACGACAATGTGGAATATGATACTTAACCTACTTCCATGTATTGTCTAGTTGCGGAAGTGTCTTGTCTTGTATTTAGAATAGTTAAGAGACTAGTCTCCTTTCTTTAGAATGGTTTCTTGTATTTGGAATGGTTTAGATATTAGCGGCTTGAATTTAGATTTGCAAAGTAACTATATTGTTTTAAGAATGGTTACGATACTAGAATCCTTAAGAGATTAGTGTCCTGCATTTAGATTTTTAAGGTGGCTGTTCCCTTGTATTTCGAATGGTTACGAGATTAGTGGTCCCTTGTATTGTTCTTTCAATATTTTTTTTTATCTCTGACCAGTTTTGGGTTATCTTCTGATCACTCAGCTGGGCAAGAGAGATTTAGGACGTTAACAAGTTCGTATTACAGAGGAGCTCAGGGCATCATAATGGGTATGTGTGAACCAGATAATTTTTTTATTCTTGATATATTTTATCTACCGGACTACACTTTATAAATTCCTTGCTTTTTTTATTTGTAAGTGACATTTGAAACTTGTCCATATGTAGTATATGATGTGACACGACGAGATACATTCACAAATCTATCAGATATATGGGCTAAGGAAATCGACCTGTACTCGACTAATCAGGATTGCATCAAGATGCTTGTTGGGAATAAAGTCGACAAGGTAAGTGTTCTATTTGGTTTCTATTATTTTGGAACTCTTTTGACCTCAGTGTCATCTCCAGGAGAGTGATCGAGCTGTATCTAAAAAAGAAGGCATTGACTTTGCTCGGGAGTATGGATGTTTGTTTTTGGAGTGCAGTGCAAAGACCCGAGTCAATGTTGAGCAATGTTTTGAAGAGCTTGTTCTTAAGGTAATTTAAATCTTGGGACCTTTTTCAAGCTTTTTTGTTGAGGATGGGTATGTTCGTTTTAAGTATTTAACATTTATTTATCTGAAGATTTTGGAAACGCCGAGTCTTACTGCTGAAGGTTCGTCTGGAGGGAAGAAGAACATCTTCAAACAAAACCCAGCACAGACCAGCAATGCTTCATCGAGTTACTGCTGCGCGTCTTAGACGTGGCTTTACGGTTTATGACACAACATCCACTCTTGTTTGTCTTCTTGCTCTTGATTGTCTATCTGTTTCCCAGAAAAACTGCAGCATCTTGGATGTAAATCTTAACCCTACTTTCAAAGTTGTGTTCACTGGTTTTCTTATTTGAGATCATCCCATCTTATTCAGAAAAAGAATTTTAATACTTTCATGCTGAAGGAAGTGTCACAGTTTGGAAGTTTAGTTCGGTTTTAGTTTCCTTCTTGTAGGGACAAGATTTACATCCTCCCACAAGACCCGAAAGATAGATGGTCCGCCCTACTAATGACTTCACGTTGACTCGGCTTGGTGGCTCGAAGAATCTATTCTCGCTCGCTCATCTTGTGAGTACTTTTAGCCGATGGCTCGGCTCCAGAAGAAGCGGCGCTCCGAAGCCCGCCAAGTTGGAGTTACGACACTTGGCCCACGAGCGAAAGCCTACGAAGCTTATGTCACGAAGATTAGGTCAGAAGAGGAGGGGACGTTAGCTATAAAAGGGGACGAGAGGACAACAAGGAAAGGATCCGAAATCACACACACTCACCTGTCGGCTAGAATTCAGGTTTTCATCTTGTATTCTCGCCGTTGTACTTTTCCGACCAATAGCTTCTGAGCTCCGATCTCTCTTTCTCACCACTTGTTTCCTCTTTTGTACACCGGCTAAATTCTTTCTCATCTAATAAAAACGTCTTAGACTAAATCCACAATCGAAATTTGTCTACTTTAGCATAGAATTGTTTTCCAATGAAACAGTTGGCGCCCACCGTGGGGCAAAGCGAAGTAACGTCAACTCCAGATGGGATTGATTAACGACGGATCCACCTCCTGCGAAGAGCAGGACGCTCGTGAGCCGACTCCCACTCTGACACCGGCAATTCCTTTGCTGGCACCACCACTAGCTTCCATCGATACCATCATGGCGCGTCTACCTCAACAGGACGCCGCTCGCAGTAACTGACCAGCTCACCGCCCTCGCTGCTCTTATCACCCCCTTCGCCGCGCGCGCCGATGCTTCGACGACGGCATACCGGCGACACCTTTTTGCCACCGAGAGGACGGTCGGTGTTGGGGTCAAAAACGGTTAGCTCGAAATCAACGGCTAAGTCTATTTTTCATACGAAAAACCTTCCGACAAACGAACACAAACACCCGTAGACCGAAGGAACCGAGCAGTCGACCCAGGCCCTGGCCGTGGCCGCCGGGCGGCTAAGCCCCGTGCTGGCCGTGGCCGCCGGCGGCTAGCGCCCGTGCTGGCCATGGCCGCCGGGCGGCTAGCCCCGTGCTGGCCGTGGCCGCCGGCGGCTAGCGCCCGTGCTGGCCGTGGCCGCCGGGCGGCTAGCCCCGTGCTGGCCGTGGCCGCCGGCGGCTAGCGTCCGTGCTGGCCGTGGCCGCCAGGCGGCTAGCCCCGTGCTGGCCGTGGCCGCCGGCGGCTAGCGCCCGTGCTGGCCGTGGCCGCCGGCGGCTAGCGCCCGTGCTGGCCGTGGCCGCCGGGCGGCTAGCTCCGTGCTGGCCGTGGCCGCCGGCGGCTAGCGCCCGTGCTGGCCGTGGCCGCCGGGCGGCTAACCCCGTGCTGGCCGTGGCCGCCGGCGGCTAGCGCCCGTGCTGGCCGTGGTTGCCGGGCGGCTAGCCCCGTGCTGGCTCGGGTCTTCGGTCGACGATCTTCGGTACACGAGTCCCAGTTCCCGGCAATCAGAAATCTGTACTTCGAGTCTTTTCCAGGTCTTCGCAAACCTTCGGAAACCTTTCGGAAACTCGTAAGACATCGACGGGAAGGAAGATCTTAGATTCTTCGTACGAAACAGCGATGGTCATCTTAAAACACCATTCGTCTCAACCTACGAATGAACGAGGAATTTCTAAAGAGATCGCAGAAAGCAACGTAAGTCCTAAAGACGGCCCGAAAGAGACCAAACGCGATCGGACAGTCAGTCTACGATTATCTGAGATGGATACGACGATTTACGTTTATCTTTACATAACAAGATAAATGTTAAATATCCGGAAGGATAAATGTCAAGTTTCCCGAAAAGCGCGGAGGCCGACGGAAATGGAAAGAAGCCCGTCCTGCGGCCCAGAAGAAGAATAGACCGTCATAAGAAGTAGTATATAAAGGAGCTTGGGGAGAGGAAGAAAGGCAGAACAAAAAATCCTAGAGAGAAAACAAATCCGAAACTTAGGAACTTAGAGAATTCCTGCTAGCTTAGGACTTAGGAGGTTAGACTAGCGGAGCAAAGCTTAGAACGTTTTGTCTCCTTTATTTTTCCGTCGCTTTTGCTTCTGCGTTTCTCTACTTCCCTTTTTCGGAAGAATATTGTATCATCTATTTAATAAAACGCCTTAGTGCAACTTTTCCGCTACTTTGCTTTGTTCTATCTTTTTCGTTTGGTTATTGCAGAGAATCCGAGCCTTCAGAGAAAACTAGGTTTACTTAGTTTTCCTTCGATTTACTTACTTAAAATCGACAGTGCGAATTTCGGTTCCCACAGTTTGGCGCTAGAAGGAGGGGGGGTCGGATTCTCTTACTCGAAAAACCTACGATTGGTAACAACAGCATGGCCACATCACCTGTCCGCAACATCGTGTCATTCGGGGACAGAGCAACGGCTGATCAAGCCAAACCTCATGACGAACTCCTCGTTATCCGACTGACGATCCAGGACATTGACGTAGCGAGAATATTGGTCGACACCGGATGCTCGACCAATATTATATATAAAAACACCCTCGAGAGGATGGGAATCGACCTAAACGTTATCACGGACGATCCCAATCCGATAATCGGACTCTCAGGAAACATCACAATGACCCTCGGCTCGGTCGATCTTTCGGTCAGAGCCGGGAGCGTCACAAAGACGGCAGAATTTTTGGTAGTCGACGGTCCAGCAGCATATAACGCGATCGTCGGGACTCCGTGGTTAAATTCCATGCGAGCAATCCCCTCGACTTTCCATCTGTGCCTCAAATTTCCGACCCTCTCCGGAGTGGAAACGATACAAGGAGATCGTAAGGCGCCACAAGTCTGCTTGGCCACTGGGTTAAAACGGAAAAACTCTGAGCCCGAAACTAAGCCAAAAAAGCAAGCAACTCACGAACCAGCATCGCAGGACCCTCCAGAAATCTTCTGGCAATCGCAAAGAGCTGAGGTCCTGGAAAGGAAACGTGAGCCCACTTGCGAACCTGTAATTTCGGTCTGCCTCGATGAGACTAACCCAGAGCGGTGCGTAGAGATTGGAGCCAATCTTCGCGACCCATTGAAAGCAGAACTCATCGCATGTCTCAAAAAGAACCTTAACACGTTCGCTTGGGCTGCGGAAGATATGCCGAGAATCGACATCAACATAACATGTCACGAACTCAACATTGATCCAACTCACAAACCCGTAAAACAAAAGAGGCGAAAGCTAGGCCCCGAACGGGCAACCGCGGTCAATGAGGAAGTCGAAAGACTCCTCAAAGTTGGATCAATAACAGAAGTAAGATATCCCGACTGGCTCGCCAATCCCGTCGTCGTCAAGAAAAAGAACGGGAAATGGCGAGTATGCGTTGACTTTACCGATCTCAACAAAGCGTGCCCTAAGGATTGTTTCCCGCTTCCACACATCGACCGTCTAGTCGAGGCAACCGCAGGAAACAAACTCCTATCGTTCATGGACGCGTTCTCTGGTTACAATCAAATCATGATGAATCCCGAAGATCGCGAGAAGACAGCATTCATTACCGATCGAGGAACCTATTGCTACAAAGTAATGCCTTTCGGTCTTAAGAACGCCGGCGCCACGTATCAGCGACTCGTCAATCGAATGTTTGCCGAGCAACTCGGAAATACCATGGAGGTGTATATCGACGACATGTTGGTAAAATCTCTCGACGAACGCGATCACGTGATCCACCTAGAGGAATGCTTTGAGAGGTTGAACCAACACAACATGAAACTCAATCCATCAAAATGCAGATTCGCCGTGGCGTCGGGAGAATTTCTCGGTTACCTCGTAACATTCCGCGGAATTGAGGCCAATCCGAAACAAATCAACGCACTGATAGAGATGGCCTCCCCGAGAACCAAGCGGGAAGTCCAGAGGCTGACCGGACGAGTCGCGGCCTTAAACCGTTTCATCTCGCGATCCACGGATAAGTGTCTCTCCTTCTACGAAATGTTAAAGGGGAATAAAAAGTTCGAGTGGTCAGAAGATTGCGAGAAAGCTTTCCAACAGCTGAAGCAGTATCTGGCCACCCCTCCTATCCTCGCAAAACCCGTAGTCGGAGAGCCCTTGTTCCTCTACATCGCAGTATCCGCATCAGCAGTCAGTGGCGTCCTGATTCAAGAGGAATTTGGAGAACAGAAACCGGTCTTCTACATTAGTAAAACACTACTAGATGCCGAAACTCGGTATCCGCTGATGGAAAAGTTGGCACTCGCTGTCATAACTTCGGCAAGAAAGCTTATACCGTATTTCCAATCTCATACCATCGTGGTGCTTACCACCTTTCCGTTACGGACGATTCTACACAGTCCAAGCCAGTCTGGTAGACTCGCGAAGTGGGCAATTGAACTAAGCGAGTACGATATCGAATATCGTCCAAAGACCTGCACGAAATCGCAGGTACTCGCGGACTTCTTGGTAGAATTACCCACGACGGATCTAACTAACGAAGACCCTGGATCAACATGGGATCTCCATGTCGATGGATCTTCAACCAAGCAAGGATCTGGAATCGGGATCCGGCTCACTTCGCCGACAGGAGAAATCCTCGAGCAATCGTTCCGCTTGGATTTTCGCGCATCGAATAACGAAGCGGAATACGAGGCGCTAATTGCAGGCCTACGACTGGCCAAGGGACTGAAAATTCGAAACATTCACGCTTACTGCGACTCTCAGTTAGTCGCAAACCAGTTTAGCGGAGAATACGAAGCAAGGGATGAAAGGATGAACGCATATCTGAAAGTTGTCCAAGACTTGGCCCACGATTTTCAGCAATTCGCGCTAACCAGGATTCCCCGCTCGGAAAACGTCCAAGCTGACGCTTTAGCCGCCCTCGCCTCAAGCTCGGATCCAGGGCTTAAGAGAATAATTCCCGTCGAATTCATAGAGCATCCAAGCATCGGACTGCCGGTAATCGCCAACCTGATCAGAACACAGATCGAAGGCGTGGAAGAAAACGAAGATCAACCAGAAGACGACGCAGACCAAACAGACTATGGCTGCGACGCTCCCTGGTTAGAACCTATCAAAGCCTACATTCTAGATGGTACCCTACCCGCGGAGAAATGGGCTGCTCGGAAAATAAAAATCCAAGCAGCACGATACGTAACCGTGGAAGGCGAAATCTACAAATGGCGATTCTCCGGACCTCTCATGACTTGCGCGGAAGGAGAGAAGGCGAGAAAAATCATGGAAGAGGTTCATTCCGGATCATGCGGAAACCACTCCGGCGGAAGGTCTCTCGCAACAAAAATAAAACGCCACGGATTCTACTGGCCAACTATGGTAAAAGATTGCGAGAAGTACGCTCGGAAATGCGAGAAGTGTCAGCGGCACGCCCCGACAATTCATCAGCCCGCCGAGATCCTCTCTTCTATCTCATCTCCGTACCCTTTCATGCGATGGTCGATGGACATCGTCGGACCAATGCACAAATCAAAACAAAAACGTTTCCTGCTGGTCCTCACCGATTTCTTTTCAAAATGGGTGGAAGCTGAATCCTACGCAAGTATCAAAGACGTGCAAGTCGAGAACTTCGTTTGGAAAAACATCATAACCAGACACGGTGTCCCGTACGAAATCGTAACGGACAACGGGTCCCAGTTCATTTCCACTCGATTCGAGGCATTCTGCGAAAAATGGAAAATACGACTTAACAAGTCTACTCCCAGATACCCGCAGTGCAACGGACAGGCTGAAACCATAAACAAGACCGTCCTAGACGGATTGAAAAAACGCTTGGAAGCCAAAAAGGGACGATGGGCAGAAGAACTCGAAGGGGTCCTTTGGTCTCATCGAACCACTCCGAGACGAGCAACGGGGGAAACTCCATTCGCTCTCGTTTACGGAGCAGAATGCATGATTCCAGCGGAAGTAGAATTCCCCGGCGTACGGGGGAGATTTCTTCCCGAACGGGAAGACCTGAACAATGCCATGCTGCTGGATAATCTTGACCTCATCAACGAGCGTCGCGACCAAGCCCTCATCCGAATTCAAAATTACCAGCAGGCCGCCGCAAAATACTACAACGCGAACGTACGTCATCAAAGATTCAAAGAGGGTGAACTGGTCTTGCGAAAAGTCTTCCAAAACACTGCTGGACGAAACGCAGGAAAACTGGGAGCAAACTGGGAAGGACCATACAAAATCATAAAAGTCGTCCGACCAGGTTCATACCAAATCGCGAACATGCAAGACGTAAAAATCCCGAGAACTTGGAATGCTATGCATCTCAAGAAATACTACCACTAGAACGTAAACGTGGACAACAGAACTACGAGATGGCTTGATCCTCGAAAGAGGTACGTAGGCAACTCGCCAACCGGTGGGTTCAGCTATCCCCCCGATTTTAAAAAGGGGGGAGTGGGGTGCGTATACCCGCACGCTCCCACAATTTTCAAAAAAACCGAACTTTCGAAAACTTTCAACAATCAATTCGCCTAACGGCCTTAACAATGGATCCAGTATCCATCAAACAAACTATAAAACTATCGCCCGGAAACATTCCGCGATTTCTAAAAAGCTCATAGTCCTCTATGGCATAAAAAAAACAAACTTCAAAGCACTGCGAGACGTCGCTTCGTGCCCGAACATCTGTTTTTCGATTATAACTTTCATACGCCTCCTAAACGGCATCATATCGTTGTTGCTGATCACAACAAACGAACTCTAACGTCCTAAACAGACAAGCCACCTAAGGGTAGGCTCTTTTACATCCGACAAGGATCCCATAGCGCGCTATACAAAAAATCCAAATTTGGTTCAGCACTTCGTAAAGGAAGTAGCTCGATTCGTACCCATACAAATCATATAAGCCGATACCACTTCGCGGATTTTAAAACGGTACGAATCAGGTTAAAATCACGAACAGGCAAAACGAAAGCCGATTTGTCATCGCACAGCCTCAGTCTGAGAGTAAACCTAGGTCGTGCCCTAAACCCAGCCTTGCTGGTATCTAAAACATCTCATAGGCAAAGCGTCAACGACGCGAGATCCCAAAACTTGTCTCTTCACTCAAGTCTGTACGTTTCCACGAATTTTCGCGTAAATCGTAAACCGCAGGAAAATCTCGCTTTGAACAAACTACGGATACGGTGATCCTCAGGGAGGCAGGAATGAGACGACAACTCACACCCTGCCCCTCTAACTTCGACAAACAGAAGTTCTAAAACGCAAAATATTTTTATAAATGCATACCGCGAATTCAATACAGCGCCCTAAAAAGGGCAGGGATTCAAAGCCACCAACGGCCAGTCCCGAAATCATACATGATGGCCAACCAACGGCCGAAATATAATCAAAATAAAAATCCCCTCAGGGATTGATCAACCTAGGCGTCCTCCGGGACACCGCCTTCATCTTCCGAATCACCCAAGGCAGGAACAGCTTCGCCATCGCCCTCGCCGACTTCCTCACCACCCTTGTCCGCAACAATTCCAGCATCCTGGACCTCTGGAATTTCCGAGTCCGGAACAAGGGCACCTGAGGACGACGGGCCGGCAAGCTCCACCGTAGTGCAAGTTCCCGCCTCCTCAAAGCGCTGAATCCGCCTCTTCAGACGTCGAACTTCCGAAGACTTGCTCTTCTTCTCCTCCTTCGCTTTGAGCAGCGAGCTCACAGTCTTTCCCAGATCACGCTCGAGATCGCTGATCCTAGCTTCGAGCGTCGACGTCTGGGCGGCATGAGTACTCTCAATCGATTGAAGCGCAGCCTCGGTACGCTTCAGAGTTTCCCGCGACGAATCCAGCTCCTTGGACAAACGCGTAACCTCCAGTCCACAATCTCCAAGCATCCCGTCGATCAACGACACAAACTGATCACATAAAAAAAATATGAGAATCAAAGGGATAGCAAAGGAAAGAAGGTTCTTACGAAATACCTTGGAGCGATGCTGCGATAGTTTCGCCGAAACCTCGCCTTCCTCACTCCTAGTACACCTTTTCCTTTTCGCCGATCCGGCAATCCCAGCTCTCGAACGTCCCCTCGATGGCAGCACAGCGTTGGACGCGGGAAGTCCCAAAACGATCTCTCTCTTCTTTTCTGGAGGAGGAGGCATGACTTCTACCGCATCCTCTGAAACCACTATCGGCGCGAAAGGAGAACCTTCCGGACGAGCCTGGACATCGGGTACTTGATCCGAAACGACAATTTCTCCAGCAGGCAAAGGGACATCGGTTCCAGAGACTGAAAGTGTGGAGATCGGGACTGGGGTAACATCGGGTCCAAGAACCAAAGCCGCGGGATCCGGAGTTAAAGTGACATCGGAACCGGGAGTCGGAACCACGGGAGTAGCACTGGGACCTGCCACGCTAGACTCCATCTCAGCACGGCGTCGCTCCATCTTGTCCTGAAAAGAACTGAACCCCTCGACGAATGTCTGCGTGAGAGCAGGAGTATCCTGCACCGACGAGGCTTGGTTAGCATCACTCATTTCGACATCAGAATCCTTCTTTTCATTTGGAGAGAAAGCCATGTTTTCTAAAATTTGAGGAAAGGAGAGTGAGTGAAAAATGAGAGGAAGATGGGGTGCTACTTATAAGAAATCAAAGGTGGTAGAGTTTTTCGGAATAAAATATCCCTAGTCAAAAATTTCGATTTTCAACTCATAATCTTCCGCTCGCAAGACCGTCTCCGCGTCTTACAGGCTGGGGGGCTAACTGTTGGGGTCAAAAACGGTTAACTCGAAATCAACGGCTAAGTCTATTTTTCATACGAAAAACCTTCCGACAAACGAACACAAACACCCGTAGACCGGAGGAACCGAGCAGTCGACCCAGGCCTTGGCCGTGGCCGCCGGGCGGCTAAGCCCCGTGCTGGCCGTGGCCGCCGGCGGCTAGCGCCCGTGCTGGCCGTGGCCGTCGGGCGGCTAGCCCCGTGCTGGCCGTGGCCGCCGGCGGCTAGCGCCCGTGCTGGCCGTGGACGCCGGGCGGCTAGCCCCGTGCTGGCCGTGGCCGCCGGCGGCTAGCGCCCGTGCTGGCCGTGGCCGCCGGGCGGCTAGCCCCGTGCTGGCCGTGGCCGCCGGCGGCTAGCGCCCGTGCTGGCCGTGGCCGCCGGGCGGCTAGCCCCGTGCTGGCCGTGGCCGCCGGCGGCTAGCGCCCGTGCTGGCCGTGGCCGCCGGGCGGCTAGCCCCGTGCTGGCCGTGGCCGCCGGCGTCTAGCGCCCGTGCTGGCCGTGGTCGCCGGGCGGCTAGCCCCGTGCTGGCTCGGATCTTCGGTCGACGATCTTCGGTACACGAGTCCCAGTTCCCGGCAATCAGAAATCTGTACTTCGAGTCTTTTCCAGGTCTTCGCAAACCTTCGGAAACCTTTCGGAAACTCGTAAGACATCGACGGGAAGGAAGATCTTAGATTCTTCGTACGAAACAGCGATGGTCATCTTAAAACACCATTCGTCTCAACTCTACGAATGAACGGGGAATTTCTAAAGAGATCGCAGAAAGCAACGGAAGTCCTAAAGACGGCCCGAAAGGGACCAAACGCGATCGGACAGTCAGTCTACGATTATCTGAGATGGATACGACGATTTACGTTTATCTTTACATAACAAGATAAATGTTAAATTTTCGGAAGGATAAATGTCAAGTTTCCCGAAAAGCGCGGAGGCCGACGGAAATGGAAAGAAGCCCGTCCTGCGGCCCAGAAGAAGAATAGACCGTCATAAGAAGTAGTATATAAAGGAGCTTGGGGAGAGGAAGAAAGGCAGAGCAAAAAATCCTAGAGAGAAAACAAATCCGAAACTTAGGGACTTAGAGAATTCCTGCTAGCTTAGGACTTAGGAGGTTAGACTAGCGGAGCAAAGCTTAGAACGTTTTGTCTCCTTTATTTTTCCGTCGCTTTTGCTTCAGCGTTTCTCTACTTCCCTTTTTCGGAAGAATATTGTATCATCTATTTAATAAAACGCCTTAGTGCAACTTTTCCGCTACTTTGCTTTGTTCTATCTTTTTCGTTTGGTTATTGCAGAGAATCCGAGCCTTCAGGGAAAACTAGGTTTACTCAGTTTTCCTTCGATTTACTTACTTAAAATCGACAGTGCGAATTTCGGTTCCCACAGTCGGGGCCATACCTACTCAAGACGAGGCTCTCGATGCTGACGACCGCGCTCCGGAACAAACCCCCAGCGTTTCCTACGCGCAAACCATCAACAAACTCGCGGCTCAAACAGTCCATCCTCGACATCAGCTCGCAGATCCACCACGTGACGACTTCCGCCCCGCAGATCGCGCGCGTCCTCGCCGAGTCTCTCCGCACTTCTTTCACTTCGACGGATTCTCTGACCCTACGGTCCGCGTCACGTCGTTCAACATCGTCATGCGCAGAGCAAACCTCTCTGATGAGGAGAAGGATGCAGGCTTTTGCCAACTCTTTGTCGAAACCCTAGAACCTCACCCAAGCCAACAGCCAAAGCCTCCGCGACTTTATGGAAAAATTCAAGTCTGTTGTCTCAAAAATAGATATTCCCGACCAGATCGATGTCGAATCCCTGGAAAACACCCTTCATCTCAAATCCACGTTCTCGGCCGATCTCTATCGACACCCGACGCGATCCCTCGCGGATGCCATAACATGTTCTCATAACTTCATACGCAAGGAGGAGGACACAAAGGCAATCATCAGACGACCGAACGCTGCGAAAGACGCAACAGCAAAGCAGAACTCGACCAAAGCGAATGACAACCGTCAGGAACCGAGGCAGCATTCATCCGGTAGCCAGAAACGTAACTTCGCATACGCTGTTACCGACGAAGAGGATCCTGCATCTGCCGCCGTGGTTCGGGAAAAAGGTTGGAACGTTTACAACCGCCCAAGCTCCGAAAACGATCCGAAGAGCCAAACACCTTCCGAGTCTTCGGGTCCTGGTGCTCCTCCTTCCCGCAAATACTGCGCCTATCATAAAGTTGACACCCACGATACAAATGAGTGCAACGTCCTCTACAAGCAGTTCTTATCGTTTGTCGCCAGCGGAAAGCTAGAGATCGAGCCACCTCCCAAACAAAAGCCTAAGAACAACAAAAGTTGGAGCAAAAATAATGAAAAGAAGGATCAGAAATCCAAAGAAAAGCAACCACAGGCCAATCCAGACGAAGAAGATGCTCAGGATAAGGACGACTCCTCGGCCGATGAAGATCAACCGAGAAACCGTCGACGAATAGAAGTCATCCTCTCTAGAGTAAGTGACTATTCGGAAGACGAGCAAACCGATCAAACTCCTCCCTGAGTAAACATCAATGACATGGAAGGAGTCGATTTACGGACACTGCCGAAACGAAAAGCTGCGACTGCAGCGACGCTTACATCAGTTGACGTCCCGCACTTCGGCATCACAGACAGCGCGTCCAAATCTCGGAGAATCAATCCGGATCAACCTTTCCAAGTCTCTGACCTACGCGATAGCCTCAACTCTAAAGTTGACGACCTGAGGATAAAGCTCAACCGTTCCAAACATTCGGATTTGCGTCACCACCTGGAGAAGGCCAAGAAGTGCTAGCCCAGTGTTGCTAATGATGAAAGCGCACCTACCGATCTCCGGGAGCAGATCGAGTCTTGACGTCGAAGTCACTTCCCCCGTATCAGCGTAATCATGGACGGATCTCCTCCCTGTGGCGATTCCGACCGAGCAGTCACAGACTACCGACGACAAGCCGTAACCTTGCAACGATGGCCCTCATCAGTAGATGACAATCATTAGATAACATTTTCCAACGCCGATACGCGAGGTGTCCACATGCCTCATAACGATCTGCTCCTCGTAGATTTCGGGATCGGAGAGTGCTAAGTCGCGAAGGTCTTGATCGATACCAAGAGCTCGGTCGATCTCATCTTCCCTGATACATTGGATAAGATGGGAGTCGATCTAAAAAACATGAAACCATCTTCCCGTACCCTCACCGGATTCAATGGAGCTTCCGAACAAATGCTCTGGGACATCGTTCGAACGGTGAAGTTCTTTGTCATACAAGCCAAAGCACCTTACAACGCGATCCTCGGCACCCCGTGGCTCCACGCGATGAAAGTCGTCCCATCGTCTTACCACCAATGCGTCAAGTTCCCAGGAAAGGATGGCAACACGCAAACTATTCGTGGAGACCAGCAAGCCGCAAGGGAAATACTCATCGCTACAGTAAAACTTCAGCAGTCTGTTTCCCTCATCAATTTCGTCTCCAAGCCTATCCATAAGGTATACCCTCAAAAAGAAGAAATCCGCGAGGTGCCGCTCGATGTCGACGATCCGACAAAGGTCGTGCGCGTCAGAGCATTCCTCTCGGACGACATGCAATCTCAGATCGTCTCCTTTCTCCGAGAAAACTCTTCAACGTTCGCTTGGTCGGCACCAGATATGAAGGGGATTGATCCGTTTATAACTTCACACGAGTTAAACGTCGATCCCACTTTCAAGCCTATTCGACAAAAAAGGCGGAAACTCTGGCCCGAGCGTTCAAAAGCAGTTAACGAGGAAGTGGATCGATTACTCGCGGCAGGATCCATCACAGAAGTACGCTACCCCGAGTGGTTAGCAAACCCAGTCGTGGTCAAGAAGAAGAACGGAAAATGGCGCGTTTGTGTCGATTTTACCGACCTTAACAAGGCCTGTTCGAAGGACAGTTATTCGCTCCCCCACTTCGAACAGTTATCCGCTCCCCCACATCGATCGATTGGTCGAATCAACTGCCGGCAATGAACTGCTTACCTTCATGGACGCCTTCTCGGGGTATAATCAAATAATGATGCACCCCAACGACCGAGAGAATACAACTTTCATTACCGACAGGGGGACCTACTGCTACAAAGTCATGCCCTTCGGACTGAAAAACGCTGGAGCAACTTACCAGCGCCTCGTCAACCGAATGTTCGCAGACAGACTGGGCAACACCATGGAGGTATACATCGATGGCATGCTAGTCAAGTCACTTCACGCGAAAGATCACCTTGATCATCTGCGCGATTGCTTCAAAACATTGAACGAGTATGGGATGAAACTCAATCCAGCTAAGTGCACTTTCGGCGTTATCTCGGGCGAATTCCTGGGGTACATAGTGACCCAGCGAGGCATCGAAGTAAACCCCAAGCAGATATCGGCGATACTCGATCTACCCAGCCCGAAGAACAGCAGGGAGGTGCAACGCTTAACTGACAGGATCGCGGCCCTCAACAGATTCATTTCGCGATCCACTGAGAAGTGCTTTTCGTTCTACGAGTTGTTGCGAGGAAACAAACGCTTCGTCTGGGATGAAAAGTGCGAGGAAGCATTCACTCAGCTCAAGCAATACCTCACAACGCCCCTAGTCCTCGCAAAACCTGAAGTCGGCGATATCTTGTTTCTTTACATCGCGGTCACCTCTTCAGCAGTTAGCAGTGTCCTCATCCGCGAAGATCGCGGAAAACAGAAACCCATCTTATACATCAGCAAGCGCATGACCGAAGCGGAAACCCGCTACCCGACCCTTGAAAAATGGCCCTCGCTGTCGTTACCTCGGCTCGGAAACTTTGTCCTTACTTCCAATCACATAGTATCGAGGTTCTCTCCAACCAGCCTTTTCGAACGGTGATGCAGAACACGAATCAGTCCGGACGATTGACAAAATGGGCAATGGAACTGAGTGCACACGACATAATCTACAAGAACCGCACAGCAGCTAAATCGCAGGTCCTAGTTGATTTCTTGATCGAGCTCACACCGGAGCTCGAACAAGACCTCGTGTTACCAAGTAATAACTGGATATTGCAACGAGGCCCACGAGCGAAAGCCCACGAAGCTTGGGTCACGAAAATTAGGTCAGAAGAGGAGGGGACGTCAGCTATAAAAGGGGACGAGAGGAAAACGAGGAAAGGATCCGAAATCACACACACTCACCTGGCGGCTAGAATTAGGGTTTTCATCTTGTATTCTCGCCGTTGTACTTTTCCGACCAATAACTTCCGAGCTCCGGTCTCTCTTTCTGACCGCTTGTTTCCTCTTTTGTACACCGGCTAAACTCTTTCTCATATGAATAAAAACGTCTTTGACTAAACCCACAATCAAAATCTGTCTATTTTAGCATAGAATCGTTTTCCGATCAAACACCTCTCACGAGCCCGTAGCCAAGACACTGTTATAATTTAAGAGCATAGCATTATTAAATGGTTGTCTACCATTCACCATGCTCTACTGGCAACTAATTATTCAATAAGGAGCTCACTCTGGTGCATGCACTATAAAAATACCACCTGGTTCAGATGTTTCCACCGTCAGATTCTTCAAATCTTCCTGAGAAATTGTTGATCTTGAATCCTTGCTGCAAGCAGAAGCAGAAATCAAACATATTTGCAGTGACTGCAACATCTTTAATGTTGATCTCGAAACTTATAAGCCGAGTTTTCAGAGCGGAGACATTAGGATGATACACTGATCTGCCAATGGACACTTATCATAGCTGATTTCTGCGATCAAAAACTCTTAGGAATCTCGTTTCTCTTTTAAAAAGTATCATCGTCATAGCTGGTTCTTTTCTATCTAAAAATATTATGAATATGGCTTCCAAAAGAATTATGTAAATGAAGAAGTACAGCATGAATTATAACAAAAAAATACACCATGGAAATTTTATCTGTTTTCAAAAAAAAAAATATTATCTGTACAAGGTTTTATTAGAATTCTCTTAAAACAAACTTTTCAAGTCTCTCTTTAAATAGATGTTTCAACAAGACCAAGGCACTCTTGATTTGTTTCACTAATCTCACACATCTTAAGATCAAATACAAAATCTTAAATCATTTCTCCTTAGTCTTTAGTGTTTTTCACTCACTTTACGACTTATGAAAACTCACACATATTCTAAGACAACAATTTTGATTCTAAGTGAATAATCTTAATACACATGTCGAACTCAACTATTCATAGCTATTAATAATCAACTAACCTAGCCTTTAAAAATTATTTTCATATCTTCTAAAAATGAAATATTGTTGCCTAAAAACTTTACTAATAGCTATAACGGGTCAATGTGGAAATATCCACTGGTCTGATCAACGTGGTGCTGCAGAAGTTGTCAAGGCTTTGGGAGGAGCTAGTGCGACCTTGATCAGCTACAAACTCAAGTTCTGAAAGCTAATCTATGTACTAGAAAAGAAATGGCTCACAGCACGACCTAATGAGATTATTGAAAAGCTTATTGGCCCGATTAATGAAGTATTGGACCGAGATAAGGTTATGGACTTTGATGAGGCCTTCATAAATATAGGAGTGACTATGGACCAACATGGACATCTAGTATTCAACCGGATTGACCAGGAAATGGATGGATGGAAGCTGGTTGGACAGGAAATGAAATGGGTGATCTGGTATGATCGAGAAATGGACTGTTCAAACCGACATGGGCGAGAAATGAGTTTGAAATGGAAAATGAAGAACCTGAGTTGGAAATGAAACATGAGAAGGATCTTTATCATTCAAATAAGCATAATGAGCAACTTGACCGGACCTGGAAGAAGATGGATCGAGCCCTACAAAGAGTTGTTCGAAAAAGGCCTTTATCGGTCCAAAAAATAGAAGGACAAACCACCTTAGTTTATGATTGGTCCAATATGATTAAGCACGACCATTATGGTAAATTTTAAGCGTATTTGGTTTTAATATTTACGTAAACTCATTAGGAATAGGTTTTGGACTTTATAAACCCATTAGAAGTCGGTTTGGTGTTTTAAACCAATTAGCAATAGGATTTGGTTTTAGTTTTACTTAACCACATTGGTTTAGGCTTAGGGTTTTATGTTTTATGCTTTTAAAACAGATGCACCACGTTCATGTATCTTTCAGCCATTCTTTTATCAATAAAACTCCTTTTGGTGCAAACTAGTCTTGAGACGACACTGTCTCCTTTGTTTACAAGTGGTGAACTTGTTCTATATCACACTAAAGAAGAGATAAATCTCTGTGATCCATCCTAGACACCAGGCAGGGTGATTATTTGTCTCAGGAGCAGCAAAACATCTTTAGAGCATCACGTAGCTCTGAGGAGAAGACCATATTCATCATTTATCAACCACCCTCGCCCCCTTCAAGTGATCCAGGGAGAAACAACCATTCCAAGACCGTACCAGGAGCTGAGATTGATGATAGATCTGATTTTGGAGCAGACTTTGATGCATACTTTACTTTCTTCTTAGCTTTATTCTCAACCTCATTCTTCTTGGAGAGATACTCTTCACCAAGCATAACATCATTCTTGTACTTAACCATATGAACTAATATCTCATTTAAATTTCTCTTCAGTTGATATTGTCTCTGAAGGATCCTAAAGATGATCTGAGGGGATGCCAACCAACGCATGTCTTCTTTTCTGTCTTCTCTTTGAAACACACTAAGATTCAAGACATGGTGATAGATCATTTCCCCCACATCAACTCAAGCTCCATGATAGATCTTTGTAGATTAATAAATCCTTCTCAACTGATACATGATTCTTGTGAGAGGAAGGGAGCCAGTAGTATGTTGCAGTAGTGACAACAACTGCTTTGCATAGTGATATAGACCGAGTTATCAAGTCTTTTGTCTTCGAAAGTCCTTATGTCAGTAATTTTTGTAGGTCATCCCTGGAAACTACATTCATCGTTTCATCAGACTATATTGTCTCTTATGTCAGTGAATCAAGGTTCATGAGGCGTTGGTCACGGCGGGAGAGAAGTCAAAAGCGAACTGAAGAACTATCACTTCTAATTTCTCATTGGAGGTTTCAGACAACTTACTAGGCAGCTCTGCATAGAAATCCTTGATGACCTCATAATGTAACCCAGGAGATCTGTCATAGTTTTTTCATGATGTCCCTTCCTAATCACATTGAGAAACCCCACATATTCTCTACATCTAAATCAATCAGTCACTCAGCAATAATCTATCGAGATAAGAAAACAACATACATTTGCTTTGTCATGAGCTCTATATCGGCAAATTTTTTGAGTGGCTTTTGTTGGACCCAAATCCCAATAAGACCGCTCAGAAAAGGCCCGGCCTGTTATCGGCAACATCGGGCTCGTTAGGAGAACAGCTAGGAGGTCGCAAGGCTGAGAGCCGCCATAAGGATAAGAAGTTCGAGCTCGAAGGAATATTGTTCATGCTAGGGAAGCCAAAGACTCAGGGGCCGTTAAAAGAAGAGAAGATTATGAAAACAAGTAAAAAGGGGGGGGGGGCTATAAAGGAAAAGGGGAAATAGGAGAAGGATACATTTGAAGCCCTAGAGCTAACACATATATATATAACCTTGACCTCTGACTCTCACACTCTCATGCTCGATACTTAGTCCTTAGTTTTTAGTTGTTAGTAACCTGATCTCTTTGTCATCACTATATTCAATCTATCTTTATCATTAAAGTTTATTTTTGTCAACTGGAATCTTATTATGTAGTGTTTTGAGGATATCGTTGTCCACATTGTTTTCTTCCATGATCTTTTACAAACAGTCACTACCAAAATTCTAATGTGGGTTTTAGGATCCACAATTTGCTTATGATAGTCCTTGAAACACCCTAAGATAGGAAATATCACTCAGCTGGACTATGGAATATGATCTCATACAGATTGAATGAGAAATGGTGAATTGAAGGGTCGCACAACAGTTGCGGAAGGCTGTTGATATTCTCAAACTCCGATTGTTGCTTGATATAACGCACAAGTCCAACAAAAGGGAGATGGATGGATCGAAAGGTCGCACAGCAGATGCGGAAGACTGTTGATATTCCCAACTCAATGTCCTAGGATATGGTGCACCTAGTCGACAAAGAGGATGATTCCCTGTATATGACGCACCAGGACGAATCGGTTTGATCCCTTGGATATGATGCACCAAGAAGGATCGATAGGATCAATGGATATTACACACCATTGAAAGAAAAGTGAGTATCATTCTCAAGGTTCCAAAAATAATAATCAAAACTTATTTTATTTCATTGATCAGATGACATTTATATAATAGGCAAAACATACAAAAGGTTGAAATACAAAAAAACTAGTCAAACATAGAAATTAACAACTTATAAAAACAACGAAGACTTGACCAAAGACTTTGAATTGACCAAAATCATAAATTTCTTGACTTCACCGAAATTGAAGGATTGTAGTCGTAAACCTCTTTGGCTGGTCTCGTGCTTGCGCATGGTCGACCGTCTCTTAATTACCGTCAGATTGAAATATTATTCGACCATAACTTGTATTTTCTTGTTGGGGCTTTCTTTCTTTGGGCTGAAACCCATAAGCCAAATATTCTTGATTTGTTTCTACTGCTGATTCGGGGTGCATCATTCTCTCCTCCTTTAAAAAGATTCGCCCTCAAATCTACCTTTCTTTAGCTTCAGATGGAATAATTGATAATGCTCAAATTACCCAGTAGAGCTTACTCTCTCAAATAAGAGGTACAGATGTAGTACTTAGGGATCGAATCACGAGGAGCTGGGGAACCAATTAAATATAATCTACTAATCAATCCTAGGTGAAGTTGGTTTTAAAGATGGAAATGTAAATAACAATTCCTAACTTGAGCAAGGTAGTTGCTTTAACTAACAATATGATGGGTTGTTTAAATGAAATGAAGAGTGCTAGACTTAGGGCTTTTATTCAGGAATGGAGATTATAATGTCTATAAATGCCTAATAAGTTGTTTGCATGATATTATAGAACCCAGTCGTTTAATCTCAGTGATGTCTCACTGGTTAAATAATCTAGATCTCTCGCCTCAACTGTCGTATGTTGACACAGAAAAAGAGTCGATCGATATCCTTTAGAGATATCGATCGATACACCTTTCGCTCGGCGATCGATTCACCTGTCAGGATATCGATCGACGGCTTCTAGATATGCCTAGGCGCGAGCTGACAATGAACACTAGATCTCAAGGAGGGCGGTTAGCTCTTCTCCAAGAAGATACTAGTTCAAATAGATAATTCAAGATTATCAGAGATCCTAGTGATCTATATTCTAGTTAGCTACTCTAGAACAAGCTTAGGGTGCAATATATTTGATGAATACCACAACTTAGCAATTATAGTTTGGGGTTAATCCCACAAACCTATTTAAACCCTAGATCTAACAAGTAGACTACTCAGACATAGCTAAGCAATTCATAACAATAGATAGATGAAAGAATTGCATAGATAGAATAAAGTAGAATAACAAATGGAGATGACAAATCTCTCCAATCTCTCAAAACAAGTAAAACTCTAGTCTCTCTCTCACACTCTCTGCTTTGCCTCTCTCAAGACTTGTGTGTTTTAAGACTTTTCAAAGCTTGCCGTCAAAAACACTTAGCAGGAATATTCAAGCATTTCCTTTAGCAGGAATAAAGACTCGTCAGAGGCAATCTCGTAATTTGGTGAAGTCTTGGTGAAGTAGTCGGCTAAACCATTTCGTCCTCGATATCGATCGACAACACTGATGTGTATCGATCGATTATAATCTTCTAGTACGCGGATCTTCTCAGCTATATCGATCGACAACTCTGGATGAGTATCGATCGATTCTTATCGCAATGTTGACTTCCGACTTGGTTTTGAATGGTCAACTCGGGTGTATCATCTCTTGTACTCCAAAATGCTCTAAAAACATCACTTTATCACAAAACGCTCATGAACCTGAAAACATACCTAACAGGCTGGAAAACAGATTAAATATATAATAAAACACTAGTATACCATGGTTAAAAACGGGTAAAATCCATGGTATATCAACTCTCCCAGATTTACTCATTTGTTTGTCCTCAAGCAAAAACAATAATCTTTGGAAAAGGTTTGAAAATAGTAGGACTCAAAGATTCAAAATATTGAAGTCATCACTCTATGGGTTTGCAACCCATATCTAAACATCATAATCACAGAAGTTCATTATGCCTTATCCTAGCTTAGCAACCAAACTCATCTAGTCAACAACTTAGCATAAAATAAAAGTGCAGGCTTTACCTTGGGAGTATCGATCAAAGGACACATGGATTCAACTCAAACAAGTATCTGAACACACAGGTAGTCTTCTCTGATTTCTTTCTCCCCTCATCTCTCTTCTCTGAATCTCTTATTACTTTTAATTTCAACAGGTTTCAATGCCACAAAGGCCATCTAGTCCATCTCATTGACATTTGCATTGTAACTCATACATTTTGACAAAGTGTAGCAAATAATGGGGTCTCTGGTAATTTACCTATCCCTCGTTTCCACAATGTGTGATTATCCTTGAGATTTAGAATATCGGGGTCGCAAGAGACACTCCTACCCCTCTGCCTCTTAAGAAATCATTGCAATCTTTTATAACATAAACTTAGATCTTTGAGATGCCGAAGAGAGAGAAGGAAGGGAACCAGAAACACACAGACTTTTTACCTTCCAGACTTGTAAAAGGATTCCGATCCAGTGATTTCAAAGCCCCAAGACAAGCAAATAAGTCAGTATTAGTGTGTGAGGTCAGCTTTGGTTCCTTCAAACAATCTCAGCTAGTGTATATAGGTGACAGGTTGATCCACTTTAGCATCCTTAGTAATATCTGCAATCAGTAAATCGAGAATGGTGCTTGATATACCATGGATTTTACCCGTTTTTTACCATGGTATACTAGTATTTTATTATATATTTAATCTGTTTTCTAGCCTGTTAGGTATGTTTTCAGGTTCAGGAGCATTTTGTGAGAAAGTGATGTTTTGGGAGCATTTTGGAGTGCAAGAGAAGATCCGCGTACTACAAGATTATAATCGATCGATACACATCCAGTGTTGTCGATCGATATCGAGGACGAAATGGTTTAGCCGACTACTTCACCAAGACTTCACCAAATTACAAGATTGCCCCTGACGAGTTTTTAACCTAATGGAAATGCTTAAATACTCCTTGAAAGTGTTTTTAACGGCAAACTTCGAAAGAAGCAAGCTTTTAACAACCCTCAAAGCAGAGAGTGTGAGAGAGAGACTAGAGTTTTATTTGTGTTTGAGAGATTGGAGAGATTTCTCATCTCCTTTTGTATTTCTACTTTATTCTATCTATGCAATTCTTTCATCTATCTATTGTTATGAATTGCTTTGCTATGTCTGAGTAGTCTACTTGTTAGATCTAGGGTTTAAATAGGTTTGTGGGATTAGCCCCAAACTATAATTGCTAAGTTTTGATACTCATCAAATGGATTGTACCCTATGCTTGTTTTAGATTAGCTAACTAGAACATAGATCACTAGGATCTTAGACTATCTTGAATTATCCATTTGAGCGATGCCTGTCTCCCGTTGAGAAGAACGACAGTTCCTCCTTGAGACCTTGTGGTCATATTCGGTTCGCGCCGAAAGGTATCCCGACAGGTGAATCGGTCGGCGCAGCGAAAGGTGTATCGCTCGATATCTCAAAAGGATATCGACCGACTCTTTTTCTGTGTCATCATGCGAAAGGTGTGGCCAGAGATATAGATATTTTAACAAGTGATTCATCACATATGTTAAGCGGAAGAGATCTATAGTATCATGCAAGCAACTTGTTAAAGCATTTATAGAGATTATAATCTCAGTTCCTGAATAGAAACCCTATGTCTAGCACTCTTTATCACATTTAAACAACCCATCATATTGTTAGTTAGACCAACTACCTTGCTCATTTTAGGAATTGTTATTTTCATTTCTATCATATAAACCAACTTTGCCTAGGATTGATTAGTAGATTTTATTTAATTGGTTCCCCAGCTCCTCGTGATTCGATCCCAAGTACTACAGCTGTACCTCTTATTTGAGAGGGTAAGCTCTACTGGGTAATTTGAGCACTATCAAATTTGGCGCCGTTGCCGGAGAGCTTTGATCGCCATTAGATTTAATCTTATTAATCTTAGGTTTTTCTTTTACCCCCCCTTTCTTATTTAAATTTTTCTTGTCTTTTCAGGTAAATGCCTAGCAGTACCAGAAGCAACAGGGGAAATCAACTTTTATTCTCAGAGGATCCTGCACACTTGGAACGTTCAATCCGCAAAGACCTACGCTCCGCATCGATCGACAGAAACGTTACACCGTCGACTGATACTCACGTTCAACATTCGACCGACACTCAGACAACACCGTCGACCGATACCGTTTGCCGATCCACATCAATCGATACTTCTAACCGTATATCGATCGACACTACTCCGCGAAGCATGGTCGCGATTGTTATTCTCACGCAGGGCGAGAATGGAAACCTGTATGACCAAGATGGTCATCTGCGTAATGCAACAGGTCAGAAGCTAGATGCACAGGGAAACATAATCCCTGAACCTGAAGCTGAGGCTACAGGAGAAACTCAAACACGATCGTTGGCAGACTATAACCGTCCAGACGAGTACTACACCAACAGATCAGCTATTCGACTTCCAGAGATTCAGAAGCCGAACTTCGAGCTCAAGCCTCAGTACTACTCTCTCGTGTCTCAGATACCTTATTCTGGGCAATCACACGAGCATCCTATGGACCATCTGGAGAGGTTCGAGGATCTTATCGCTGCTATTCGTATGGATGGAGTCCCCGAGGACTACCTACTCTGCAAGCTCTTCAAATACTCACTGATTGGAGAAGCTTCACACTGGCTCAAGCAGCTACCTACAAGATCACTGACATCCTGGGCCGACATAAACAACACCTTCCTGCGTAATTTTTTTGATGAGGCACGCGCTGAAGACTTGAGAATTAAAATCGCCACTTTCGCGCAAAAGCCTGGTGAGACTTTTAAAGACGCGTGGATCAGATTCAAGTTCTTCCAGCGAGACTGTCCACACCATGGATTCAATGAAGTGCAGCTGTTAAGCACTTTTTATAGAGGTATCGCCTTACGGTACAGATGGCTCTTGATACTGCTAGTGAGGGGAACTTCAACACTAGGAATCCAATAGAGGCTGTGAGACTTATTAAGAACCTAGCCAACAGCAGCAGCACCAAGAACACTGACTCTGACAAGAAGAAATCGATTGCAGCCATCGGGGATGACCAGATGAATGAAGTCAGAGCTAAGATAGATGCTTTACATGCATTTCTGGGGCAGCCAGTCTGCTCAGCTGAAGAAGGAGAGGCTAGAGAGGATGATACAGAGGAAGATGTGAACTACATTGGAGGTACTGGATTTCAGAGATATGGAAACCAGAGTGGAAACAGAAACTTTTTTGGCAGTAGTCAGAAGAGTAACTACAACCAGAGTTCACAGTATCAGAAACCCTTCACCAACACAAGGAACTACGACAACTCAGCTTACCAAAACCAACCGCCACCCACCCAGGAGAGTAAGTTTGATCCCATGATT
Source organism: Raphanus raphanistrum subsp. raphanistrum (assembly GCA_019706035.1). NCBI lineage: Eukaryota > Viridiplantae > Streptophyta > Magnoliopsida > Brassicales > Brassicaceae > Raphanus > Raphanus raphanistrum. Next base: position 8,887,664 of record CM033985.1, on the reverse strand, counting down.
GATAGAGTTCTGGAAGGTCAGCAGAAGCTTACAGTAGACTTCAATGGGAAGATTGATTCTGTCTTCAACAATCTGACCACGAGGATAGATACCATCTGCACTCAAGTTAAGAAACTTGAGACACAGATTGTCCAGACTGAAGACTCTATCAGGAGGATTGGAACTTCTAAGGAAGTAAGGGAAGGAAATAGGAAACACAACGTCAATGCTATCATAGATGATGATTTCTAGCAAGTGGTGAAACAGGAGAAGCTACAAGAAGGAGACTTTGAAGTGGAAAGTTCACTAAGTCTCGGTGGATCACAATGGTGTCGATCGACACCAACTAGTCCACATCGATCAACATCGGCGATGTCATTTCCGGATACGATTGCAGACTGCAAAGCGATTAGGATATTGACACATGCTGAATTCATGGCTTCTCATCCATACCCACCCACCCACACCTACGAAGATATCGACCGACGAGACGAGCCACTCATCGATCGACACATAGAAGAGAACCGTATCGATGGACCCTTTTCTCCACCTATCGATCGACACTCACCTCTCACATACCGAGTGCAACTACCATCGATAGACAGCAACCAAATCAATGCACTCAGACCCACACCGAAACCACCAGCTAACCCAACCGAAATCACTGGTAACCCTTCAGACACTACACCTACATCAGAGGGAACTGAAGGAAGAAGGTTACGGAGTAGGAAGGAGAAGATTCCTAAGAACCTTAAGAGAGAAGCTAATGAAAAGGAGATTGATGGTTTCACTAAGAGAGTTATCGGAATCCCACCAGAGAAACCTTTTGAGGAGGTTTATTTCACAAAGAGATTGTGGATGTTCTTCAGAGAAACAAGGGAGACTGAAACTGACATTAGGAGAAGGTTTGACAATGTCAGAGAAGATATGAAGAGGAGGATTACATTGCCAAAGAAGAGTGATCCTGGGAAGTTTGTAATACCCTGTGTGATACAAGGTATTAAATTTCCTCATGCACTATGTGACACTGGTTCATCAGTCAGCATCTTCCAAAGGTCATGGCAGACCATCTGGGCCTGCAAGTAGAACCTTCACCAGAGATCTTTACTTTCGTGGATTACTCTCAGATAAACTCTGGAGGCTTCATCAAAGACCTCGAGGTACATATTGGTGATGCTATCGTCCCTGTGGATTTTCATGTCCTAGATATCAAGCTAAACTGGAACTCTTTCCTCTTACTTGGAAGAGCATTTATGGCTACAGTAGGAGCCATATGTGATATGAACACCAACAGGATGTGCTTGACTATGATAGATCCAGAGATCCACTACGACCCTTTCAAACTTGACAAACCACAATCCAAATCAGTGGTAAAGGAAGATGACACTGGTATAATCGCAGTTTGTCATTGTGAAGTCGAGTACGAGATAGAGTACTCGGGATCGATCGATAGTACTTTCACGTCATCGATCGACACTTACAAGTCAGAGGAGATCGACAACAACTATGGATCATCTATCGACAGAGACCCACCAGATGATGAACTCGATCTACCAGATCATCGCTACCCGAATTTCGCCATCCCATCCAACCGAAAGGAAGATGATTACTCAGTAAGGAGTTGGGCGGATAGCGGATTTCATGAGAGTTTTGCAGTAGACATAGCCACCTCTTCCCATAGTGGAGACCACAGTGAAGAATATGATGCAGACAATTGGGAAGAGAGAGCTTGGGAAAATTACTTGGAGAATGACAGATTTGCAATTTGATTCCCACAATCGATCGACATCAAACGCTCACCATCGATCGATTATCTACTTCATCCAGCAAAACGACATCGTCCATCGATCGACATTGTCAGTATAATATCGATCGATATTAACCCAGACGACTTAAAGGACAAAATCGGAATTTCACCGACTAGGGCAACACATGGGTATAAAAGGTTGGAAACTCAAGCCAAGAAAATTCAAAACTTTCCACTTTCTACCCAGCAGCTTCCAGCATTCATAGATTCATCAATGGAAGACTGCAACAACATGTTCAATCGATCCAACCGTGCAGCTAGACGTGCACCATCGATCACCACCACCACACACCCATCGATCGACACCTTCAACAGAGCTCAACCGAGATCTCATGAACCTTACGATATCAGGAATGTTTCACTAACACCTGATGAATTTGGAATTTTTAGGGACACAGATGGGTATGCAAGAGCTATGGATGGAAGAGTTCTGCACATAACTAGAGAAGACATAGCAGACATCCTCCAAGTTGCTAATGGACCAGAGAACCTGTTCACACAGCAACGTAGCCATCCAGACATCCTAAATCACGTCCAGGACAACCACAACACCAACACAAGGGAGGATCCAGTTCCTCAACATTTCAGTCAACCTCGACGAACACCATCGATCGATATCGTTTCAACACCATCGATCGACGGCGGATATCCCGGATCGATCGACAGACCAAGAGTCAGATCGCCCGACAGACGATTGGAGTTTGGACGATGTGCCTTCAATACTGATGGATCAAGGAGATTCAAATGGTAGGCTAAGGATGAATATGGTGTCTACAGAGATGAGTTTGGCTATGCTAGAGGAGTTGATGGTGAGATCATCCATGTTACCAAGGAGCAAGTACAGAGACTTTTGGATAGAGCATTCCTTTTTCACAGAGATTGCTTGCGCCTTCCAATACACACACGCCCTTACCATGCATACACACCAACACCAGTACCCTACAGTAGAGAGGAGGTAGATGATATGGTGACTGATGTATGGAGAGCTCAGGCGCACCTTGAGGCAAACATGCACACATTGGTGGAAGACACTTTCCAGCCTTTGGATGTCAATTACAAGGACTTCCAGAATGATATGGCTGAGATAAGAGTGGAGCATGAAAACATATTGACCATGCTTGAGAAAGAGGCTACGCCACCAGTATCGACCGACAGGGTACCTGTACCATCAATCGACATCGGCAAGACTACACCCATGGACCGACCAGACTGTTCATCACCCAAGAAAGATGAATGGGAGGTTGCTTACATCAATACACGGATTGGAGACGTCTACAGCCCTCTCAACAACAATTTCGAATGGTTAAGCAAGAGGATAGATCTTCTACAGAAAGAGTTGGACACAATTCGCCAGAATGATCAAGCTCAGAATGCTATTTTCCATCGATCGACACACATTCTTCATCGTCGATCGACACGAGGTTCGCAGAACTGGAAAATAGGATGAAATCGTACGAAGAGAAGCATGATCTTTTAAGTTCACCTATCATGCGATACCTGGATACACTTTCACGACAGCTGGACAAGCTAGAAAGAGATATGAGCATAGTTAAATCTTATGTTGATCTTCGTGACAGCAACGAAGCATCGATCGACAGGCCTCGAGCAACATCGATCGACACCGAACCACCACCAGCGAAGAGAGCATGCACCACTGCAGAAGTTGATGAGATCAAACATAAGCTGTATGTCGCCATGAATTCTATGGAGGAGAGATTCATAGAAAGAAGTGATAACATTGAGGAGACTCTCAATGCAAGAGTGACAAACCTTTGCAGAGCTACTGGTCTCTTGAAGAATGAGATACGTAATATGCAGGGAAATCTTGAGTACCAAGGCCAACATTCAGAATCGATCAACAAAGCTGAGACGGAGTCGATCGATAGCGATCCCAGCGAAGCGACCGACGTAGCAGTTGTAGCATCGATCGATACTGCATCTTTGGCAGATCATGATCAACAGATTCAAGACCAGCACGACAAAGACCAACATGCAGATCTACCTGAGCATTCTAGATTTGACTTCTATCAGCATCAGTTAGACACAGAAGATTTGGTCAGAAGGTTGCAAGTTATCAAAGCCGATTTAGCAAAGATATCTCCTAGATGGACAAGATCAGGTGATGCCACAAGAAGCTTCACTGCTGCTGAATCCAAAGATGAGGGAAGTGTTCGCCCACCAGCAAACAACAACCCCCACTGCACCCCATGAGTCATTCACCTACCACAGTCAAGCTAAATGACTATAACCAAGCGCTGAGTGGGAGGCAACCCACTATTAGGTTTTCTTTTTCTTTATTTAATTTTTATTTTTCATTTTTGCTTTTAATTTTTTCGGATTTATTTTGCAGTTTTTATTAGATCCAAGTAGAATGATAATTCCATCGACCGACATTCACCATTCATATCGCTCGACACCACACGACCATTACTAACGATCGACGTATACCACTACGAATCGATCGACATCTTGTCGATCAGGTTTATTCATTCTAACTTGTTATTTTAATTATGTTTTATTTATTTACCTCACCACCGGCTGTGTTACACTGGGACAGTGTAATTTAAGTCTGGGGGGAGTTTACTAATATGTGTTTTTATTTTGGTTTTTATTTAAATTGTTTTTCAAAATTATTTTTCGCATAAGTATTATAGGAACATTGATATGGATTTATATTTGATCGTCTGACCACTCTTTAGCACCATTCTAGATTACTGATTGCAGATAGTACTAAAGATGCTAAAGTGAATCAACTTGCCATCTATATTCACTAGCTAAGATTGTTTGAAGGAACCAAAGCTGACCTCCAACACTAATATTGACTATTTCCTTGTCTTGGGGCTTGGAAATCACTGGATCGGAGTCCTCCTACAAGTCAGGAAGGTAAAAAGTCTGTGTGTTTCTGGTTCCCTTCCTTCTCTCTCTTCGGCATCTCGAGATCTAAGTTTATGTTATAAAAGATTGAAATGATTTCTTGAGAGGCAGAGGGGTAGGAGTGTCTCCTACAACCCCAGTATTCTAAATCTCAAGAATGATCACACATTGTGGAAACGAGGGGTAGGAGTGATTCCTACGACCCCATTATTCGCTACACTTTGCCAAAAAATGTATGAGTTACAATGCAAATGGCAATGAGATGGACTAGATGACCTATGTGGCATCGAAACCTGTTGAAATTGAAACTAATAAGAGATTCAGTGAAGAGAGAAAAGGGGAGAAAGGGATCAGAGAAGACTACCTGTGTGTTCAGATACTTGTTTGAGTTGAATCCATGTGTCCTTTGATCGATACTCCCAAGGTAAAGCTTGCACTTTTATTTTATGTTAAGAAATGAGGTTAGTAGAGGGGAATGTCAGATAAGAATTGCTAAGTTGTTGACTAGATGAGTTTGGTTGCTAGCTAGGATAAGGCATGATGAACTTATGTGATTAGGATGTTTAGACATGAATTGCAAACCCATAGAGTGATGACTTCAATATATTGAATCCTTGAGTTCCTGCTATTTCCAAACCTTTTCCAAAGGCTACTGTTTTTGCTTGAGGACAAGCAAAGGAGTAAGTTTGGGAGAGTTGATATACCATGGATTTTACTCGTTTTTAACCATGGTACACTAGTATTTTATTATATATTTAATTAGTTTTCTAGCCTGTTAGGTATGTTTTCAGGTTCATGAGCATTTTGTGAGAAAGTGATGTTTTTGGAGCATTTTGGAGTGCAAGAGATGATACACCCGAGTTGTCGATCGATGTAGCTGAGAAGATCCGCGTACTACAAGATTATAATCAATCGATACACATCCAGTGTTGTCGATCGATATCGAGGACGAAATGGTTTAGTCGACTACTTCACCAAGACTTCACCAAATTACAAGATTGCTCCTGACGAGTTTTTAACCTAATGGAAATGCTTAAATACTCCTTCAAAGTGTTTTTGACGGCAACCTTCGAAAGAAGCAAGCTTTTAACAACCCTCAAAGCAGAGAGTGTGAGAGAGACTAGAGTTTTATTTGTGTTTGAGAGATTGGAGAGATTTCTCATCTCCTTTTGTATTTCTACTTTATTCTATCTATGCAATTCTTTCATCTATCTATTGTTATGAATTGCTTAGCTATGTCTGAGTAGTCTACTTGTTAGATCTAGGGTTTAAATAGGTTTGTGGGATTAGCCCCAAACTATAATTGCTAAGTTGTGATACTCATCAAATGGATTGTACCCTATGCTTGTTTTAGATTAACTAACTAAAACATAGATCACTAGGATCTTAGATTATCTTGAATTATCCATTTGAGCGATGCATGTCTCCCATTGAGAAGAACGACAGTTCCTCCTTTAGACCTTGTGGTCATATTCGGTTCGCGCCTAGGCAGATCTAGAAGCCGTCGATCGATATCCAGACAGGTGAATCGATCGGCGCCGCGAAAGGTGTAGCGCTCGATATCTCAAAAGGATATCGACCGACCCTTTTTCTGTGTCATCATGCGAAAGGTGTGGCCAGAGATCTAGATATTTTAACCAGTGATTCATCACATATGTTACGCGGTTGATATCTATAGTATCATGCAAGCAACTTGTTAAAGCATTTATAGAGATTATAATCTCCGTTCCTGAATAGAAACCCTATGTCTAGCACTTTTTATCACATTTAAACAACCCATCATATTGTTAGTTAGAGCAACTACCTTGCTCTTTTTAGGAATTGTTATTTTCATTTATATCATATAAACCAACCTTGCCTAGGATTGATTAGTAGATTTTATTTAATTGGTTCCCCAGCTCCTCGTGATTCGATCCCTAAGTACTACAGCTGTACCTCTTATTTGAGAGAGTAATTTGAGCACTATCAGTGCTAAAGAGTGGTCAGACAAAGGTCAGACAATTAAATATAAAACTATATCAGTGTCCCTATTTAATACTTGTGTGAAAAAAATAATTTAAAAAAAAACATTTTAAATAAAAACACATATTAGTAAACTTTCCCCCCAGACTTAAATTACACTGTCCCAGTGTAACACAGCCGGAGTGAGGTAAATAAAATAAATCATATAAATAATAAATATAACAAGATAGAACGACTAAACCTGATCGACAAAGTGTCGATCGATTCGTAGGGGTGTACGTCGATCGTTAGTGATGGTCGTGTGGTGTCGAGCGATATTAATGGTACGTGTCGGTAGACAGAATCATCATTCTACTCAGATCTTTAAAAACTAATAGTGGGTTGCCTCCCAGTCAGCGCTTTGTTATAGCCATTTAGCTTGACTTTGGTAGGTGTATGACTTATGGGGTGAAGAAACTGCTAATCATCAGACAACAATCATCAATTTCGTGTCTCCTACTATTAAACCATGTGGCAGCGAAGCTTCTTGTGGCATCATCACTTCTTAATAGTTTCGAATCTATCTTGAGGACTGTATCTGTGAGCTTCCTCAGAGAATTCTCAATATATTCGATGTTGCCAACCTTCCTCTCGATGGTCTGGTAGGTGTATACTGCCAATGATATTGCATCGATCTTGCCATTAATTAGCTGGTCCCGGTCTGCCAATGACTCGGTGTCGATCGATGCTACAATTTGTGCGTCGGTCGTTTCACTGAGAGTTCGGTCGGTCGACCCAGTATAAACTGTGTCGATTGATGCGAAATGATGGCTTTGGTACTTCAGAAAACGTATATCACTCTTCATCTCGCGAGTAGTTCTGCAGAGGCTGTTCACTCGTTCGTTGACAGTGTCGTCAATGTCATCACAGGTCCCGTTGAGTCTCCGCTCCATAGCATTCATAGCTTCATACAGCTCATGTTTGATACGGTCAACTTCTGCTGTTGTGCATGCTCTCTTCGCTGGTGGTGGCTCGATGTCGATCGATATCGGTCGAGGCCTGTCGATCGATGTCGTGTTTCTGTTATGAAGACCAAGATGATCTTGAACTATGTCCATGTCTTCTTGTAGCTCGTTCAGCTGATGTGACAGTGTATCCATGTATCGCATGATAGGTGAACTGAAATTATCACGTCTTTCCTCGTATGCTTTCATCTTATCCTCCAGTGCTGCGAACCTTGTGTCGATCGATGGTGAAGACTGTGTGTCGATCGATGGAAAAGTAGCATTCTGAGCCTGAGCTTTCTTGCGAATTGATGCTAGCTCTTTCTGTAGAAGATCGATCCTCTTGCTTAACCATTCGACATTGTTGTTGAGAGGGCTGTAGACGTCTCTAATCCGTGTATTGATGTAAGCAATCTCTCATTCATCTCTCTTAGGTGATGAACATTCTGGTCGGTCCTTAGATGTAGTCTTGCCGATGTCGATCGATGGTACATGTACCGTGTCGATCGATACTCGTGGCGTAGCTTCCTTCTCAAGCATGGTTAATATGTTTCCAATCTCCAGTCTTATCTCAGCCATATCACTTTGTAAATCCTTGTAGCTGATATCCAAAGGCTGGAAAGTGTCTTCCACCAATGTGCGCATGTCTGACTTAAGGTGTGCCTGAGCTCTCCATACATCAGTCACCATATCATATATCTCCTCTCTGCAGTAGGGTAGTGGTGGTGGTCTGTATGCATGGTAAGGGCGTATGTGTTCTGGAAGGCGTAAGAAACCTTTGTGAAAAAGAGATGCTCTTTCCAGAATTCTCCTTATGTGCTCCTTGCTAACAAGGATGATTTCACCATCAACTCCTCTAGCATGTTCAAACTCATCTCTGTGGACACCATATTCATCCTTGTTTCCCATTTGAATCTCCTGGATCCATCAGTATTAAAGGCGCGTCGTCCAAACTCCAAACGTCTGTCGAGCAATCCGACACTTGCTCTGTCGATCGATCTGGGATATCCGCCGTCGATCGATGGTGATGAAACGATATCGATCGATGGTGAACTCCTAGGTTGACCGAAGCTTTGAAGAATTGTATCCTCTCTCATGGTGATGTGGTGGTTATCCTGGACGTGAGCTAGGATGTCTGAATGGCCACGTTGTTGTGTGAACAGGTTTTCTGGTCCATTAGCAATTTGGAGGATGTCTGCTATGTCTTCTATGGTTATGTGCAGAACTCTTCCATCCATTGCTCTTGCAAAGCCATCTGTGTCCCTGAAATTTCCAAATTCATCAGGAGTTAGTGAAACATTCCTGATATCATATGGATCATGAAATCGAGATTGAGCTCTGTTGAAGGCGTCGATCGATGGTGATGTCGTGGTGGCGATCGACGGTGATCGTCTAGCTGCAGGGTGGGTTGGATCGATTGTTCATGGTGTTGCAGTCCTCAATTGTTAAGTTTCTGAATGCTGGAAGCTGCTAGGTATAAGGTGTTGAGGTTTGAATTTCGTGGCTGGTGATGTCAACCTTATATACCCATGTCTTGCCCTAATTGGTAAAATTCCGATTTTGTACTTTAAGTCGTCTGGGTCAATATCGATCGATGTGATGATGGCGATGTCGATCGATGGACGTTGTCGTTTTGCTGAATGAAGTAGATAATCGATCGACGGTGGACGCCTGATGTCGTTCGATTTTGGGAATCGATTTGCAAATCTTTCATTCTCCAAGTAGACTACTCAGACATAGCTAAGCAATTCATAACAATAGATAGATGAAGGAATTGCATAGATAGAACAAAGTAGAATAACAAATGGAGATGACAAATCTCTCCAATCTCTCAAAACAACTAAAATTCTAGTCTCTCTCTCACACTCTCTGCTTTGCCTCTCTCAAGACTTGTGTTTTTTAGACTTTTCAAAGCTTGCCGTCAAAAACACTTAGCAGGAATATTTAAGCATTTCCATTAGGTTAAAAACTCGTCAGGGGAAATCTCGTAATTTGGTGAAGTCTTGGTGAAGTAGTCGGCTAAACCATTTCGTCCTCGATATCGATCGACAACACTGATGTGTATCGATTGATTATAATCTTCTAGTACGCAAATCTTCTCAGCTATATCGATCGACAACTCTGGATGAGTATCGATCGATTCTTATCGCAATGTTGACTTCCGACTTGGTTTTGAATGGTCAACTCGGGTGTATCATCTCTTGTACTCCAAAATGCTCCAAAAACATCAATTTATCACAAAACGCTCCTGAACCTGAAAACACACCTAATAGGCTAGAAAACAGATTAAATATATAATAAAACACTAGTATACCATGGTTAAAAACAGGTAAAATCCATGGTATATCAACTCCCCCAGACTTACTCCTTTACTTGTCCTCAAGTAAAAACAAAAATCTTTGGAAAATGTTTGAAAACAGTAGGAAATATTGAAGTCATCACTCTATGGGTTTGCAATCCATATCTAAACATCCTAATCACAGAAGTTCATTATGCCTTATCCTAACTTAGCAACCAAACTCATCTAGTCAACAACTTAGCAAATCTTATCTGACATTCCCCTCTACTAACCTCATTTCTTAACATAAAATAAAAATGTAGGCTTTACCTTGGGAGTATCGATCAAAGGACACATGGATTCAACTTAAACAAGTATCTGAACACACATGTAGTCTTCTCTGATTTCTTTCTCCCCTCATCTCTCTTCTCTGAATCTCTTATTAGTTTCAATTTCAACAGGTTTCGATGCCACAAAGGTCATCTAGTCCATCTCATTGACATTTGCATTGTAACTCATACATTTTGACAAAGTGTAGCGAATAATGGTGTCTCTGGTAATTTACTTATCCCTCGTTTCCACAATGTGTGATCATCCTTGAGATTTAGAATACCGGGGTCGCAGGAGACACTCCTACCCTTCTGCCTCTCAAGAAATCATTTCAATCTTTTATAACATAAACTTAGATCTTTGAGATGCCGAAGAGAGAGAAGGAAGGGAATCAGAAACACACTGACTTTTTACCTTCCAGACTTATAAGAGGATTCCGATCTAGTGATTTCCAAGCCCCAAGACAAGCAAATAAGTCAGTATTAGTGTTGGATGTCAGCTTTGGTTCCTTCAAACAATCTCAGCTAGTGTATATAGGTGACAGGTTGATCCATTTTAGCATCCTTAGTACTATCTGCAATCAGTAAATCTAGAATGGTGCTAAAGAGTGGTCAGACAATCAAATATAAATCTATATCAGTGTCCCTATTTAATACTTGTGTGAAAAAAATACTTTAAAAAAACATTTTAAATAAAAACACATATTAGTAAACTCCCCCCCCCCCCAGACTTAAATTACACTATCCAAGTGTAACACAGCCGGAGTGAGATAAATAAAATAAATCATATAAAAAATAAATATAACAAGATAGAACGACTAAACCTGATCGACAAGGTGTCGATCGATTTGTAGGGGTGTACGTCGATCGTTAGTGATGGTCGTGTGGTGTCGAGCGATACTAATGGTACGTGTCGGTCGACGGAATCATCATTCTACTCAGATCTTTAAAAACTAATAGTGGGTTGCCTCCCAGTCAGTGCTTTGTTATAGCCATTTAGCTTGACTTTGGTAGGTGTGTGACTCATGGGGTGCAGAAACTGCTGATCATCGGACAACAATCATCAATTTCGTGTCTCCTACTATTAAACCATGTGGCAGCGAAGCTTCTTGTGGCAGCGAAGCTTCTTGTGGCATCATCACTTCTTAACTGTTTCGAATCTATCTTGAGGACTGTATATGTGAGCTTCCTCAAAGAATTCTCAATATATTCGATGTTGCCAACCTTTATGTCGATGGTCTGGTAGGTGTATACTGACAACTCCCTCAGCTCATTCTGTATTGCATCGATCTTTTAATTAATTAGCTGGTCCCGGTCTGCCAATGACTCGGTGTCGATCGATGCTACAATTTGTGCGTCGGTCGTTTCGCTGAGAGTTCGGTCGGTCGACCCAGTATCAACTGTGTCGATCGATGCGGAATGATGGCTTTGGTACTGCATAAAACGTATATCGCTCTTCATCTGGCGAGTAGTTCTGCAGAGGTTGTTCACTCGTTCGTTGACAGTGTCGTCAATGTCATCACAGGTCCCGTTGAGTCTCTGCTCCATAGCATTCATAGCTTCGTACAGCTCATGTTTGATCTGGTCAACTTCTGCTGTTGTGCATGCTCTCTTCGCTGGTGGTGGCTCGATGTCGATCGATATTGGTCGAGTCCTGTCGATCGATGTCGCGTTTCTGTTATGAAGACCAAGATGATCTTGAACTATGCTCATGTCTTGTTGTAGCTCGTTCAGCTGCTGTGATAGTGTATCCAGGTATCGCATGATAGGTGAACTGAAATGATCATGTCTTTCCTCGTATGCTTTCATCTTATCCTCTAGTGCTGCGAACCTTGTGTCGATCGACGGTGAAGATTGTGTGTCGATCGATGGAAAAGTAGCATTCTGAGCCTGATCTTTCTTTCGAATTGATGTTATCTCTTTCTGTAGAAGATCGATCCTCTTACTTAACCATTCGAAATTGTTGTTGAGAGGGCTGTAGACGTCTCCAATCAGTGTATTGATGTAAGAAATCTCCCATTCATCTCTCTTAGGTGATGAACATTCTGGTCAGTCCTTAGATGTAGTCTTGCCGATGTCGATCGATGGTACAGGTACCGTGTCGATCGATACTCGTGGCGTAGCTTCCTTCTTAAGCATGGTTAATATGTTTCCAATCTCCAGTCTTATCTCAGCCATATCACTTTGGAAATCCTTGTAGCTGATATCCAAAGGCTGGAAAGTGTCTTCCACCAATGTGTGCATGTTTGACTTAAGGTGTGCCTGAGCTCTCCATACATCAGTCACCATATCATATATCTCCTCTCTACTAAAGGGTAGTGGTGGTGGTCTGTATGCATGGTAAGGGCGTATGTGTTCTGGAGGGCGTAAGCAAGCTTTGTGAAAAATAGATGCTCTTTCCTGAATTCTCCTTATGTGCTCCTTGCTAGCAGGGATGATTTCACCGTAAACTCCTCTAGCATGTCCAAACTCATCTCTGTGGACACCATATTCATCCTTTGTTTCCCATTTGAATCTCCTGGATCCATCAGTATTAAAGGCGCGTCGTCCAAACTCCAAACATCTGTCGGGCAATCAGACTCTTGCTCTGTCGATCGATCTGGGATATCCGCCGTCGATCGATGGTGATGAAACGATATCGATCGATGGTGAACTCCTAGGTTGACTGAAGCTTTGAGGAACTGCATCCTCTCTCATGGTGATGTGGTGGTTATCATGGACGTGAGTTAGGATGTCTGGATGGCCACGTTGTTGTTTGAACAGGTTTTCTGGTCCATTAGCAATTTGGAGGATGTCTGATATGTCTTCTCTGGTTATGTGCAGAACTCTTCCATCCATTGCTCTTGTAAAGCCATCTGTGTCCCTGAAATTTCCAAATTCATCAGGAGTTAGTGAATTATTCCTGATATCATATGGATCATGAAATCGAGATTAAGCTCTGTTGAAGGCGTCGATCGATGGTGATGTCGTGGTGGCGATCGACGGTGATCGTCTAGCTGCAGGGTTGGATCAATTGTTCATGGTGTTGCAGTCCTCCATTGTTAAGTTTCTGAATGCTGGAAGTTGCTGGGTATAAGGTGTTGAGGTTTGAATTTTCGTGGCTGGTGATGTCAACCTTATATACCCATGTGTTGCCCTAATCGGTAAAATTCCGATTTTGTCCTTTAAGTCGTCTGGGTCAATATCGATCGATGTGATGCTGGCGATGTCGATCGATGGACGTTGTCGTTTTGCTGGATGAAGTAGATAATCGATCGACGGTGGACGCCTGATGTCGATCGATTTTGGGAATCGATTTGAAAATCTTTCATTCTCCAAGTAGTTTTCCCAAGCTCTCTCTTCCCAATAATCTTCATCATATTCTTCATTGTGGTCTTCACTGTGGGAAGATCTAGCTATATCTACTGCAAAAATCTCATGAAATCCGCTATCTGCCTAACTCCTTACTGAGTAATCATCTTCATTTCTTGTGGGTGGGATGGCGAAATTCGGGTAGCAATGGTTTGGTAGATCGAGTTCATCATCTGGTGGGTCTCTGTCGATCGATAATCCATGGTTCTTGTCGATCTCTTCTGACTTGCTGGGGTCGATCGATGAGGTTAAGGTGCTGTCGATCGATCCCGAGTACTCTGTCTCGTACTCGACTTCACAATGACAAACTGCAATGATACCAAGATCATCTTCTTTTACCACGGTTTTGACTGGTGCTTTGCTTAGCTTGACAGGGTCGTAGTGGATCTCTATCTATCATAGTCAAGCACATCATGTTGGTGTTCATGTCACATATAGCTCCAACTGTAGCCATAAATGCTCTTCCAAGTAAGAGGGAAGAGTTCTAATTTAGCTTAATGTCTAGGACATGAAAATCCACTGGGACAATATCATTACCAATATGAACTTCCAGGTCTCTAATCAAGCCTCCAGAGTTTTTCTGAGTGTAATCCACAAATGTAAAGATCTCTGGTGAAGGCTCTACTTGCAGACCCAGATGGTCTGCCATGACCTTTGGTAAGATGCTGACTGATGAACCAGTGTCACATAGTGCATGAGGATATTCATTCCCTTGTACCACACAGGGTATTGCAAACTTCCCAGGATCACTCTTCTTCTTCAAAGTAATCATTTTCCTCATATATTCTCTGACATTGTCAAACCTTCTTCTAATGTCATTTTCAGTCTCCCTTGTTTCTCTGAAGAACATCCACAATCTACTTGTGAAGTAAACCTCCTCAAAAGACTTCTCTGGTGGGATTCTGATAACTCTTTTAGTGAAACCATCAATCTCCTTCTCATTAGCTTCTCTCTTAAGGTTCTTGGGAGTCTTCTCCTTCCTACTCCTTAACCTTCTTCCTTCAGTTCCCTCTGATGTAGGTGTAGTGTCTGAAGGGTTACCAGTAGTCTCTGTAGGGTTAGCTTGTGGTTTCGGTGTGGGTCTGAGTGCATTGATTCGGTTGCTGTCTATCGATGGTAGTTGCACTCGGTATGTGAGAGGTGCGCGTCGATTGATAGGTGGAGAAAAGGGTCGATCGATACGTTTCTCATCTTTGTGTCGATCGATGAGTGGCTCGTCTCGTCAGTCGATATCTTCGTAGGTGTGGGTGGGTGGGTGATGATGTGAAGCCGTGAATTCAGCATGTGTCAATATCCTAACCGCCTTGCAATCTGCAGTCGAATATGGAAATGACGTCATTGATGTCGATCGATGTGGACTAGTTGGTGTTGATCGACACCATTGTGATCCTCCGAAACTTAGTGAACTTTCCACTTCAAAGTCTTCTTCTTGTAGCTTCTCATGTTTCACCACTTGCCAGAAATCATCATCTATAATGGCATTCACGTGGTGTTTCCTGCTTCCATCCCCTACTTCTTTAGAAGTTCCAATTCTCCTGATAGAGTCTTCAGTCTAGACAATATGTGTCTCAAGTTTCTTAACTTGAGTGCAAATGGTGTCTATCCTTGTGGTCAGATTGTTGAAGACAGAGTCAATCTTCCAATTGAAGTCTACTGTAAGCTTCTGCTGACCTTCTAGAATTCTATCAATCATGGCATCAAACTTACTCTCCTAGGTGGGTGGTGGTGGGTTTTGGTAAGCTGAGTTGCCGTAGTTCCTGGTGTTGGTGAAGGGTTTCTGATACTGTGAACTCTGGTTGTAGTTACTCTTCTGACCACAGCCAAAAAAAATTTATGTTTCCACTCTGGTTTCCATATATCTGAAATCCAGTACCTCCAATGTAGTTTCACATCTCCTTCTGTATCATCTTCTCTAGTCTCTCCTTCTTCAGCTCAGCAGACTGGCTGCCCCATAAATGCATGTAAAGCATCTATCTTGGCTCTGACTTCATTCATCTGGTCTTCACCGATGGCTGCAACCGATTTCTTCTTATCAGAGTCAGTGTTCTTGGTGCTGCTGCTGTTGGCTAGGTTCTCAATAAGTCTCACAGCCTCTATTGGATTCCTGGTGTTGAAGTTCCCCTCGCTGGCAGTATCAAGAGCCATCTGATACCTCAAGGCGATACCTCTGTAGAAAGTGCTTAGCAGCTGCACTTCATTTAATCCATGGTGTGGACAGTCTCGCTGGAAGAACTTAAATCTGATCCACGCGTCTTTAAAAGTCTCACCAGGCTTTTGCGCGAAAGTGGCAATTTTTCTCCTCAAGTCTTCAGCGCGTGCCTCATCAAAGAAATTACGCAGGAAGGCGTTCTTGATGTCGGCCCAGGATGTCAGTGATCATGTAGGTAGCTGCTTGAGCCAGTGTGAAGCTTATCCAATCAGTGAGTATTTGAAGAGTTTTCAGAGTAGGTAGTCCTCAGGGACTCCATCCATATGAATAGCAGCGATAAGTTCCTCGAACCTCTCCAGATGGTCCATAGGATGCTCGTGTGATAGCCCAGAGTAAGGTATCTGAGACACGAGAGAGTAGTACTGAGGCTTGAGCTCGAAGTTCGGCTTCTGAATCTCTGGAAGTCTAATAGCCGATCTGTTGGTGTAGTACTCGTCTGGACGATTGAAATCTGCCAACGATCGTGTTTGAGCTTCTCCTGTAGCCTCAGCTTCAGGCTCACGGATTATGTTTCCATGTGCATCTAGCTTCTGACATGTTGCATTACGCAGATGACCATCTTGGTCATACATGTTTCCATTATGGTCCTGCGTGATAATAACAATCGCAACCATGCTTCGCGGGTTAGTGTCGATCGATGTACGTTGTGTAGTATAGATCGATGTGGATCGGCGAACGGTATCGGTCGACGGTGCTGTCTGAGTCTCGGTCGACGGTTGAACGTGAATATCAGTCGATGGTACTGCGGTTCTGTCGATCGATGCGGAGCGTAGGTCTTTGCGGATTGAGTGTTCCAAGTGTGCAGGATCTTCTGAGAATAGTAGTTGATTTCCCCTATTGCTTCTGGTACTGCTGGGCATGTACCTGAAAAGACAAGAAAAATTTTAATCAGAAAGGGGGTAAAAAGAAAAACATGAGATTAATAAGATTAAATCTAATGGCGATCAAAGCTCCCCGGCAACAGCGCCAAATTACCCAGTAGAGCTTACTCTCTCAAATAAGAGTTACAGCTGTAGTACTTAGGGATCGAATCACGAGGGGATGGGGAACCAATTAAATATAATTTACTAATCAATCCTAGGTGAAGTTGGTTTTAAAGATGGAAATGTAAATAACAATTCCTTAACTTGAGCAAGGTAGTTGCTCTAACTAACAATATGATGGGTTGTTTAAATGAAATGAAGAGTGCTAGACTTAGGGCTTTTATTCAGGAATGGAGATTATAATGTCTATAAATGCCTAACAAGTTGTTTGCATGATATTATAGAACTCAGTTGCTTAATCTCAGTGATGTCTCACTGGTTAAATAATCTAGATCTCTGGCCTCAACTGTCGTATGTTGACACAGAAAAAGAGCCGATCGATATCCTTTAGAGATATCGATCGATACACCTTTCGCTCGGGGATCGATTCACCTGTCGGGATATCGATCGACGGCTTCTAGATATGCCTAGGCGCGAGCTGATAATGAACACTAGATCTCAAGGAGGGCGGTTAGCTCTTCTCCAAGAAGATACTAATTCAAATAGATAATTCAAGATTATCAGAGATCCTAGTGTTCTATATTCTAGTTAGCTACTCTAGAACAAGCTTAGGGTGCAATCTATTTGATGAATACCACAACTTAGCAATTATAGTTTGGGGCTAATCCCACAAACTTATTTAAACCTTAGATCTAACAAGTAGACTACTCAGACATAGCTAAGCAATTCATAACAATAGATAGATGAAAGAATTGCATAGATAGAATAAAGTAGAATAACAAATGGAGATGACAAATCTCTCCAATCTCTCAAAACAAGTAAAACTCTAGTCTCTCTCTCACACTCTCTGCTTTGCCTCTCTCAAGACTTGTGTTTTTAGACTCTTCAAAGCTTGCCGTCAAAAACACTTAGCAGGAATATTTAAGTATTTCCATTAGGTTAAAAACTCGTCAGGGCAATCTAGTAATTTGGTGAAGTCTTGGTGAAGTAGTCGGCTAAACCATTTCGTCCTCGATATCAATCGACAACACTGATGTGTATCGATCGATTATAATCTTCTAGTACGCGGATCTTCTCAGCTATATCGATCGATAACTCTGGATGAGTATCGATCGATTCTTATCGCAATGTTGACTTCCGACTTGGTCTTGAATTGTCAACTCGGGTGTATCATCTCTTGTACTCCAAAATGCTCCAAAAACATCACTTTATCACAAAACGCTCTGAACCTGAAAACATACCTAACAGGCTAGAAAACATATTAAATATATAATAAAACACTAGTATACCATAGTTAAAAACGGGTAAAATCCATAGTATATCAATAATCTCTTGACTTTTCGTAGAACTCTTTTTTTTGAGAAAAGAAGATGAGATGTAGAAGATGGATGAAGAAGTTGGAAAGATGATAAAAAAATGAACAGACAAATACCGGTTGAGTGGTTCTGATACCACTTGAAACACCCTAAGATAGGAAATGATCACTCAGCCGTACTATGGGATAGGAAATGATCACTCAGCCGTATTATGGGATATGATCTAAGACATATTAAATGATAAATGGTGGATTGAAGGGTCGCACAACAGTTGCGGAAAGCTGTTGATATTCCCGAACTCCGATTGCTGCTTGATTTGACGCACAAGTCCAACAAAAAGAAGAGATGTATGGATCGAAGGATCGCACTGCAGATGCGGAAGGCTGCTGATATTTCCAACTCAATGTCCTAGGATATGACGCACCTAGATGACAAAGATTATGATTCCCTGGACGCACCAGGAGGAATCGGTTTGATCCCTTGGATATGACGCAGCAAGACGAATCGATATGATTAATGGATATTACACACCATTGAAAGGAAAGTGAGAATCACTCTCAAGGTTCCAAAAATAATGATCAAAGATTGTTTTATTTCATTTATAAATGGTCTTTATATAGTATGCAAAGCATACAAAAAGTTGAAATACAAAAGACTAGTCAAACATAGAAATTAGCAACTTATAAAAACAAGGAAGACTTGACCAAAAACTTTGAATTGACAAAAAATCATAAATGTCTTGACTTGACCGAAATTTAAGGATTGTAGTCGTCAAACTCTTCGATTGGTCTCGTGCTTCCACATGGTCGACCGTCTCTGAATTGCCGTCAGATTGATATATTATTCAACTATAGCTTGTATTTTCTTGTTGGGCTTTTCTTTCTTTAAGAATGTCCATAAACATATTTTCATAAATCATCAAGCTCATCACGTTTAAAACTCAAGCCCATTAGCCAAATGTTCTTGATTTGTTTCTGCTGCTGATTCGGGGCGCATTAGATGATGAATCAAACATATAAGTACCCATTCTTGACGAATTTTCAGCTATTCTGAGCGCCCTATCTTGGGGTTGTTCTTCTGAGGTACATTCTTGGATTTCCTCTTCTTTCCCTTGATAGTCTTTTGTATGTTGATCAGAATCTCTACATCCTCAAATTCCACTTCATGAACCTCTTCCAACTCAATCTTTCTGATTCAGTCTTTTCACATGATTGATCATCACCTGAGTGAGCAGGTCCCCCTCTCAGTTTATACTTGTTCTACATACTTCTCAGAGTCTCTTTCTTCCTTAGGAACTTGATCAGTTGTCTGAACATGTGTGTCAGCGTGATCAGACTCTTCTTCTTTGTTGGTTCCTCTAAATCTGAGTTAGGTTCAAATTCCTGATGGATCTCCTAACGATCAGTTGTGAACACATCATATATAGGCTCTTGAGTATTCACTCCACCTTCATTGGAGTAATCGACCAAATCAAGTTTGGGTGGAGGTGATGATGCAGATGATTGAGCCTTGAGAGAAATTTTTTTTTCATTTTCATGATATATTCTTTGATAGTTTTGAAAAATATTTTCTTTGCTTGGGAAGTTTAAACAACCCCGAGATTGGTGGGATCGAGTGAACAAGAGAAGGAGGAGATATTGGAGAAGTAAAATGGCTAAGCGGAGTATAAAAGAAAAGGATGATGAGAGAGAACATACATTCATAACGACATACACACATAAACTTTGAATTCTCTCTTAACACTTCAACCTGATTTTGTAAATCCATCTTGTAGTCCTAGTTTCAACTGTGTTTCAATTTTTGATCTTGTAACTCGATTATCAATTAGCTTAAATTCATGTTTGTCAACTTGAATATAATTACATCGTTGTTGTTCTAAATATTTTCTGTCCACATATTATATTTTCCTTATTATCAAATTTCTAGTGTGGGTTTTATGATACACATTCATGCCGTGATCGAGACTAAGATCTCTCCATTTCTTGGAAGGGCAATTCCATTTATGAAATCTAGCATCTTGGAGGGAAGAGCTTGTGTTGAATTTAGAGCTACTATGTCTGACACTCGTACTATTTTAGAGTGTAATTTGTTGATTGATTGGTTTAAGAGTTTTTTGGTCATTGATTACTTTCTTGATCAGATATGTAATCTTTGCTATAGTGTAATTATTTTTTCATCATTCATGTCACCATATGTTGTTCCTCAAAGAACCTAGCGATGGTGTTAGGCACATACAAATTGGTAGACATTTCATTTTCTCTGTTGTTGATGTTTAAACTACCTGATTCCTTATTCTAAAGCCAAAATGTTGTACATAGAGCTACAATAACAGAAATTGTAAATATAAAATGTTGTAGGACAGAGCTAATTTAAAGACACAAAGAATAAATCCTTTTGTAGATATATGCCTGAAATTTAGCTAAAGAAAAATATAGCTAGTTTAATGCTACAAAGAATCATAATATCTTTATGGAAATATATGCATGAGGTCTAGGCAAAGAACAAGATAAGCAAAGAAAATAGGGGTTGGATTGCTTGATGTTGTAGCTTTTCGTTTTAGCATTTATGATGTGGTTTGAAGTAAATGCAATAGATATAACGAAGATGAAATCACTACATCATCCAATGACTGTTCAAGTCGTAAGCTTGCAAAACATTTGTTTGGTGGAAGGATCATGAACTCTGAAATCACAATTTAGTGGTTATAGACAGGTTTCAAAATATTCTTTAAGATAAGACTAAATTTTGAGAAAAAGAATGTTTGTATAGAAAGCTAGCAGAAGAAGTATGTTACAATACTCAACTTGTTAACACTTTGAAATAGATTAGAAGAATCTGATCTCAATAGTAAAATTTTCCAATAGTAAAATTTTCCAATAGAATTGATTTGGATCGACCAATTTGGTAGATTTCTCTTCTTAAGAATTATTGACCTTTACAAAATTGAGAATTTCAAAACTTACCAGAGGCATCTATGAGCACGCTGTTATTTGTAGCGTAAAAAACTGAGGATCAAGATGGTTATGTGAGATTTCTTTCTTTTGATATTGGCAAAAGTGTATCTCCGATAGTATTTGATTCCGTAATCCTCTCTATGTACAAATTATCAAGTCTAAAGCAATTTTTCTAACTACTGACTGATTGAGAAGATATCAGGTAGATCTGCAATGTTTTAAAGAAGTACTCTGGTTTTAAGGACGAGGTGCTTATTGGAGGAGGTGGCGTCTTTCGTCATGTAAAAAAAAGGTGTGACTAGCTGACTTTTATTTTTTTATCCCATTTGGTTTGAAATACAAGCTGTGATGGTGCAATAGTCTTAATGCCTTTCAAACAGAACATGATTACCTAATAATTTTTTTTTTTTTTTTTTTTTTTTCGAAAATTTAAATATTTATTCAACCCGAAATACGGGAATTCAGATCCGGTTACAAACTCGATTTGAACAAAATTTCCCAATTCAGTGTATTACATTCCTAGCTTCGCCCACCCACTAAACCCGGCACATTCCGCTAATCAGTTTTTAACATCCTTGGGAATCAGATTGCCGTTCTCACCATCGACGATAACCTCGAGAAAGTGAGGTTCTCCTAATTTCTTAGGATGCCGGGAATTCCCAAGTCGTCTTTGGAGTAGCTAGCTTTCGATGATCTCGTCAAAACTTATAACCATTTCTGTCGATGAAGCGCTTGACGGAAATAGAAGTGAAGGGTTTCAAGTTACTCTTACCGAGAAGAGCTCCAAGGAACCGAGCTGTACACACCTATATTTCGCCACGAACCAAGCAAAAAGCGAGATGTTTCACCATCACCACCGTATCAGGTTGCCTCCAATCACCTGCAAAGTAAGTCATAACACACTACCGCAACAGCTCAAGCAAACTTTACGGCACCGGGAAGTGATCATGACCAAATGTTTGACACGAAGACAATCAATGACCCCCCGAGAATTGTCTCCACACTTGTGACTGCCGAGAACCGGAAGTCAATAACAATGCTGTGAGAACCCAAGATCCGTGTCAAAGGAAACTGGGTTTAGACAAGCAAAATTGAGACTCAAATCCGAAATGAAAGCTGCCACTTTTCACTCGGATGAACTAATAGGCGGCCGCATTGAGAAGGTCTGATGTGATGCAGCGAGAATAGATGCCTCCGACAACCATAGACGATAGTCGGAATCCACTGAAAAGGTGAATATAACAACTAGCCACACCCACACGAATCAAAACAGAGCCAAGCGCCATCTCCTCCTGCACACTTAAGCTCACGACTCGCCTCTGTTGGCCACGAAGACCACCAAAGCTCACATAACCACCGGGAAAAAGGACTGGACCACTGCGACACCGAAGGGGCCCGACGAACCTAACCCCCATAGAAGAATGATTTCCTGATCTGAGCCGGCAGAGATCCACCACTCCATCGAAATCAAACCAAATCTCCTCAACGACGATGGTGAAAAGAACGGAAAAGATCTAGAAGTTGAAAAATGATCCTCTCCCATCTCCAAAAGCCGACTACTCCGCGAATCACAACCTTGACAACCTCACCGAGGAACCAGAAGCAGCAGAAACATCACCGGGAAGAAGCTCTTGCGCAGGGAGCACCACCGGTTAGAAACCCTACACCAGGACCTGCGATATGTCGGAAACGAGGCTGGAGATCGAAGAGCAGCAAGATACGAACTAAGGGAAGAGAGAATGGGCGCCTCCGGCACCGGCCGTCGCGCTCACGCGCTCACCGGACGCCGGAGCTCAACTCAATTTAATTTTTGGTTTTTCTCGGGAGAAGAGGATAAGGGGAGAGAGAGAGTCTGTTTTTCTTTCTTCTATGATTACCTAATAATTCTTTTGTAAAGAGGGATGGCCAATACCGGAATCATTCCGAGGCCACACCAACAATGTTGAGATGCCTTACGTACAATATATGCTACCACAAATACTAAGCTTTTCTGTAAGTGTAAAATCTGAACTCAGTTTCCATGTTCAGTATTTATGTTTTTGGCTCCAGGTTTCTAAAGAAAAAACGGTAAAGGCTATTATCGGATCAGGTGGACAGATATTGGGAACAAAACATTTCAAGCTCCTACGTTTCGAAGAGGTACGATTTCATTCCCTTATCACGAACCAGTGACGCATTGGTTCAACTTAGAAGTTAGAATCAGAATACAAGCTGAAACCTCAAAATAACATGATTGTGGTAGAGGGAAGAAGCTGAAACTGGTCAAGCACCAAAAACATTCTGGGAAATTAATCTACAATCTTCCGAAATACTCATTGAGTTACTATCTGAATCCTTTGGTTAGTAAACCCATATTAGCTGAATATCAATTTTATTCTCTAGATTATGTATTAATTGGTACACGGCTGAGAGATAATGCCTTTTGGACGCTAATAGGTATTTGTGTAGACTTTTTAGGACGACATTTGTTAACGTTAGCTTTTGTTTTAAGGACTGGAGCTCAAATTCATGGATCTCCAAATCCTAGAACTTTGAAGGTTGGATAGTAAGTTCTTTGTAAACTCTTTAGGACTCTCTTTATCTTTGAGGAAGTTGTCTCAGACGCAGCCAAGTGTTTGGTGTCTCAGTGATAATGTTGTTACAGTTGTTTTTGAACTCATGTCTAATATGAGTTTTACAGTTCAACTATGTGGTGCTCTTCTTATATGAGTTTTGTGTTTCACATATCCAGAAGCCAAGGATTCACAACAATCTATATATTCTGAGCCTGAAGAAGAGTGAAAAGCATAAAAGAAGGGTGTAATTTCTGAAAAAGGTAGATGGATCAAGAACTCAATTGGTTACTATTGATCTTCTTCGCTGTCTTTTCTTACCAGGGAAATCTGTTGTACAATCTGCTGTTTCATATTCGTTGTTAAGCCAAGTGAGTGCGTGTATGAAGATTTCCCAATAAGAATATCTACCATTTGTTTATCCATGGTGTGTAAACTCTAGCAGCACTCTCATTAAAATTTGAGAAACAATTGACTTAAATATTAAATAATTACGTCTTACCTTAATAAATTTTGTAGACTTTTCTTTATTTCTATTTTCACAAAAACGGTTCCCTAACATAAAAAGATTGGTTCTTTAGAAAGTCTCACAAACAAAGTCTATTACTGAGATAAATATATCGAGCTAGGTTTTTTCTTCTTCTTCTTTTTCTTTCCTTCACAACGCTAGGTTAATGTTTACCAAAACAAAACAGTCAAAACTCTTTAAATCAATACGGTTTAAGTCGTGATATTTTATCAATTTAATAAAATATTTCAACACTTATTTTTTGATTAGCCATTTGACACATCTTTTAAATATGTTTTGAGTCAAATAAGAATAATAGCTTCTTTCATAGTTTTTATCAAACTCTATAGATTCATCTATTAGTTTATTTTTTCGTATAATCAAGCATATATTTTAGAATGTAGATATATACTGGACGTAGCTTTAAACTTAAAATTTCAATGACACTAAAATATCAAAAACAGAAAATAAACCTCACTGAGAAAAAAAGAAACAGTACAATTTCCTACTGGCTCCATTCAACCACTCTATTTAAAGAGTTTTGATTTACTATAATTAAGAAAAGGCACTTCATCTTGATGGATCTTAATTAGAAAGGACCTGATGCTGCACATGTAAGTTCTCTTTTGTTTTACACCTGTTACTTTCTATGCAACGCACATTAATTTAAATGCTTCTCAATGTCTGGATTGGGATAGTGTATCAGGGTAAAATATCAATGAAAGCTCCATAAAAACAGCAGCCAGCAGGTAAAGGGAGAGACTCCATAAAGCGTTTCTCTCATCTGCACTCAAATTTTTATCAATATCAATGAAAGCTCATATTTTCTCTGCTGCGTCCATCTAATATTTTATCAACGTGACTTCATTATCCATGGATGAAACTGTTTTTCCTTTCCAGTGTTACCATCAGTTCCAAATTTTCAAGACAACAAAAAGCAAAAAGAAACTGCTATTTGTTTTTTTTTTTTTAAACTCTAGCTACATTTAGAAGACGCTTGGAAAATGATAACTGACCAAGAAAAAGACATGGTTAACGTTTGTTTATAACAAAAGGGCAGCTGACAGCTGATCCTTTAGAAAAACAAGAAAAAGACATGGTTTACGTAGCATTTAAAGCAGTGAATTTCTTCAGGATTATGGAGATGGGGAAGAAGCTTGCAGAGAGGCTAAGGAGCAAAAGGCCTTACATTGTAGACATTTTCTGATTTATTAACTCTAAATTCATTAATTTTTTTTAAAATACACAAAGTATAAAAATTCTAGAGCAATTAACTTTTGGTCCATTAATAGACCGAAAATAGTATGTAAGAGCATTTTCGCGCGTAGCGCGGACAGAGACTCTAGTCACAAGTATTAAAAAGAGAATAACAAGTAAATGTAGCCTATCCACGTCAGTTAGAAAAATCAACCAATCAGGGGTATACGTTTTGCCACATCATTTAGTTTGCTCAGTTCATAGACAGATAACTCATGTGGGCTGTCACTACTAGGATGTGGCCCATGTTCCGACTCCCGTAGTCTCTTTCCATATATAAACCCTTCACCAAATGTCAGCTCAAACTAGGTTCTACAAACTCCATACAACCACATCAAATGATGGCCATGAAGTCATGGGTTTCATGTTCTCATCGACGAGTAGGTAACGATTGATTGCTGCAATACTATCTGGGTTGATCCAGGAAATTTCCGAACCGGGTCTTTGAGACATCCATGTCCATTATGCTTCATTTGGATTTGAGGGTAAGCCTCTTATGCAGTTCCTCGCCAAACCAATGATCGAGATTCCTCAGCTTTTTCCCACAGTTTATATCTCTACTATGTCTATATATCTATAAAACTTATTATCGAGCTTTTGTGCATCTTTGTTGGATTTGGAAAATTTTGTATCTTAAAGTTTCAAAATTTCTCACTTTTTGTTTTTTCTTCAACAGAGAACGTGTAAGAGGTCGAACAAACAGAGAGAGAGAGAGAGACGGGTCAAGTTGCAGATAAGAAGCATTTACGAGCAAACAGAGGCTGTTAAATCAATATGTTCACAGAGATAGTCCGAGTTACGTAAGGAATGAATGGAACGAGAGCTGAACTAAGGTTTAGCACAAAGGGTCAATGGATAAGAAGTAAAAAGATGAAAATATGGGCGATTTAAGATTAAATCGAATTTAATGGAAGTGAAAGGGAGATTGATGGATCAGGAGATGGAGTTCTAGAGTCTGAGAAGTTAGATGGAGAAGAAAGTATATAATCAAACATGGAAGCAATGGAAGCTGAGGTAAGAAGAGTGAATGTTCAGTGTGAGCAATGGAGGAAAGCGGCTGAGACTGCAACTTCTCAATGTTCTCATTACCTGATATGATGATGACTGAGGTCTAGAAGGGTAACCCCGATCTCCAAAAAACGGTTCTTTGATTGTCACTGTGATCGTCAGGCAGCGTAAGCCCTGGCGTCAAAAGGATGGTGTCTTTGCGTACTGCCAGGATAATGCTCGAGTCAACGACACTCTTAAGGTAGAAATTGAAATTTTCTGCAATCACTGGTCAAATAGATTTTGTTTTCTTTTATTTAAACAAATTAACTATTGTTATAGAATTTGAAAGTTAATTGACGCATGGACCATTGGAAGAATCTTTTTGTGAACTTTTGATTGTTGAAACCACAAGATGACTGATTTGTTTTTTTTTTTTGAAAAAAAAATCATCAGTTTTATCTCCGGATGGTGAAAGGATCTCAGATTGTTGTCGTTGATTTGGTGCTGGTGTAATCATGACTTCAGAGTATTGCAACAATGGTCTGTATGAAGATGTATGGGAAGTCGATGCTGTAGCAGAGCTGAAGTAGTTCATGAAGTGTGACATGAACTACTACATCAGAGAGGCGGTTCATGAGAAGCACATATCAAGACCGATGCATTAAAAGAAGATTTAATGAAGAGGGACATTAAAGGAAGACTTGAAGAAGAAGCAATCGATCTAAAGAGAAAAGGAAGATTGGCTTATTCGCTGAAGTAGAAGAAATAGAAAGTTTCCATTGGGTAGATAGATTAGATCTAGGGCTTCCTCAAAGATATATAAAAGGAAGCGTTGGCACTGTGTTGCCGGTTAACACACAGGGAGAGCTTTTAGCAATAGAGAGTTTTGTACGTCCTAAGAAGGAGAAGCAAAGCATCTAGGGGTTAAGAGCTTAGGTGGTTCAGAGTCTGTCTTAGATCTCTGAACGAGTTGACTAGCAAACAAGTCGAGGTTTGTCTTGAGCTTGTTTGATTTATTGCTTTTAAGAAGAACTTGTAAGAGCTTTTAAAAGAATAAATATAGTCGTATTTCTTGGATTTGAATAACCCTGTACTACTGTGTGTTCTACATAGCGTAGCTTGCTTATCTTACATTAACAATTGGTATCAGAGCAGGTATATGTGCTTTGTTTATTTAAACAGGTAGATCCTGCGGAGTAAGATGGATAGCTATCGCGAGTTGGTGATAAGTTCCAAGGTGATCCTTGAAGTAGGAAACTATGGATTCTGGAAGGCGCGCATGAAGGCTACAATCAAGGGTATTGACCCATTGGCGTGGAAGGCTGTGGAATCTGGTTGGAAATCACCTGTTGCAAGAGCCGAGGATGGGACAGATGTTCCAAAACTGGAGGAGCTCTGGACTGATGATGAGAACAAGATGGCTAAGTTCAATGCTCGTGCACTAACTGTCATACATTGCAGTGTAGCAAGGAAGCAGTTTGAACTAATTCAAGGATGCGAGGCAGCAAAGGATGCATGGGATATTCTGCAGAAGCACTTTGAAGGAACCTCAAAGGTTCAGAGTTCTAGAAAGGATATGCTTGCAACAAGATTTGAAGAGCTAAAGATGGAAGAGAATGAATCTGCTGGAGATTTCAGCTCAAAGATTAGCTCACTGGCACAAGAAGCACTTACACTTGGGAAGAAATACAAAGAGAAGAAACTTGTGAAGAAGTTCCTGAGGTGCTTGCCGTCTAAGTTCATGGCATACAAAGCAGCTATGACCATCTCCTGTAACACTGACGAGATGACATTTGATGAGGTGGTTGGAATGTTACAAGCTCATGAGATGGAAGTGGCTGGTGTGTCTGGTGGAATGAAGGAAAAAGGAATTGCGCTTGCATCAGTTGAAAAGGAGCATATGGATGATAACGATCCAGTGAGTCTTCTGGTCAGAAGGTTTGATAGAGCTCTACAAAAAGTGGAGAATGGGCAGAAGAAGTTTGGCCAAGGTAGAGAAGTCTGAGCCAGAGAAGAACTACAGGAAGAATGATGCTAAGTGCTATGAATGCAAGGGGTATGGTCACTTTCGAACTGAGTGTCCCACAGTGAAAAGAAGAGAGATTCAGTGCCATAACTGCAAGGGATATGGACACACTCAAGCTGAGTGCGAGTCGGATGGTAGGAGAAAGCCGAAAAAGTCCATGATAGGAATCAATGACAGCGAGTCCGACAGTGAAAGTGAAGAGGAAGTAAACAACTTTGTGGCGTTTCTAGGAATCGTGGAATGTGAGTCAGGATCTGAGAGTGATGCTGAGCAAGAAAATGACTTAGATGAAAGCGACAAGGAAGTTCGAGAGACGCTAGTGAAGCTGGGAACGGAGAATTTGGCCTTGGCTAAAGAGAAGGCAAGACTGGAAGTTGAAGTACAAGTGTGAAGGATGACCTTAACAGGGAAGCTGAGTTGGCCAAGGAAAGTGTGAATCTGATCAAAGAAAAATTGGTCCTGTCTAAGCAAGCAGACGAGCTCAGAGAAGAGTTACTGGCTGAAAGAAAGAAAGCAGCTGATCTTCAAGCTGAATTGGATCAGCAATATCGGAAGATTAAGATGCTCACGGGAACCAAGCAACTTGACAAGATTCTGAGAAGTGGAAGAACTGAAAACTCACTGATGGGACTTGGTTACACTGGAAGACAGAGTAGCTCAACAGGTACAATGCGCTTTGTGTCTGGAGGTTTTGCGCATGCTGAAGAAACTAAGACACAAACTACTCCAGCTCAGATGAGTGGATGTTTCTTCTGTGGGAAGTTTGGTCATTACAAGAGGTACTGCTACAAGTATCTGGAACGGGTCAAACAAGTATGGAGACAACACAAGTTTTGGAGAATAGGGAAGACTTCTCGAGGCTGGATGAAGAAAACTGACTTGTATCCTAAGATAGTGACTGAACCAAGAAGTACCGTTCGATGTAACATGGCGCGAGTGTCAAGTGATTCTGAATCTGAGGAACCATGGTACTTTGACAGTGGGTGTTCTAGACACATGACGGGAAACATTGAGTATCTAGACAAAGTGTCAAAGGTAAAAGGAGGAAAAGTAACCTTTGGAGATGGAGGCTGTAGTGTCATTCAAGCCAAAGGTACAACGTGTAACTCAGAAGTACCTAAATTGGTGAATGTCTACTTTGTCCAAGGATTAAAGGCTAACTTGATCAGCGTGAGTCAACTGTGTGATGACGGACTTACGGTGTGCTTCTCAGCAATTGATTGCCGTGCAATAAATCAACATGGTGTAACAGTGCTACAAGGTGTGAGATCTGGCAATAACTGTTACATGTGGGAAAAGAAGGTTAAGTGCTTGTCAGCTCAAGGGAATATTGATCTATGGCATAGACGTTTGGGACATATGAACTTCAGGAATCTAACGAATCTAGTATGCAACGACTTGGTTCGAGGAGTACCCAAACTCAAGATCGATGACAAGATTGTGTGTGGTGCATGCAATGAAGGAAAGCAAGTCAAGATACAACACAAGAAGGTATCGGATGTTCAGGCAAAGGCGCCATTGGATCTAGTTCACATGGATCTCATGGGTCATATGCAAACCGAGAGTATCGGAGGAAAGAAGTATGTGTTTGTACTAGTAGATGACTACACCAGGTTCACTTGGGTTCATTTTCTCAGGGAAAAGTCAGAAGTGTCTGAGAGTTTCAAAATCTGGGCGCTTCAACTCATAAATGAAAAAGGAGAAATCAAGAAGATACGCAGTGATCATGGAGGTGAATTCGAGAATGAAGCCATGACTACCTTTCTTGAATCAAGAGGAATAGCTCACCAGTTTGCAGCACCTTGGACACCTCAGCAGAATGGAGTGGTTGAACGAAAGAATAGAACTCTACAGGAAATGGGAAGAGCAATGCTTCATGGTAACAAGATAGCCAGGAGGTTCTAGGCTGAAGCACTCAGCACAGCATGTTACACAATCAACCGTGTGTATGTCAGAAAAGGGACAACAAAGACACCGTATGAGATGTGGACAGGCAAAACTCCTAATCTTAGTTACTTTCATGTTTTTGGATGCAGGTGCTACATACTGAATGACAAGGACTACCTTGGGAAGTTTGACTCAAGAAGTGATGAAGGATTCTTTCTGGGTTATGCACAGTCTAGTTCAGCATACCGAGTCTACAACAAGCGGACAAAATCAATTAAAGAATCAGTGAATGTTGTATTTGATGATTTGTCTGTGGTTGTAGGTGATGACTTGGGATCAGATGAAAAGGAAGAAGGTGGATCATCCGTAGCTGCTACTTAAGTCATTGAGGAAGGTCCTATCGCAGATACAGTACCTCAACCAGTGATTCAGCAAGTTCATCGCAATCATTCGAAGTCTGATGTGATTGGAGGGATTGAAGAAGGACGAAAAACGCATGGAAAGGTGATCAACTTTAAAGAAATGGTGCAGTTCGCATGCTTCGTCTCATCAATGGAACCTAAGACACACACTGAAGCACTACGTGATGAATACTGGATTGTTGCAATGGAGGAAGAACTTGAACAGTTCACCAGGAACGATGTGTGGGAACTTGTTGCTAGACCTAAAGGAGTAAACGTGGTTGGCACTAAATGGATTTTCAAGAACAAGACTGATGAGCATGGAGAAGTAGTTCGTAACAAGGCAAGGCTTGTGGCTCAAGGATATTCACAGATTGAAAGAGTAGATTTTGAAGAAACCTTTGCTCCAGTTGCAAGATTGGAATCCATTCGGTTGTTTTTGGGAATGGCGTGCATTCTGAACTTCAAAGTGCATCAAATGGATGTGAAAAGTGCTTTCCTCAATAGAGTACTTCAGGAGGAAGTGTATATTGAGCAGCCAAAGGGATTTGAGGATCCAGTACATCATGATTATGTGTACCGACTGAAGAAAGCACTATATGGGTTGAAGCAAGCACCGCGTGCATGGTATGAACGACTCACAAGGTTTCTGTTAGAAGCAGAGTACATCAGAGGGAGTATAGACAAGACATTATTCTTCGAGGAAGTAGAAAAAGATATAATCATTGTCCAAATCTATGTGGATGATATTATCTTTGGAGGCACGTCACAGAAGCTGGTTGATGAGTTTGTTCAGAATATGACTCAAGAGTTTGAGATGAGCATGTGTGGCGAACTGAAGTACTTTCTTGGACTTCAAGTGTCTCAGTCAGAGAAAGGTGTCTTCATCTCTCAGAATGCCTACGCTAACAGTTTGGTAAAGCGATTTGGTATGGAGAACTCCAAAGTTTCAAAGACACCCATGAGTACATCACTGAAGCTTGCACGAGATGAAGCAGGAGAAGATGTGGATGTCAAGCTCTATCGAGGGATGATTGGTAGTCTGTTGTACTTGACAGCGAGTCGACCAGATCTGTCATTCAGTGTTGGTATGTGTGCAAGATATCAAGCCAAGCCTAAAGTATCACACCTGAATGCAGTAAAGAGGATCATCAAGTACGTCAAGGGAACAGAGAGCTTGGGCGTGTATTACTCGAAGAATTCCAACAAGAACTTGGTGGGATACTGTGATGCTGATTGGGCAGGATGTGCTGATGATAGAAAGAGTACCAGTGGAGGATGTTTCTTTCTTGGAAACAATCTTATCTCGTGGCTGAGCAAGAGGTAGAACTCTGTATCACTTTCTACGGCGGAAGCAGAATATATTGCCATGGGTAGCTGTTGCTCACAACTTATCTGGATGAAGCAGATGTCAGCTGATTATGGAATGCAATCGGGTCCCTTTCTTGTGTATTGTGACAACAAAAGTGCAATTGACATCTCGAGGAATCCGGTCCAACATTCAAGGACGAAGCACATTGACATAAGGCACCACTTCATCAGAGAATTAGTTGAAGACAATCATGTAGTAATCGAACATGTAGTTACTGATTTACAGTTGGCTGATATATTCACTAAATCTCTTGAATTTAATCGATTTATCACACTAATAAATGCAATTGGTGTTTAACCTTGATTGTTGAGTCAAGTTGTGCAGAGAGTAGTGCAGGTGCTGATTCGGGATGTACATATGATTCAGATTGGTTTTGGAACCCGAAAACGCTGTGGAAAAGAGCTGCTTGATATGCCGTCAATGTTGTAATGGTACAGGTTTCACGTCAATCTGTGCCCCCCCCCTCTCAATAAAAAGAGCCAGCAATGTTACAGAAAGATGCTCAGAAAATAAAAAAATAAAAAAATTTGATAGAGTCATGATGGGAAACAACAGGGGTTTCACAGCGCGAGAATAAAGAATGAAAACCGGCAGCATTGATGAAGGCATATCAATGTGAAAGCTAGCCATAAAAAGACAATCGGCTGCACCAGAATATAAGATCTAGAAAGAGTTATATGTGCAGCTTGAATCAAGCACTGAGGCAACTCGTGAAGCACTTCACACGAATGGTAACTGAACTAAACTGATCTAATGCTTTATATTAATCTTGATTCAGCCAATTGTGAGTTGTGACTCGTGTTTTATTACTATCTTGAAAGTCTAATGATACATTATTAATTAGAATGTGCCTAATGCTTATGTGTCTGGATGAGAGAAATTAAATATTGTAGGTATACAAAGGAGAGGATAAAAAGTCAGGGACCAGATCTGCAATATCAGAAAAGTTGATTCAGTTTTATTCCGTTAAGGGAAGTAGTGGGGAACAAGCCCTGGAAAATCTCCATCGTGCTTAAGAAGCTCAATCTCGCAGCCTCTCTTCATCTCTCACACGATTCTCACACAGAAACCGACATCTATCATGGTGAAAGCAAAGAAATCAGCTCAACAAGCTGAATCATCCAAGGGAGAGGAACATGCAGCGCCTGAAGGAAGTCGGAGGTCACTCACTGATGGCGAACCTGAATCGCCTCCGCCGAGAAACGATATGCCCGTTTCTGATACACTTCCTGAGGTCACTGAGGAGCTTGACTCGTTCAACACCGCGAATGAGAAAGCTGCTTCAGAGGAGAGCGATGAAAGAACTCCGGGTCTTGGAGAAGAGCCATCTGCGAAAGTTCCTGAAGCAGATCCGCAACCGCAAATTGGATCCTCTAATGCTGACATTCAAGATGTTCCGGTCACTGATAAATCGTCGGAAGAGAAGGATGAGTCTGCTTTACCTCTGGTGGTCGTTGAAGCTGAGAAGGAACAGAGTGGAGCCGAGTCTGAATCAGCCAAGACGGTGGATGATGAACCCAAAGATGATGAAGCTTCACAGAAGGAAGTGAGAAAGAAACGAGTGCTGAAGCGATTAGGGTTGCGTTCCGCAAAACAGAGGAAGACAGGAGAGTCTAGTACACCAACTCAATCTCAGTTTCTCACACCGGGGGATGCAGCCAAGTCTCCATATTTGGCTAAGGAAGCAGGAGCCTCGCCTCGGTCGAGATCAAAGAAGTCTGGTGACAAAAGTGCTGAAGCAATGCCTCCCTCTCTCAAGAAAAGGTATGATCAGTTCCTTAAGCGTAAGGTACTTGCTGAACGTTCGGTAGATATGAAGGAAGTTGATCAGTGGGGGTACTTGGCGGTTATTAAGAAGGGGTCTATGGAATCAACTGTCTCGAGTCTTGCAGTGTATGTTGAGCAAGTTGTAGCTGAGTTCTATGCAGGACTGCCAAGTACTAAAGCTGAAGCAGATGTTGATGAAGTGGTTGTCACCATGAGAGGACAAGCGTACAAGTTCTCATCTGCTCTCATCAACAATGCCATAGATTGGGAATCACTTACTGAGGAAGAAGAAGAGGAAGAGGCAGCTCTGGATGCTATCTCAGTAACTGAGTTGGCGTCATTCATCACTGGAGATACAAAGACAGAATGGGACGGTCTCACTACAGCGGATCTTACTCCGTGCTACGGTGCTTTGATGATCATAGCTGCATACAACTGGATTCCCTCTACTCACAAGACATATGTCTCACTTGAGAGAGCAAGGTTGATCTACAAGATGGCTCATGGAGTCCGTATTGATTTGGGCAAGATGATGTTCAGACAGATTCTTAATCTTGGAGTGATTCAAGTCAATGATGCCCGTTGGTTGATCTTCCCTCGCTTGATCATGGCACTTCTTCAAAGCCAGCATGCGGTTCCATCTTATCCCAGTGACAAGCTTCAACGTCCGGTTCTTTACAAGAAGGATAAACGAGTGGGCGAGATCTATGAGCAGAAACTAGCTAAAGGAAAGGCACCGTCCAAAGCTGAACCGAAGAGAAGCTCTGCTAGAACAACACGTCAGTCATCTCCTGCTCCGGTTCCTACTCCACGAACTGCTACACCAAGCTCCAAGACTGCACCACGTCGTGTATCTGTTTATGAACTTGGATCAGTTGCCATCCCTCAAGGACCACTCAACCGTGTGGATTTGCAAGTGGCACTACAGGACACAACACGAGCCCTTCAAGCGCTAGCTGAGATAATTCAGGATCTTCAGAGCGCTGTAGCAGGTTAGTATTACTCTCCTTATGAATATGTGATGTATTTTCCTTGGTGTTTTTAATCCGTGTGCTCACAAGCAGGGGGAGAAGAAGAAGACTAAGGTGAAGAAGACCAAGATTGTGGGGGAGCTTTGTTGTGTTGCTTTGTTTTTATGTCTATGTTATTTCAATTGCACCACTTGTTGCAATTCTTTGTTATCCATGTTTTTCAGACTGGCTAAGATTATGTGGGAGCATTTGCATATGCTATCTTTTGATAATATGTATTGTTTTGCTTGAACCCGTTTTTAGGATAATATAAGTATGTTCTTAATTGTCTTGAGTTGGTTGAATTAACGTTTAGACATATGTACTGGTGCTGTTGTGTGTGGTTTGTTCTTGTCTTCTATCTCAGGTACTTGTGAGACGACGAATTAAAAAGGGGGAGATTGAAGATGTATGGGAAGTCGATGCTGTAGCAGAGCTGAAGTAGTTCATGAAATGTGACATGAACTACTACATCAGAGAGGCGGTTCATGAGAAGCACATATCAAGACCGATGCATTAAAAGAAGATTTTGAAGAGGGACATTAAAGGAAGACTTGAAGAAGAAGCAATCGATCTAAAGAGAAAAGGAAGATTGGCTTATTCGCTGAAGTAGAAGAAATGGAAAGTTTCCATTGGGTAGATAGATTAGATCTAGGGCTTCCTCAAAGATATATAAAAGGAAGCGTTGGCACTGTGTTGCCGGTTAACACACAGGGAGAGCTTTTAGCAATAGAGAGTTTTGTACGTCCTAAGAAGGAGAAGTAAAGCATCTAGGGGTTAAGAGCTTAGGTGGTTCCGAGTCTGTCTTAGATCTCTGAACGAGTTGACTAGCAAACAAGTCGAGGTTTGTCTTGAGCTTGTTTGATTTATTGCTTTTAAGAAGAACTTGTAAGAGCTTTTGAAAGAATAAATATAGTCGTAATTCTTGGATTTGAATAACCATGTACTACTGTGTGTTCTACATAGCGTAGCTTGCTTATCTTACATTAACACTGTATACTCGCATTTTCTTCAAGCGTGAGGCTGAAGAAGTAAAATATGCTTTCTCTGAAAAGTTATGTGTTGCATTGAGTTTCTCAGCTTTTGGTATATATCATTTAACTGACATCTCATAGAAATTTCAGCATGATGGTGAAATGTATGATGAGTTGACGAGCTAAAGAAGTATCATGTTAAAACAAACAAAACTGTCACCATACTTGCTATTGCTTGTGGTCGTGCTCTGTTGGAAGTCGAGGTAATAGGTAAATTCTGTCTAACTTCAACTCATATTTCTCTATGCAGGGAATTTGTCACAAAAGTTGAGCTTCAGAATAGAACCTTTACACTATGAAACAAAATATTTGGCTTCATAGGTAGTTTAAATAGTCCTCAAATAA
This sequence comes from Raphanus raphanistrum subsp. raphanistrum, assembly GCA_019706035.1. Classification (NCBI taxonomy): domain Eukaryota; kingdom Viridiplantae; phylum Streptophyta; class Magnoliopsida; order Brassicales; family Brassicaceae; genus Raphanus; species Raphanus raphanistrum. Next base: position 8,851,490 of record CM033985.1, on the reverse strand, counting down.
TTTCATGGATTCGACGCGCACTCTGACAGGAGGAGCCACCTATATGGTAACTTCAATATACTTTACCATTTTGGTTTATTTATGTTGCCTTTTACTTTGTCTTGAGATAGGTCAGATATTCACCATTTTGATATAATTCAGAATAACAACCCGCATATCATGTCCTGCAATATTCTTGGTAGTGTTTGTTATCAAATTGTTTGAAAAGGCGCTTAAGATCCATGTAGACCAGAAGTAAGAGATTCATTTCAGTTGTGTAAGAACGATGGTGTCAAAGTGCTTCTTTGTTCGATTTTATGAAAAAGACCCATTGCACAAACTATCTTTCTTGGTCTGTTAACATTGCATGCTCACTTCATTCTTTGTTTATGTTCCTGTACGTATGGTTACTGATTACAACGTCCAAAATGCCAGTGCTTTGGAGAGTGTAATATTAACTTCATATGCTGATGCCTCGGAGCCTAATCTAATTGAAGGAATCATTCCTTGCCATGACCGGTGCAGGAAGGGACAAGATTACAGACAATATCGGTAATGTTCACAACACCATTTTTCAATACTGAATATTAATGTTAATGTCCCATTCTCTGTAGAGGTTGGCCTGTCTCCAGGCTTCACTCAGTTTATATATTCTCCCTGAGAGGCATCAGTTATTGTAATCTGATATAGTAGTAACAGCTTATATAGAAGCTGATTTGGTTGTCTCACGTATGAATGTTATGGACCGACCATCGCCCAATGACAAGCTTTTGCTGGTACAATCTTCAAGGAACGTGGCCATGTTGTTGCAGTCACCGAAGATGGGACAAATGATTCTCTTGTGTTGCATGAAGCATGAGGTATATAAATTATGAACTGTAAAAATATGCAACTATTGAAAATTTCTCTTAGCCAAGTGTCCTTTTTAGTGGATTTACAAGAAGATGTTGATTGGTCTTGAAGAAGTGGCTGGAACAGACATGGCTAAAAGAGGGTTTGATATTATCATCGTGGATGACATTTTGCATATGTTGTAAAGGATTGTTCAGATTCATTTCTCAGTCATCATATATTCCTTTGTTGTCGTAAGTTTTGCAGATCACACGAGGTTCATCACTTCCTAAAAGCAGTTTCTCTAATTTCAGGTCAATAAATCATTACAGAACTAAAATTATTTTCAATGTTAAAGTGAGTATATTTGGCAAATAAATAAGAGTTAGTGTATAGGAAATGCTTAGAATGTTGTAAGTCAAAGTGGGCTAATGTTATTAAAGACTATTAAAAAAATAATGTACACAAGACTCAACAAATTACTTTACTCCACTATGTTTGTTCACCATCAATGTTTTATTTTGTTAATTATCAGATCTTGGGATTCACTGAATCTTCAAATGTCATTTTGCACACCATCATCCTATTCTAAGAAGTTGCGGCTTATCTGATATTGCAATTGTCTTAACTTGATTTTTTTTTTTGACATCCAAAAGAAAGAAAGGAAACTTCTTATAGTAGAGTTAGTTATAAAACTAAATTACTATGAAATTTAGTTTATTTATTAGATAGATATTATAACTTATTTTGCCAATACTATTCTCCCCCTCTTCGTTGTTATTAATAAGAGAAAAGTCTTATTTTTATCAACTCAAATACATGAATATTTTTCCTTAAAACATTAACTCTTATAAAAATGAAGAGAATAATATATGGGAATTCCACCTTTTTATATATAATTAATAAAATAAAATAGTAAATAATTTTTTTATTTTTTTTAATTTATTTATGATAGTTTAAATAATTTCTATACTTGATGACAAAAAAAATTGACTATACTTACACTCTTTAAAGATTTATGGTGATCATCTTAAATCAAACAAAATTGTTGTTGCAGAGACCAGCTTTATCCCACCTATTTATATCTAACAAAAATTACATATTACAATATTCCAACCAACTAAACAACATAAATTACTTACAGAATGTTATTTTCATTCCACATGTATTAAAAATATGAATAATTATATAATATTTCTGACATATATGTGATCTGAGCTTTCCAAGTTTGCCATATTTTACCAAGATTATAACCTGAAGACAATGGAATTGAACTCGCAATAACATCAACTTAGGAAACATCAAACACAAATACGCAGACAAGGAAATGAGAATAACTTTTGGATCAACAAACAAAACAAAATGTTTGTAAACTAAATAACCAATATATTTAAAATAATTTATATGCCATGTAGCATCTATAGTAAAGTGTAAAGCTTAGGTTTAGAATTTAAGATTTAGAAATAAGATATAGAATAATTTATTTTTGTTAAAAATTTAATGCATTATTAATATCATTTATAAAGCAACTATCCAGCATTACACCAACTAATTTATAATATAAGTATTATTATGTTGTACATAACAACATTTCTAATTGGCAACACAATTCCTCTTCCAAAAAAATTTATGGTTAACTAATAAAGTTTTGTATGTAGCACTAATATCTACAATGAATTACAAATCAATATTTTTTCTACTAAATCTAACATTCTAAATCTTTTGATTTATTGGATACATGCAAATTTGTTAGTTTATAAAAAATATACAAATAAAAGAGTTATTATCTAAATGTTTATAAGGTACATTTCGTGCGTAGCGCGGACAAAAGAACTAGTATACCTAATATATAGAAATTAGTAGTTTTCTATATAGTTTCACTAATAATTTTGCTTTAAATTGTTAGAAGGCTCTAGAAAGTTTGAAACTACTCAAAACATTTAAAATTTAAATTTGAATTATTCACCACATACATTTTTTAAGAGTGGACAAAAATAAATGAGAACTGAACAGATCTAAAAAATAAGAATTTAAATCAATCTGAATACAACATATATATCTGAATGGTTTTTGAATTGTAGTATTTTAAATTTTGGATTTTACCCAAACCATATACATATAATAAAATCTAAAAATTTTAAAAACCTAAAAAACATACCCTCAAATCTGAATAAGTAGCCAAAATACCCAAAGATCTTTATAAGTACATAAAACAGTTATCTATTACATAATTAATTAACTTAAATACTCATTTTAAAAATATATCTTTGATATTTGGTCAAATATTTAAAAACTTATGTTTTGACAATAGCATTTGAAGTTTGATCCCTTTTTGGATCGTTTTGTTAACTAAAACTAATAATAGATAACTTCACAGTACAGGGTTTATATAAGAGCTGGCTACTAATTTTTCAAAGTTATCTTCAAAGCTCAAAATCCCTTCCAAGTACTGCTATAATGATCGCCAGAAAACAAAAACATTGTCGAAAAAAAAGTGGATGATTGATTAGTTTAATAATAAAAAGAAAAACTAGAAAATGGTGCTCGCTGGCTCATATCGAATGCGTCCACCTACGAACCACTCTTTTCTTCGAGGTTTCTTCTTCTGCTCCGAAACCATATATTCCTTCATCGTCTTCTTCTTTTCCCTATCTTTCTTCTTCCGGATCTCCCAAACACCAATCCTGACAGACCAAGCTTCTCCGCAGTCCTCTTCCTCCGTCGCTCCCCCTCGTGGGGATGCGGAATCCTCCTCCAGTTCTCCGCCTGATGCTATGATATCTTCCAGAGATCCCGACGCTCTCTTTAGCGGCGGTGGAATCAGGTTATCTAAGTGGCCAGCACACACCTTCCTAATTCTAATTCCTCAATTTTGTTTACTTTTCTTTTTTTCCGAATCAGCTTTTTAGCGGGGAATCATCGGCCTGTGAAGTTTAGTTATGGGTATTCTAGTCTCAAAGGTAAACGAGCAACAATGGAGGACTTCTTCGAGACTAGAATATCTGATGTTGATGGACAAATGGTTGCCTTCTTCGCCGTCTTCGATGGTCACGGTGGTGCAAGAACTGCAGAATATCTTAAAAACAATCTTTTCAACAACTTAGTTACTCATCATGACTTTATCTCAGACACCAAGAAAGCCATTGGTATGAAAAATGTTACTTTTTGTTTATTTCTCTTCTCCCCCTGAGAGTTTCGATTTTGGGCAGTGCAAGTGTTTAAGCAGACGGATGAGGAGTATCTCGTTGAAGAGAGTGGACAGCCTAAGAACGCTGGCTCAACCGCATCAACTGCTTTGCTTGTTGGAGATAAGTTGATAGTTGCTAACGTTGGTGATTCTAGAGTTGTAGCGTCTAGAAATGCCTCAGGTTTTGCTTTTCTTTGTAAACACTAACCTTTTGCTAAATGCATATGTGACTGACTCACGCCCTTTGCTTGTGATGTAGCTGTTCCACTTTCTAATGATCACAAACCTGATAGATCAGATGAGCGACAGAGGATTGAAGATGCTGGTGGCTTCATCATCTGGGCTGGTAAAGACTTTCTCATCTTCCCTCTTCTTCTGACGTTTGCATAGAGAACTCAGTATTGAATGCTCTGCTGACAGACTTGACATGAAATTTAGAGATATGTGATAGTATCTGGTTTGGGACGTTTAGTTATTAATTCCCTTTCTTGGGATACACCAGGAACATGGCGAGTTGGTGGAATTCTTGCTGTGTCCCGGGCATTTGGAGACAAGCAACTTAAGCCATATGTAATTGCGGAGCCAGAGATTCAGGTACTCTGATTGTTTGCATGCGTTTGACTTTCGGATTACACTTTTTTTTACTGGTTCAAATGCGCTTGTGCTCATACTCACACTCTTTACTGTTTATACCTTCTTTAGGAGGAGGATATAAGCACGTTGGACTTTATTGTTATCGCCAGCGATGGATTGTGGAATGTGTTGTCAAACAAGGTTAGTTTTGGAAGTGCACATTTCTCTTGCTGCGTTTTTTTAGTAGAAAACAAGGGACTCAGTAACCGTACTCTCAAAAACTACCTCTCTTTTTCCTTTTTCTTTCCAGGATGCCGTGGCAATAGCACGAGACATTTCAGATGCGGAAACAGCTTCACGAAAGCTAGTTCAAGAAGCATACGCACGGGGTAGCTGCGACAATATCACTTGCATTGTTGTTCGATTTGAGGTTTCTTGAGATATAGCCAAAGGCGTACATTGTTCTGGTTTGAATGCATCGTCTTCAGCTGTGGCCTTCTCCTTCCATGTATTTGATTGGTTATATAAAACAAAACAAAAACAATGAAACTCTATGATTTTTATTTGCAAGAGAAACTGAAATACAGTTAGTTCTAACTAGTCTTTAGTACCTTCGATCTCTCCGTCTTCCTCCACTTTGATATATTCTCCCGCTATCAACTTGGTTTCCAGGAATTTGAGGACACCAATGAGCCCAATATCAGCGTCCTATTACCTAGCATTAGCTGCTGCGTCATCTCAACCGGACTTACACCCACCTCAAGGACGTGCATCTCAATAGTTATAGAAATCTATTTAGAGCACATTTCTAATTTAGGAAAAAAAAATATATAAAGGGATGTTTCTAAATTGTAATACATGTGTTTTCCAAAAAAATAAAATAAATAGTAATCATGAAATCTCCATTTACCAGTCCTCATAAATCGTTTCTAAATATCATATCTCCAAATAAATATAAATAAATCTGAATAAATGTTGATAAAACCATAAACGGGAATCTAAAAAGAAATCAGATGAAAAAAGCCCAAAATCTCTAATTTTATAGCAATTACCCTCTCGTCACCTGAAAAGAGAAAAAAGAATGTGAAAAACAAAGGAGTCACTCAGTAAAGTATGAGATGTTAAACCATAAACCACTGATTCAGTACATAACACTACGACTATGTAGGTCTATCTCTAGCATAAAACAAATACGGTACCTGATTTACCTCACACACAATTTGTCCAGGCCCTTGACAACGACAACCACTGCGGTGATAGTACAGAGCTAGATATAGGTATATAACCTGGCGTCTATAGTACAGGAGTCAACAATGTACCCTGCAATCACTAAGGTGTCGCTAGTACAAATGTTTACGTACCTCTGTAATCTCCACAAAAAGGCATCGCTAGCACATACGTTTTTGTGCCCCCGTAATCTTCACAAAAAGCATCACTATTACAAATGTTTCTGTATCCTGCAATCTCCACACATGAACTCATATTTATATAAATAAATATATATAATAGTTATTGACATCAAACATTTTAATCAGCTGTTGAATCCTTTATTATCCTATTTCCAGTTTAACAATCAATAATAATAAACAAACAAAACTCTCATATACGCTCGATTCATAGAGACAGAATATGTTTCGAACGTAGAACTTCCATATAGTAATACTAAACTAACACATGACTAAACGGAGTAGCCCTCACTCTAGCCACTGGTTATAATGAACAATGGGAGATGGTCAACTGTGGTCGTGGGAGCGAGAAGTTTGGGATATGTTTGGTGTTTCTCTCATCATCTGCAACACGAAAATCAACGGCTTAGGCTCAGAGTCTCAAGAATAAAATTTTCTAAAATAGAACTTTCTCTAAAATAGAACATTCTCTAAAATATTAATTTTCCTAAAATAGAATCTTTCATAAATTAGGAATTTCTTAAAATAGTAACTTTTCTAAAATAGAAACTTCTCTAATATATATATTTTTTTCCTAAATTAAAAATGTTTCCTAAACAAATTCCTAAAGCTATAAATAAGAAGGCAATAAAATTATCGGAAAAACTCACCGGAAGCTCGCCAGAATCGTATCTGAAAATTTTATGGTGATTGTAGGGGTGGGCGTTCGGGTTCGGATCGGATATTTCATAGTTTCGGGTATTTCAGCATAGGGATATAAAACCCATTTGGGAATTTATGTACTTCGATTTGGGTTCGGGTATTTTTACATCGGGTTTTGGTTATTTCGGGTCGGGTCCGGATATTTAGATTTAGAAAAAAAAATTAAATTATTCATTTTTCAAGTTTTATATGTAAATATATAACTTTCAACTAACTGATTTTTTTTAATTTTTAATAGATGAAATGGTTAATAGATTTGAGGATAATATTTTAAAATAAAAACACTAGTTTGGTAATTGTTTTAAAATTTTGGATGTAACATCTGTTAGTGGGGGTGATTGGTTTCGTTGTAAGAAATGACTTTAGCTTTAATTTTAACCTACCGCATTTAAAATCACCAATCATGCTTTATATTGATTTTTAAAGCTACAATAAAAAAATGGATGTAACAAACCTTATTTTCTAAAAAACTCTGTCTTTTTGGTTGTAGAAAATTTTAAAGCTACATCTATTAAAGTTAAATACAAAAAATCCTACAACCCAAATTCTAAAGTAAAATTTCTATAGCTACAATCGAACCAATCACCCCTAATGTATAAAACAAAAAACTTTACGTGCATTTTAAAAGAGTAGCAAATCATTTTGTCTGTAATTGTATGATCTTAAAGTATAGTTAGCACCAATATAAATATTTTAAATAAAATAAGAAATGTAAACTAGAAATGTAAAGTTAAGTATACCTATGTTCGGTTATCTTCGGATATCCATTCGGGTTCGGATATTATCCTTTTGGATTCGGATATCTAATCTCTCACAATTCAATATCCGTTCGAGTATTTTGTTACCTTGGTTCAGATTTTCTAGATCGAGTTCGGATGCGGTTTTGGAGATTTAGTAAAGTGTCCATGCCTAGCTGACTGATCAGCAGAGAATTCAGCAATAACTCATCACCTTCAAAAAGAAATACTTTGGTTTGTTGATAATAAAGAAAATGAGTGAAGTTTTTTATATTGAGAAAGGAAAGAGATATGAGTTTTCTAAACTTCAGATGTAGGATAAAATAAAAGGGTTTTGGGTTTTAATTGTTAAAGCAAATGGCTCATCCAACTAGATCACGGTCGTTACAAATATATTTAACCCAAAAGAGTGATGAACCTCATCTTGGGAAATCTTCTTTTTTTTTTTTTTTTTTTTGTAACGGCATCTTGGGAAATCTTCTAGAAATGTGAATAATCTGCTGCGTGAGGAGAATCTGCTGAGATGTAATCTTTTCATTATTCGGATTTTTTCCTTCTTATCCTTCTGTCTTTCTTTTATGAGCGTGATCTCCAGTGTATATAAGGTGCACTTTTTGGCATCGATATAAGGTGGTGCATTTATAGTCATTTTTAATGCCTTGACCTCCATTACGGTATGATTTTAACATATGTCAGCTCGAGTCATCCTCTTAATTCGGAATGGGCCTAGATAATCATGCCTCTTAATGACGTTGGACCGAATTCTTGTACCGTTTTACACAAATGAAAAAGTGAGATACTTATGAGACTCTATGTCCCTAATTATTCATACATAAACTTGCAGTTCAGCCACAATTTGTCTCATCTTCTCTAAACAAAAGATTCTTATTTGCAGAACGAACTGAAATACAAGATTTTTTTTTTTTTACTACGAACTGAAATACAAGATTACTTCAAATTAGTCTCATGATATATCAATAGCACTAGAGATCCACTTATTTTTTTTCTTCAGGCTCTGCCTCTTTAGTCTCAGCATCTTCAATCTCTCCATCCTCTTCCACTTTGGTATCCTCTTCCTTTGTCATCTTCTTGGTTTTCAGGAACTCAAGGAGACCTTTTAACGCAATATCAGCGACCTTGCTGGCCATAAGCTGCTGTGTGACTTCAGCCGGAGTTGCACGCACTTCAAGGACAAGCTTCTCAATGGGATCAAACAGGACGTGGTCATCAGTCTTAAGGTACATAGCCACAAGCTTCTTGAACACAAAGGGTGTGCAATTGTCCATGAGAATGTGAACGTCCATCCTTCCTGGCCTCAACAATGCCGGGTCGAGCTTCTCCTTGTGATTCGTTGTGAAAATTATTATCTTTTCTTCCCCGCAACTCGACCAAAGTCCATCCACAAAATTCAGAAGACCGGACAACGATATCTGTAAAGAAAGAGAAGATTCATTAGGTAGAGAAGAAAAAAAAAACAGAGGTTATAACAAAACAGAGGATGTTTTTGTCAACTTACACCAACTTCAAACTTCTTCTTGCGCTTTTGTGGCTCAGCACCATCTTCACCGCCATCATCTTCGTTTTTCTTGGTCTGGCGTCTACGAGAAGCATCGGCTCCACAATCAATGTCTTCAATAAGAAGAATTGAGCGGTTCTTAGTGGAGGTGAGAATCTCACGCAACTCACCATCATCTCTAACGCTCTGTATCTGAAGATCATATATATGATACTTCATGTGATTTGCTATTGCAGCGACCATAGAGGATTTTCCGGTACCCGGAGGACCGTAAAGAAGATATCCACGTTTCCAGGCTCGTCCAACACTCTTGAAGAAGTCTTTTCCTTTAGAGAAAGCATCAAGATCTTGGATCAAGGTGTTCTTAAGTTGAGGCTCAACGGCCAGGGTCTCGAAAGTCGTGTGGTGCTCGAAAATGGCGGATTCCCATTTGGACCGGTCTTGGTTGTAAGTGTAGATCTTGAGATTCTCTCTATGGCTCATTATCTTCTCTGCTGACTTCGCCAAGTATGTGAAGTAATCTGTCATTATCTTCTCACGAAACTCCTTCTTACATGTCAAGTGAAAGTACCTTAAACATCAAACAACCACAAAACCCAACACTGTAAGAACAAAAACGATTGAGAATAAAGTCAAAGAATATAAATAAAAAAATAGCCTACCGTTTCTCTGGGAGATACTTCTTAGTTTCAACAGAGTGAAGAGTCCACTCAAGATGAATCCCTTCAAACTCATCTATGATTTTAGTATTCACAGGGATTCCAAGTTTTGGCTCAGCCGCTGGATTCTTGAGATTGCTCGAACCCACGAGGAGTTTGCCGGTGGAGAGTCCAGCGAGACGTGTCGGTAAGTAAACTTCAGCCGCACGGAAAGTCTGGTTCTCGACAAACTCCCACCGTTGCTCGATCACGAACGTGAAATTCGACTGAAAGTAAGATGAGAAGAAGTCCATAGCTTTCAGAGCGACGTATTCTCGGATTCGCTTGGGAACAATCTCGTTGAGGATTGTACGAAAGAGCATCGTGATGGCGGAGAAAGATGTGTAGAGAGAGAAAATTGCAGATACAGAAGGAACTTGATTATAGAGGGTCGCCATTTTCTTTCTTTTTTTTTTCTTTTTGGTTTGAAGGAAGGTGATGAAGAGCTTTGGTAAAGTTTGAGAGACTTTATATAGAGTGGTGAACAAGAAAGTTTGCATTTTTCAACATTTAAATAAATAGAGTTTGTCGTTTTCATCATTTAATGAAAATATAAATTTTTTTTTTTTAGAGAGCGTAGGAAACTTGGTGGAAAGTTCCGAGAGCAGCAGAGATGAGAAAGTGGAAGACGTCATTTACGTGAAGAGAAAAAGATAAGGCGAGTCACATCTCACTTTGGAAAAAATACGTACACAGACTATAAAACAAATTTAATTAAACGGATATATAAAAGAATAGAAACCTCGAAAACAATAACTAGAAGCTCACGTGACCGGGTTAGAGGTGTGAAATATATTATGATTAAGTGATAAAAAAGTATATAAATATGCTTTTGGGAGGGCTTCCAAAACCTAATTTCTTAACTTTTACCAAATATAGTCTAACACCACGATGGTCTGTGGAGTCTGAACTGAAGATTACAAAATCTAATTGGATCGGATCGAATCGGTTATGACAAGGAAAATGTTTACAACATTTGTAAGTGCAACCACAATATATTCAACTTCAAGTGGTATATTGTATATAGCAGTGGCGGAGGCAACAAATATTATTGTTGGGGTCATAGACAAAGGTATGGGGCAAAAGTAAAATTATGAATGGGGAGCATTATATAGATCAAGCTGTAAGTTATGCTATTTTTTTAATCTTGTCGGATTCATTGCCCCCTTGTTACTGAACGTGGCTCCGCCACTGGTATATAGTGATTTAAGATTAGTTTTCCAACAAGATATACATTTTCAGTTTAAGCAGACCTATTTAGCGTAGGTGCATGCCGTGGCCTAATACTCGTAAACACTAGACAACAAAACAATTGGCATGCTTGAATATTTTAAAAAAGTTTGATATTGTATGTAAAATATGACACGCAAGGAAATAAGTGGAAGCTGACATATGAATTGACTTGTATGTACAGAAAAAGAGACTGGTCGGTCTATTTCAAAGAAAAGAAAAAGGGAAAAATAAATAAACAAGAAAGTACTTGTTGGCGAAGCTACAAAGATTCTGAGTGGAGGGTGGCAACTTGTTTGATTCTTGTTTCTCTATATTATTATTGAAAGACCAATGTTGGTCGTGGTGCCAGATGGAAAGAACAATAAGATGAAAAGTTTTAACTAGAAAAGCCATATATATCATCGTGTGAACATGAACCTAGTCAAAAATATATATAGTGGGTTTCTTTCATATATTAACATTGGCAAGTGTGATTCACTAAAAAGTAATTACATCTAACGAATTAACGATGATGCTATTTAGCCATTTAAACTGGTTTGTGGATCAGACATTGAATAGGAAAAAAAACATATACTATTAAAGCATGTCACACTTTGATTTTTTTACTCTAATTGCCTCCATCCGATGAGCTTTCCCTTTTATTTCACTAAGGGTATTTCGAAATTTCCGCGCTGTTTTCAATTAAACCATTTAATGGTTTAGCATTAAACCATACTTTCCTAATTTTAATCCGGACTATGATTATTTATATGTTTGATGCTGCATCGTTTTAATGTACTAGAGGTGTAGCCCCGCGCAAACGCGAGGATCTTGAAAAATCATTTGCTGTTGTAGTTTTGAAATTGAAGTTTCTTGTATTGTTGATGAGGGGAAAATCATACCATGTGCTTTTTGTAGGTGAAAAAGTTGAAGTGTAAAATGAAATATGAGGAAAAGAGGGGAGTGAGTGATTGTGTGTGTAGAATGTATAAGTTTGTAATATTTCCTCTTCAGCCTCTCACTAGTCTTCGAAAACCCTAATTCGTTCTCCGGCTCCGCTGCGTCTTCTAAGGCGGTCACTGTCATGTCCCTGATCCTGGATATGATCCTTAGGATCGACCATGGTGCAAGGAGAGGCACCAGTCAGGTCATGTGACCTAAAAACAAGGGTACATGGCCTGGAAGTAAGGTTAAGGGCATCAGGAAACTAAGATATAGCTAAACCAAGAAAGAGACAAGTATAAAGGAGCTGTACAAAGTGTATGGCAGCTGGGTGATGCAGTGAGCAAGCTTGACCAGCTAGATGAAGTGTAGTGCAGCTCAGTGTAGCTCACTGAAGAGTGTGTCAGCTCTCTGAGCTGGATGGACTAGCTCACTTAGCTGGGTCAGCTGGGGATCAGCTCAACTCAGCTTGACTGAGTGTTCAAGTCTTGGGAAGTTGGGCCAGGTCCGGACAGTGGTCGGACCATGTGGACCACCCAGGTGTGCCGGTGAGCCAGTGGGCACTTGGGATCAGACTAGGGGCTTGGGCAACCAGCTAGGACTTGTTTGTGACATGTCTAGAGGCAGTTAGGGCTGTCAGGGACGTCTGGTAACTGCCATAGGCGAACAGGTGTGATCTGGACCATTGATTAAATCAATAGCCAGAAATGAAACCGAAGGGATGCAATGGTTAAGAAGTAACCGCCCCTTCTTCTATAAAAGGAGGGCAAGTCCGTGCCTTTGCAGGCACGCCATGACTTCATTCTTCTTCCTGAAACACAAAGAAAAATAGAGAAAAACAGAGAGACGGTCGGACTACACAATCCAAGACCAAGAGAGGCTTGAAGGCAGCAAAGAGGCAGTTTTGATGGTAATCAAGAGGGGAGTTGAGAACGACCCTCTGGTGTGTTTTGATTGTGGTTTGCCACGCCATAGGCTTCCTCTACATCCTTACTACACACGAAAAAGGCCAGGGAAGAAGAGAGATGACCGGATTCACTCTCAAAGTCCAGGAGCAGCCTTAAGGGCAGTGGTGTGTAGAAAGGCAGTTTCATGGAAACTGAAGTGGGAAGTGATGCACGACCCTTGGGTGGTGTTTGATCAGGGATGAACACACCCTAGGCTTCCTCTGTGTCTTAGGGACACACGCAAATGGTCAGAAAAGAATGGAGAAGGCCGGACTCCACTCCCAAAGGCCAAAACAGCCTTGAAGGTGGATGCAGTGCAGAAACTGGTTTCATGGAAGTTCCATGAAATGGATGATGGGTGCGACCCATGATTGGATCTTATCAATACTGCAGGTATACGATAAGGATTGATAGAGGCGTGCAATGGAGGAGCATGGCCAGACAGGATACATGAAGCACAAGATCTAGTAAGATCAAGTATAAGGTAACATGTACATATGATTACTTTGTGGTTTATGTTGGTGTCTCTTGAGGTGCATATGAGGCCAAGTATGGCACGCCCTTGGAGACCATATATTGTGATGTATTGTAGGGATACAGGATCTTCAGTAAAGGGGCGGATCATAGTTGAACTAATTCATCCATGTGGGATGGTAATTAGATGCTATGCAACAGTTAGTGATTCATGGTGGTTCATGAGTGAACCAGATCTATGGTTTTGCATTACCAATGGCTTCAGGCCATGGCAATGAGGTAATGAATCATATGGTATGATAGGTATCAACCTTGGGTTGGTACAGGATTGGCTGAGAGCCATGAAGAAGAGCAAGACTGACCAGGTTCATTGGGACATGGTTCCATGGCCGGTTAGGTATGTGTGAAGACTCATCAGTTCTGAGTCATGTGGGATGGTTGGTTGATTGACTCAGGAACTGGTGGGCATTATTAATCCTATCTTATGTTGATTAGACGTGGAGGTACTGAACCATGGAGTGGCCGGTTCAGAGAAATCTCTCCATGGCCTTGGTTGGGCAGGTAAGTGAAGATCTGATAGTTCCATAAGGAATTGTTAGGATCCGACTTCAAATATCTCTTAATGGGTATTTATCATGAATTATCATGGTGAAAGATTAGTTTTATCTCATTGTTTTAGAGGTGGTCAGTTATGGCCATATGGGCTGTTCATGGGCGAGATCAGTATGATCGAGGCCAGTTCTGAGAAATCTGACTTGACCATTCTCTTAGTTATGAATTATCATGATTTATCATGAATTTTAATTAGTTTTTGGAGCATGTTTGCTTGAGGTTGTTTTTGTAGCTGAAGACTTCCCAAAGGTACTTGGTCTGAGGGGATGGCTGGTTGAATGACTAAGTAACCTAAGGGAAGAGTTTATACAGGTATAAGGGAGTTGGACGAGTGAATGGGGAGCTAGGCAAAGCTACCTCGCAGCTCGTTCAGCTGGAAGAGAGTTGGGAACCTCAAGTGAAGTGGTTCAGTTCAGCTAGCTGGATGAGCTAGCTAGACAGCTAAGGCAGCTGAGACAAAGAGCTATCAAGCTCCGTGGATGTGGCAAAGGTATGATCTAGCAGTGTTTCTTAGATCTAGATAGAATGGTTAGAGGAATGGAACCTCGATTATTGTATGACTTGGATTAGGTTTATGATCAACCTTGGAGCTGGTAGTAGTTGTGTCTACTAATCATGGCTAAGGTGATTCGACCTGACAAGTGTTAGATTGGTGTTAGACCAATGGTTAAATAGAGAATATTCCGCTGTGCATAAGTTGAAAGGATCTAAGCTAGGGAAGGACTAAGGTAGTCTTAAGCTAAGGTCTAAGATAGACTTCGCCCTTAGGCGAAAGTATAGATAAAGATCGAAAAATTGAGTGGTTCGGTCAGGGTATGGACCGAGCGACGTGAGGCATCGACCGCGGCCTAGCCGGCCGGGTTCGGGTCTTACAGTCACCGGAGCCCCCTTTCTCTTCCTTCTCTCCTTCTCTTTCTCTTCCAGTTCATCTCTGTGATTTCTGTTTCTTCTCTGCGACGGAGGGAGAAATCTCCCTGAAGTTCTCCGGTTCAGATCTGGAGATTTTGGGTCTCGATCTGGAGTTTCCATGGCGAAATCGGTGGGCTTGAGGACGGCTCGCTTCTCGTTGTGTCAACTCCATGCTTGCACTGAGATCTCTGTCCGGTGAGTTTTGCTTTGCTGGGTCTTTCCTCGAGTTGACGGCAAGTGAGACGTCGGGCTATTCCGATTCGAGTAGTCTTCCTCTCAGCGTGGCGCATGGCTGGGTTTAGAGACGTGCTCCTCCGGGATCTAGAGCTTCAGATCCTCGGCTCTCAAGTCTCTCTCTACTGCTTTGGTGTCCCCCGATGGTCTTCGGTGGTGCGTGTTGTGCTCCTGTGAGGGTAGGCTTCGTCTCTCTTGCGGTGGTTCCGGTGGCAGTGCGTGGGAGTAGTTGACCCTCTGTTTTGCGGTTTGGGCTTGCTCTGGCGCTTGTAATGGGTTACTGCTCCTCAAAGTAGTGGAGGATCGGCGGTGTGGCGCTCCTCGTCGTCCCCTCTTTCTCTTGCATGTATTTTTGTGGCTGTGTAACCGAGATGGCGTTGCTCGGTTCTGGTGGCGTGGGTAAGGTTCAAGTTTCGTTTCCGGCTTTCTAGCTTGTCAAGTGGGTACTACGTCGGAGGAGGTGTGCCCAACTGGTGCCCTTACTTTATATGGGCTTGGCGGTTAAACGGGTGTACACGGTCTCGGGAAGATGGGTTGAAGGCAGCAATGTTCAACTTCCTTCTCCGAACAACGGCATCGTCAGTTGCGGACCCTTCTCGTGCTGCCGGTTTGGTGTTTGTTGGATGAGCTAGACGGTCCGGGTTTGATTCTTTCTGCAGGTTGCGACTTGTGAATTTGCTGGAAGCTGTAGGAAGCCGTGTGCATCAAGGTTTGAGGGCGCCTTTCTCTCTAGTAGCTCGCGGCAACTGGTTGTTTCACTCTGTTTGCGCTTCGTCCTCTAGTCTTTCTCTGCCACGCTTTAGTCTAGGCCCTTGTCCGAGTGTCTTCTTCTTCATTTTGGTTATCTCTGTTCATTAGGTACCTTCTGTTAGTTTCAATTCTACATCTCTGCTACTAGTTAATCTCATTAATGTCTGTAAGAAATCAAAAGCTTGGTATAAAATTTTAACATTTTACCAAAAAAAAAATGTATAAGTTTGTATATCCCATTAAACGTAAATGTATATGAAGTCAACAGCCAGCAAGGCAACGCATATCTGTTCATGCATGTTGATTTCGTTATGGTTTTATCATGTAAATAACATGTTCTGCATTTTTCCAACCCTAATAAATGTAATGTCAACCCTTTTAAACTATTAAATAATCGAAATAGTTCTCCTTTTTTTTTTTTTTTGTTCACTAATCGAAATAGTTTAGTGTAAATGGCTTTCTACAAAAACCTGGAAATAAAGAAAAGAGTGCTAAATCTGAAATAGGGTATACATAGTAATTTTAAAAATTGTAAACTGACGCAAGTAGAGTTGGGTTAATGGTTTGACAGCTTTGTAATATCACTGACGGGTGCGTTTGTGGCCACCCTCGTTGTCCGTAGCTCTGGATGTATCTGGGTCATCTAGTTGACCTTCATCCTTGTTGCTGGCAGAAGCATATGTTTGGCCAGTTTCCCCTCCAACAGATGGAGCTTCATTGGTGTTGAAAATCTGGAAAGCAGAGAACTTGTGTTAGTCTAACATGACTTTTATGATAAAGCTCATGAGAAATAACACCTCGGTGTTGATGTGGTTACTGAATCCAAAAATAGTGAAAGTACGGTGGTTTCGTCTGCAAAAGTTTGTTTTAATCTATGATCAATTTCATTCCTTTTTCTTATTCATCTTTTTATGCTATGGGACAGATTTGACTGAAATCGAAAGCATCAGCAACCATATAAAAAGCTATTCAAAACCATAAATTTGTCAATACTACAAACTTTATTAACAACAGTAAACACAGACAATATATCGAGAAACTATAACATCTGGAAAAGAAGTGGAGAATAGATAATGATGCAACTCGCCTAAGATCATATTAGTTCACGCTTATCCTACTCATAGAACAAGAAGGAACAGAGTCTTGATGGAAACTGTGGAAGAAAAAACTCACCAGATTGTTCCATGTAATGCCATGAGAAGTCTCATATGGTAATACTTCCTTTTATTGTCGCTGAGCGCATCCGGAAGAACATCTTTCTCTCCAAGTGTCTCTTTGTACTCTGCAAATGCAATGAGTTTCACCAATCATATCAATCTAAGGTAACAGATTCCAAGTTCAAAACAGAGAAGATAGCTAATGGCTTACCGTTCCCAATGGCCAATGACCGTGATCTCTTTGGTGTATTTCAAAACTTTTCTTAATCCATCAGCACACACTGGATATTTGGCAGTAGCCGGTTGAAACATCATAAGATACATGAGAAATAGTCTGCAGAAAAATTTCAAAAGCTAGTAAAACTAAGATAAATAATACATGAGAATCAATCTTCACCAGCCTAAAATGAAATCCATAGCTCTCTTCACTATATCTTCTAAGCTGAACTTCTTCTCGTAAGGCTCAAACCACATTGGACTCTGGGCTATACTATACCAATCTTCCCATCTTTGCACTGTTTTGATATGAATCCACACATTAGACAAATAGAAACTTTAATGTATTTTAGTTTTTAAAGAGATATCACCTTTGCACATTTCCTGAACTCTTCCACAGCTTCAGCATTAGATAAAAACAAGTTTTGACATACTGTGTAGACTTCACGCATCTCATTGACATATTTGGAACATCTTCCGGGTGCTTTCTCTCCAGTGTCTTATCCACCAAGGCTAAACTCATAGGGCTCGTTTATGGTAATTGGTAACCCAATGCTTCGCTCTATCGCCATATTCATTGAAAGCAACTTTTGCAAACTCCAGGAAGTCCTCACTGTCAATTTCATAAAATGAGTATACAGATCAATGATCAGTGAATCGGGCAACATAAAACCTAAGATCTGGATGCTTATAGGTATAAGATATGGTCAATCAAAAGAAAAAAAAAATGATACGATGCTTCTTGATGCAATACCTTCACATCAAGGAGTAGTAGGGTGATTCCCATGAATTCAGCTTGCTTCTTCATGATGTTCGAATCCCAAAAACGGAGAAGCCAACAAACAATGAACTGGGACGATCTACAGAGACGGAGAGCGGACGATCTACAAACAATGAACTGGAACTCGTAAGGTCTCATTTAACTCTCTACCCTCTCCAGTTTATATGTTTGACGTGAAGGAAACTGAGAGGTCGTCATAGACTTTGAGTTAAATGAGACAGGAAGATTAAGAGTTTGGAGAAGAAAAGTTTGGTGTTTGCAGAGAAAGAGTCGATGAACGATAAGAAAGAAAACCCTAAAGGTACGACGAAGGATAATAAATACAAAACGCTGAGTTTAATAACATAACCGAACATTTTATTTCCAACCGGAATCATACCACCTAATTAAAAAACGAAAATACAATGTCCTAACCAAACCGAGTGGGGCTCCACATACATTAAAAAATGCTGATGTGGACACTCTCAGAATAGAGGAAAGTGTCTCATTATATATAAATAGTGGTTTTCCAGCGCTACGCACCGGTTTTTCCAATATCGATATAGTTTTGTCGTGATTTTATTATTCGGAACAGTTTTCAATATTATTGTAGAAAATAAAATATATATTGATGATATAGAGATCTACCAATTTATTGATCATATTGTAATATTTGCATAGTTGATTTTGAAGTTATTATAAAATTAATTTAAGTTTAAATATATGCATGACACTTTAAATATAAATATATGCATGAAAATCTAAAGTTTAAACCTACACATGACAATTTGAAAGTGTAATAGTCGAATTGTTTTTTGTTTGATTGAAAATGATTGATTTTAATTATGTATAAGATTAATTTAAAACTATAGACTTCATTTTTTATTTAGCTTATTTTGCATCATCATTTGTAATTAGATAAACTCTTCTTTTTTCATTTTTCATTCTTATCAGTTTTTATTTTAGCCACAACTATTCTTTCGTATCCTCTTGTTTATAATATCATAGTTTGTTTACAGCATATTAGTAACATATTAGCCTTACTTGATTACATAATTTGTTGTGACATAGATAGATGTTCCTAAGCATGGAACAAACTATAATACATCTTGTTGTGAAGATAAGCAACAAATATCGAATATTGTTCTTTTAAATTAATACGTTTTTTCTACTTTTGGTTTGTTAATATTAACTTTAAAAACTTATTTCACTATTGTTGATGTATATACAGATCATCCAATCAGTTTTTTTAATGGCCTTCATATCATCCAATCAGTTAATTACTTTTTATTCATCACAATATGACTTGCCTCTGTTCCAAAAGGAAAACATTTGTTCTAAAAACTGATTAATATGTGTGTGGTGCTGGGTGTAATGATCATTTTTTCAATGAACACCAACACACATGCCACATTTTAGTTTTTAATTCATTATAACTTTGCATATATCTAGATATTTTTCCTATCAAAGACCGATAAAATCCAATATGAAATCTACTTCAAAACTAAAATAAATATAAAAAAAAGAAAATTGATAAATACCCTATTTATTATTTAAATTTTCAACTTTTTTTTTGTTTTAAAACTACCTTTTTATTATGTATAATTGGTAAGAAATTTTAATCCTAATTTGAATTACATTTAAGACTATTAAGAAGTAAATTTTAAATTCAAGATTACTATTTTTTATTTGAAATTGATATACATTTGAGATAAATACATATTAGTAGTTTAAAAACAATTGGATTAAATTTTCTGAAGTATCATAAGGGTTTCTTTAACATTTTCAGATTAGAAAACTCTAAAAGATAATTTACACAGGAACATTGTTATCGTAATTATTTTCTTTATTCATACAATCTTTTTAACGTTTTCCAATACGTGAATAATAATTATTAAATTAAATTTTGTTATAAGTTCAAACAAAATTTGGTTTTCACGGCTAAGCAAAACACTGAAGCGAAATGAAAATAAGATTGAACATTCAAAATCCAATTAACCTGAAGAAACAGACGCATATATTTTCAAATTCATTTTTTTTGTTGAGCTAATTCTTGTTGGAATTAAAAAGTTCCCATGTCTGTACACCCGAAGCACTTCTCTCCGGGTTAAATTTCAATCCTCCAACAATATAAACTGTTACATAACCAAAATAAATGAATAAAGAGAGAGAGAGAGAGAGAGAGAGAGAGAGAGAGAGAGAGAGAGAGAGAGAGAGAGAGAGAGAGAGAGAGAGAGAGAGAGAGAGAGAGAGAGAGAGAGAGAGAGAGAGAGAGAGAGAGAGAATCATTCACTCATAAACCTCCAACATGAAACATGTAGATAAAGCTTAGGTACTTGGATGTGCAGAATGGTGTCACGGCTGTAAATGGATTTTACTGTGAGGGTATTGTCTGGGTAATGTTTTGTGGTGAATGATGTGAATGATATTTATTGTCTCAAACACTTACAACTGTAAGACAGCAGCTGCAACTCCATGACTCTATCAGGTCCAAATCATTCACATAGCTTGAAAAGGCTTGCATAGGAGGTGTAGTAGACCCACATTTCTCTTGTCCTGTCGCTTCCTCTCCTTCCCCATATACCTCTCTGCTTCAGCCGTCGAACAACAATCTGCCACTTAAGCTTCATGCTCCACCCAATCCAATATCCTGTCACATCCTTAAACAATAAAACATATAGATAGTAGCAATGTCTTTACCATGAAATATTTGAGCCGGTTGACCATGTAGTACATGCCCACAACACTTCGGAGTAGCTCATCATGGTCTTCTTTTGAATGAAAACGCATGAGACCAAAGAATTACTAATTTTCTAGTACAACATCTGCGTGCAAACACCATACAAAAGTAAGATCATTTAGTCACAAGAAAGCAAGAAGGAAGTTTCTTACTTGAACTTGAAAAACGTATCCAAACTCACTAATATGAATATCCAAAAGGTTTTGGTTTTGACAAAATGATGGAAAGACACAAATATGTTAATCAAAATCCATATACCAATCAAAAGCTTTAAAAAACTAAGCACACCATAAAGAAGAGCTTATCCAGAAAAAGATGAAAATGTTGGGGCTTTTACAAAATATAACTAATAACTGATAATTGATATTCAAACCCATCGAAGAGCTGATACTGATAATGATACTATCTAAACCCGTTGAATTAACTTAAAAATATCACACTCACACGATGTAAGAGCTGAAAAGTTGGAATCTTTAAAGAGTGGATATAATAACTTACAAAAAGACGGTCAGCAAGAATAGAAGGCTTGGTCAATACGAACACAGGGGCTTCAGACCGAAGCTTGTCCGTAATTGCCTGATCAAAGAGAAACAGTAGTTCACCTTCTGGCTTTGCTTTCCTTAGCTCCATTTATGTCGAATCAAGAAAAGAAAAGATCAAAATAAATATTATGATTCAAGAGAATATGGAATTTGATAGGAGGTTACCTTCTCCTGCGTTCCACCTCTGAATTTGGCAGGTTTATAGGAACTTTTTCTTTCTTTGGTGACTGAAATCAGCAAGAGAAACCATTACCAAATCATCAGAGAAAAATATAAGATTGACAAAACTGGAAAGAGTAACAAAAGACTACTGCATACGGAAAAGTATTCAAAAACTTGAAAAATGAACAACCAGAAACTGTACAGCTCTTTGTCGACCCGTACATATAACGTTTTCATACATAGTTTTTGTCTTTCTTTTCTAGTTAGAGCAACATTAGCAGTAAGAAAACTCCTTGGGTTCCAAAGAATATCAATATTATACTGAATCTCATAACGCTGTCACCGTTAGAATCAACATCCAACATAATCACTACAAGAAAACAGGTCTTTAACGACTACGGGATTAGTTGTACCTTGGTCGTAAAAAGGGTTTTACGACCAATGAACAACTAAAAACGATTGGTCGTAATATGCTGGTCGTAATCACTAATTGGTTGGGCTTTGGTCGTAAAGTTACGATTAAATATATTAGTCGTAACGGAGTCGTACCTTTACGATTAAAGCAATTGGTCGTAAATCAGATGTAATAAATGTAGTCGTACACGGGTCATAAAGCATTAGTCGTAAAGTAGATGTAATAAATGTAGTCGTAAGTGGGTCATAAAAATTTAGTCGTAAAGTAGATGTTATATATTAGTTGTTAAGTAGTCGTAAAGTCTTTTTTAAATAGAGGTAAATTAGTCGTAATATAACGACTAACTTACATCGAATCTGTAATTTTTTTAGTAATTCGATTTTAAATATTAAAATTAATTTTAATAATTCAATTTTACAAAAAAAAGATTTTTTTAAAAAATAAAATATTTTACGAGTTTCATTTAAATTCATAAAAACATAATAATATAACATTCATAAATTCAAAGTTTTCAAAATACAAAATAATTAAAACCGAAAACTAAGCATTAAGATCATAAAAGAGCTCAAAACTCCTCTCCTCGGCACGCCGAGTCAAATCGTCCTGCTCTTCCGGAGTCGGGTTGGGGACGAAGGTCGGACGCAGGTTCTTCCACGATGCTGTAACCGACGGGTCGACGTTCGGAGTTGTCTCTAGAAGCATATCGAACATGTTTGCCATCGACTTAAATATCCCGTTGTGGTCGGCTAACTTCTGGTTCGCAGTTTCCAACTCCCTCCGGACCGAGGACTCTTCTTCCCTTTGAGCAGCGTGTTCAGCTCTCGCCATGGGAACATCATTCACACTCCCGATCCCAATTATACGTCCCCTTCTCTTCGGAGCAACCTATATATAATTTATAAATAGATATTATTAGTACATATGTAAAATAAATATATGCATGTATATAACTTAAAAAGGTCGAATATTTTACCTGCTCGAAAATTCGGTCTTGTTCGATGGCCGAAAGCTGGACCGGTGGACCATCCGGGTTTTGTTGCGTCTGCTGAGTCTGAACCTCCTGAATCCGAGCTTCTACATCGTTGTAGATCTGCTCTGCTCGTGGATGTACGAATTGGCCATCGGCATGGGAGTGGGTCTCCTTGTAGAGTCGGCTGAGAGTCGGCGGCGCTCCTTCTTTGGCAGCCTATATTTAAAAACAACAACAATATATATTATATATATATAATATATATATATATATATGTAATGAAAATTAAGAAAAAATCTAAAACTTACAATTTGCAATGCCCTTTTGGCATATGGAGTCTGTCCGGAAGTATGAGGTATTGGCAGGTTACCTTGAGCATCACGGGTTAGCCGGGCGGCCGAGCATTTAAGAGACCTTTGGACTGACTTAGGCAAAAGCCAATAAGCCTTCAAGCCAGTCCAAACGTCATTGCTGAGGTACGTTTGTTTTGCATCATCCCCGATATACTTCCACTTCTCCTTCCAGTCGCCAACAATGTTTTTGAGACGGTGCATTGCCTTGTTGTTGAACGCTTTCTTCACCGTCTCATTGATCCCAGTGGACCAATGCCATTTTTGCTACAAAAAATAATGAAAAATATTAATTAGCCAAATTATTTAAAATTTTAAACATAAATAAATAAATTTAATTTAAAACTAACCGCGAAGCACTTGAACCAAGTAATGCAAACGTGGTTCGGTGTAAGAGTCCAATTAGGATGGGCAATCCGAAAGTTTCCTCTGATGATGTCCCCAACGCTCTGGCCCACATCATTGTCCGCTTTAAACCTACAAAATATAAAGAATTTATATATATAATTAAATATTAAATGTAAATTTTAAAATAATTTAAAATTAATTACCAAGTCGTGCCGGGTCGTAGATATGGATCGAGGACGGGTAAACCTTCTCGTCCTGGCATCCTGAAAATGTCTTCCACAGAATATCTTGCATAAGGTGCATCCGGTGGCACCATCAAATCTGGATGAAGACCAGGAACTGCAGGAGCCTCCTCTGGAGGCTCGTATGGAACCTGCTCTGGAGCCGGCTGTGCCGGCTGTGGAGGTTGTTGTGGATGTTGTGGCTGCTGATCATGAGGCTGCTGATCATGAGGCTGCTGATGATCACGACCCTCCTCATAAGTAAAGTATGTAGTCGGGTCGACGTAAGGCTGCGGATAGTATGCATGTGGATCGTATGGCGCCTGCGAAGGCACATACGGGACGCTAGGAATTTGGCTTTCGGGGACAGTTTCGGGGGTGCGGGAGGTAGAAGCTGATGGATCCGTCTGGCCGAGAAAGGTACTCCCGTAAGAAGTCCTCCCGCCACGGTTTCTAAGTCTCTTTCTACCGCTAGTAGCCATATAAGATCGTCAATCTGAAAAAAATTAAAAATTAAAAATTAAAAACAATTCAAATAATTAATTAAAAAAATTATAAACACATTTTAATATCATCCTAACTAATTCCAAACTTAATCTAATAACCTAACTAAATTCCAAACCTAATCTAATCACCTAACTAATTAACCACCTATAACTAAAACAAAAAAAAATTACCTAGAGAGAGAGAAGCTCTGAGGTTGTAAGAGAGAGGGGAGTGAGAATGGAATGAGCAACGAAATGGCTTCGCGGTGAGAAGTTTATATAGAGATTTGGTAGTGGTCATACATTGGTCGTACTATTACGACTAAAGAGGGACCAAGAGTGGTACATTAGTCGTAATTGTACGACTAATTAAGGACTAAATCAACAATAGTCGTACACGGGTCGTACAGTTACGACCAACTTAATACGAATGAGTCGTACATTGGTTGTAAATCTACAACCCGTTTACGACGAATGCGTTGTACGACCACATTGGGACCAATGTTTATTAGAAAAAAATTCGAAGAGGTTTATCAAAAATTATGATAAACCTCTATTACCAATTTTACATAAATTATGAAAAAAAAAAGAGAAGAAAGATACTGGAATCACAAGTAGAAATGACGAAACATAAGGAATTGTCTGTTTCTATTTATGTTTCCATATCTTTATCCTCTTTTTTTTTTCTAAAATTTGTATATATGGATTAATTTTCATGTGAACAAATTTTTAAAGTCTACAAAAAACAAGGAAGAGAAAAGAGATGGAATCACAAGAGAAAATAGAATCAACATAACGAATAGATAACCGAATTCTATTTCCACTTATGATCCCAAATCTCTCTTCACTTCCTTTTTTTTTAAGATTTGTAAATTTTGTTTATAATATGAGATGGTAAGAAGGGAGTATATATAGAGGCACATTTGACATGTGAGTCGTACGTTGGTCGTAATTGTACGACCAATGAGGGGCTAATGGTCAACTTAGTCGTACATGAGTCGTAAATGTACGACTCTTTTAGGACTACTTGGTACGGTAGTCGTACATGAGTCGTAAATGTACGACTCCTTTAGGACTACATGGTAATGTAGTCGTACATGAGTCGTACTTACGACTAATTAGCTTCGTTATACCCTAAACCCGAAACCCCAAACCCTCAAACATCATAGTGTCGTAAAGTGGTCGTACTTAAGCCCTAAAACCTAAACCCTAAACCCTAAACTCAAAATCCCAAACCCCAAACATCATAGATAAACATCATAAGTTTAATACTCTTTCATACTCCAAAAATCATATGTATATAATTATCATAACATTACAATATAAAGTTAAACACAAACGTTCTAACATAATGGAAAAAAAAAAACGTTCTTACATAATGGAACTTGACACTCGTCATCAGAAACATCATCCGCTTCATCATTTTCTTCAAATTCATCTTCATTTGCTTCATTCGTTGCATCGTCTGGAAGTTCTTCGTATCCCGGATTATGCGGATCAATAAGTAAGATATCATCTTCTACTTGTTCGGGTACTTCAACTTCATTTACTGCATCTTCTTGTAATGGCGGTGGGTCATCATTCACAACTCTGCCCCGGGGTGTAACTTTTATAGCGGCTAACCAAGATATTCCAGATTGTCTGATCTTCGGGTATGGAACAAAACAAACCTGATCTGCTTGAGAAGCCAATATGTAGGGTTCAAATTTGTTGTACCTCCGTGAAGCATTTATATCAACAACACCAAACTTGCTATATCGAACACCTCTATTGACTGTGGGGTCAAACCAATCACATTTGAAGAGCACGCATTTCAGCTTCACTACACCGGGGAACTCCACTTCGATGATCTCTTTTAAGATTCCATAGAAATCTGTTTCACCTTTCACACATACTCCATAGTTCATTGTTGCTCGTCGACTTCCATATTCGTAAGTGTGAAAAGTGTATCCTCTTGTGAAATACATAGATGCAATGGTGACCTTACCGACCGGACCTTGTATCAATTCGTGAAACCATTGAGGATAAAATTGATCATCATAATCAACCTGGAACATCAACATTTATTTGTATAAAGACTTAACCAATCATATAATTAATTTTCATGTTAATTAATTAGATACACGACGTACCTGCGTTTTTAACCATTTCACAAAGTGTTGGTCTTTCCTTTTGTTGAGATCAGCAGTTGATATTCCTGGTATAGCTTCTTCGACTTGGGCAACAAAATCGCTGTTTTAAAAGAAAATTATCATTAAGTGTTATATATGTGTGGTAAAATTTAACAGAAATAATAATTTCAATTACCTTTCAAATGATTCAATCTCCTCGCAGTTAAGAAGTATATATGTGTGGGCACTATGTGCGTCTTCAGAACTTGACCACCAAACTTCTTTTAGTTTTCCACCAAGCCGTCCAATCTGAGTAAATATGTCTGGAACATCTTCAACAATATATGTCGGCATAACACCACCATCATCATATCTGCTCGTATTCTTTTTTTTGGTCCGGACTTGTGACGCAAAGTAGTAGGACGTAAAGTGAGATGTTTCCTCATTCAAACTCCCAGCAACTATTGAACCTTCCACCCTTGCCAGATTTTTTGCTTTGCCTTTCAAATATTTCATAGCTCTTTCGTAAGGATACATCCATCCATTATGAACAGGTCCACGTAGCATTGCCTCATACGGAAGGTGGATAACCAGATGTTCCATGACGTCAAAAAAGGACGAAGGAAAAATTTTCTCCAAATTACACATCAAGATCCGGATATTCGCATCAAGTTGTGTGATGACGTCTACAGTTAAGGTGCGTGCACTAAGATCTCTGAAAAAAGCTCCGATGCCTACACATAATTTACAATCATAAGTTTTTTCCAACAAGAAAAAAGAATAACTTTAATTATTTGTTACCTGCAAGTGCTTCGTGAACCTCTTTTGGAACCAACTCCGCAAGTGCAAATGGCAGAAGTCGTTGCATAAAAACATGACAGTCATGACTCTTCATTCCTGAAAACTTTTGTCCCTGATGATCAACACATCTTGATAGATTTAAAACATATACATCAGAAAACTTCACATCTGACGCCACCCACTTGAACAATGCAGCTTTTGCTTGTGCTGACAATCTGAAAATGGGAACTGGAATTCTCCCGTCGTTCATAATATGCAGTTCAATCCGAGAACATAATGCAGGTAAATCCAACCTTGAGTTCTTGTTATCTTTTGTCTTCCCAGGGACGTTCAACAACGTATTCATGATGTTGTCAAAGAAGTTCTTCTCTATATGCATCACGTCCAGATTGTGGCGCAGCAGCAGATCTTTCCAATATGGAAGTTCCCAAAATATACTCTTCTTGTGCCAATTATGCTGAGTCCCGTAACCATTAGGCATATTCGGAGGATTATGCCAATTACCGCCTTTGACAACTGTGCTTTGTCCACCATAGTAATCAATATCTTTCTCGATTTCCTCTCCAGATAAATATGGTGGAGCGGTGTCCCTTACTATCATTTTTGACCGAAAGTGTTTCTTGTTCCTTCGGTACGGATGGTTAATGGGAAGAAATCTCCGATGACAATCAAACCAGGACGTCTTCCTACCATGCTTCAACTGAAATGCGTCTGTGCTTCCCATACAATATGGACAAGATAGCCTCCCATGCGTCGTCTAGCCCGACAACATCCCATATGCAGGAAAATCACTAATAGTCCACAGTAGAACTGCTCGCATTGTAAAGTTTGTTCTCGTTGAACAATCATATGTATGCACGCCTGTTGACCACAATTCCTTCAATTCTTCAATCAAAGGTTGTAGAAAAACATCAAGGGATCTTTTGGGATGTTTGGGTCCAGGTATCAATATACTCATGAAAAACAATTCTTTTTCCATACACATCTCTGGTGGAAGGTTGTATGGCGTCAAGAAGACTGGCCAGAGAGAGTATTGTCTTCCAGACATTCCAAATGGACTAAAGCCATCTGTGCAGAGCCCAAGATAAACGTTGCGGGGGTTGCTTGCAAAATCAGGATAGACATTATTCAAATGTTTCCACGCTTTGGCATCAGAGGGATGATTGATCTCTCCTTCCTTCTGATCATGTTCTGCATGCCATCTCATCGACGCTGCCGTCTTTTCAGATTGATATAATCTCTTGAGTCTATCCTTGATTGGTAAGTACCACATCCGCTGGTACGGCACCCTATTTCGTCCACGTCCTTGCGGTTTATATCTTGGCTTCTTGCAAAATCTACACTCTAACAATTCTGCATCTTTTCCCCAGTATATCATACAGTTGTCTTTACACACATCAATCATCTCCGAAGGTAAACCAAGACTATGAACAAGTTTCTGAATCTCATAATAAGATTCAACACACAAGTTATCTTCAGGCAAATACTCTTTAAACAACTCAGCCCATGCATCCATACAAACTTCAGGTAAGTTATGATCAGTTTTGATATTCATCATCCTAGCTGCCAAAGATAATTTAGAAAGACCTTCTCTACAACCTTCATAGATTGGCTCATTTGCTGCTGCTAGCATTTCATAAAATCTTTTTGCATCTAAATTAGGCCCCTCTACATTTTCAACCTCCTCTATTACTGATGTTGTTTCACGAAATGCATCAGTAACCATATCATGCATTCTATCATGATCTAACATATGATTTTCTTGAATAATACTTTCAGAAGGCAAATGTGGTTCATCTTTGTTACGAACATTTTCAACATGATTACTACCACTAGCTTCATTCCTATTATCACCCTCTCCATGGTTAAACCAAATATAGTAATGTGGAGTAAATCCTCTATTTACTATATGTTTCCAAACGGTTTCACTAGCAGCAAACTTCGTATTTTTGCACTTACGACATGGACAGAACATTTTACCCGTTTCCTTTGTGAGAGGCGTCTGTCTAGCCTGGTACATGAATATCTCTACTCTGTTCAGAAATTCGTCTGTTACTTTTCCTGTTGAATCTTTATGCGCATACATCCAACTCCGAAGCGCATAAATATTTTCGGACATTTTTTTAACTATTTCCCGTTTTTTTTTTGCTCTTTTTGTTTTTTTTTTGTGCATCTTAAGAATGAGGGAGGAGATCATATTTATAGAGAAATTTCGATTTTGGTACGTACAATGTTACAACTAATTTACGTTTAAATTATAACTTAACTACCAAAGTGCAACTTTGTTCTCGTAAATCAGTTGTTAATTAGATGTAAACAACTTTTGATGTACCTAAGTTGTAATATTACAACTAATTTATGACTCCTTTAGTCGTTAATTAGATGTAAAACATTTAGATGTAAGTTAGTCGTAGTGGTACATCTAATTTACGACAACATAAAATTTTAGTCGTAAATTAGATGTAACTTTACGACTAAAGTACGACTCGGAGATTTAGATGTAACTTTACGTCGACATTACGAATAATGTTGACTTCGTCGTAACTTAGTCGTAAAGCAGTCCGTAATTTACGACCACCTTTTTGTAGTCGTAAAGTTTGGTCGTTAGGCATGCGTTTTCTTGTCGTGAATTTCAGTCAACTCATGATAAGTAAAACGATGCCCAATTGTAGCCATTGACCCAGCAAGTTCCGCCGCGGTGATTTGACAATCGCCATACCGAAAATCTCCATGACCATTTATGACTGCAAGTCTGCAATGTTTAGCCATCTAATTTTAAATGAAAAGCCACGCAAATTGGAAGACTCTTTGAATCAAACAGAAAACTGTGTGGTGTAAATTCTGTCTTTTTAAACTCAAACCTGAGACTGAAGTTTCAACGGAAGGGAAGAATAAAAGATTCAGAAGAGCAGGCCCTACCTTTTCGGATGAAGATTAGTTGAAGTCTAATTAGCATCCGGTTCTGGGAGGATATGGGACCAGGTCACCGAAAAAAAAAATGGTGGGAGGGATTGCTGCGATGATGAGTTAAGAGACTTTAAGAGTCACACCAATATGAGTATATGTGGTGGAAGAGTGATGAATATATATGGCAGCCGTGAAAATCTGGAGCATCATATACATAGTGGAGGAATACGTGAAGAGTGAATCGTCATCCAGAGATTACAAACAATTAGGAATGCAAATCATTGATTGATCAGGAAGGATCAAAGTACCGCTAAAACTCTGAAATTGGAAAGTACAGAAGTGGAAGAGTTAGCCGGAAAAGTTTGTCGACAGAGTGGGGTTGGACTGAATTATTATTTAAATAAAGCCCACAGAAAAATGCCCATTATAACTCAATTTAATTGACGTGGCAAAAAAACAATCTTTGATTGACTTGAATTTTTAATCCAACGTGGACACTCTAAAGGAGCTTGGTATTATCCTTTTAGTAGTGTTATAGATGATTTAATGTAATTTTCTTGTCAATATTTTTACGAGATTTTATAAAATAATGTATACCGAAATATCTATATGCATTAAATATATTTTAGATTTATATATATGAAAGATAAATGTTCTACATTGAAACTTTGTGACCTCATTAACAAAAATGATTACTATAAATATATCATTCTCTTTTGCTTAAGTAAAATCAAACGGGTCCAAGTAAAATCAAAGCCTATCTTTTTGATTGGGTTTAAAATAAAAATTTCATTATTATTCGACCATTAATCAGTAATAACGTTTAGTTATGTTAAATTGACCGTTTAAATCTTTATTGATTTATTATGTCGAGTAGCAGAAAACGCGGTGGGTGATCTCCTTTAGCGTTTTGTTTTGCTGCAAAGCCGGTATATCAGCCAATTTTTTTAAGTTCAAATAGGAGAATATTGTAACCATGTAAAAAATATGAGCAACTCTCTAAAACGTTAAATTCCAAATGCTTTTCTGCATTTTGAATTAAATTTTAATAATATATAAAAACATAAAATTACAAATGTTTGACAAATTTTATTAATATACAAGGCATGATTTTTTTCTAATAATAAATTTCTAAAAATATATTTATTTTAGGAAAAATTACAACAAAATAGGATTATTCTCCGCATAATAAATCAATATACTATAATCAAATCTTTCAAACATATATCTTCTCATATCAAAAATATTATTAGGGGTGTATTCAACTAAGAGTTTTAGGTGATTTGTATTAAAATGACAAATTCACTGTTATTCAAACATGAATTTTAAAAACCCATTTAAAATCCATTGTTTGTTACTGAACTTAACATTTTGTAGAGTACTCTAAAATCCACTGTTATTGAAAATATTTTACGTTGTGGAGTTTTAAAGTTTTCAGGTGATTTTAGGATGTTTGGGTGGAGTTTCTTAGTTAGAAAAAATAAAACTTAAATCCCATCATTTTAGGTGATATACTAAAGTGGTTTAACAAAAATCACCTAAACCTCTACGACTTATAAAAATCATCTAAAACTTCATCAAAAATCAAATCACCTCAAATGTTATATTGAATACAACCTCCTTAACTAAAAATATTATCTATCTTATTAGAACAGAAGTACAAATATAGAATACCCTTTAATTTTCAGTGTTATTTACAATTACATGCCACTGAGAATTAAATTGAATTTTCTATTTTAATGCTTGTCTTTTTCAGTTATATTAATGTGTTTCTTTTTCTTTTCTATTTTAATGCTTGTCTTTTTCAGTTAAATTAATGTGTTTTTTTTACTTTCCTATTTTAATGTTTGTCTTTTTAGTTAGATTAATATATTTTGTTTTTTATTCTTCAACAATTAATGGTATTTTAAAGTTTTTTTGTCAACTTAAAGTTGTCTAAACTATTTGAAAATATAAAAATAGTCAAAAGTAAACATATAAAGTAGATAAACAATAATCAAACACCAAAAATATTTAAAATATATATTTATTCTCCATCCAAATATTGAAGTTTAACCTGTTTTTTAATTTTTAATTTATGTATTTTGGCTTACATTACTCAAATTTATATGTTTTGAGAAATTTAAAATATATATAAATTTTGAAAAATTTAAAATAATTCAAACGGGTTATCCGTATTCGAACTGAACCTTCAAATACCCGAATCAAACCGAAACTAAAATTTATAAATATTTGAATGTTGCTGAAATCTTTAAACTCGGGAATCTCAAACCCAAATAGATTTTAACCGAATCAGTGGGTATCCAAATACACATCCCTAACATAGTCAATATAAAACGATCAAGTATTACAAATATATTATTTAATATAAATAAATAAAAACTAAAATTTAATACCTGTGCGGTCGCACGGGTCAAGATCTAGTAGATCTTAATTTGACAACCAAGATAATTTGAATACCTGATATATTCTCCTATATTAATTGTTTCCACGAAATAAATTAGAGTAATTGCGGTAGATTATCAAGTTTAACAAGAATAAAATCATGTATGGTAACAACTAGATTTAGAAAAAAACTAACATAATGCCGTGGGTAAAGGGCAAATCAAACACATTGTTTCATATAAATAAATGTCTTATCCCATAGCTTTTTTACAACCAAAGTCGACCTACGTAAATAATAATATATTTTAATTTACATAATCAATATAATTAAATCAGGATCCTTTTTATAGATTTGCCCTTGATTTTCTTTTGTATATTACTTTTTGTGCCATCAGATTTGTCTTAAAAATTAAAACTCATTAAGGATAGTTTAGGAAATGAAAATAAGACCATCTAAACTACCTAATAACATGCTAATTCATTTGTATTAATTATTATATAGATAATTGCATCTAAATTTATTAAAGGAGACTTCAATTACGTAACATTATTATAGGAACAAATTCTTGTGTTACCTTTTGTCAAAAAAAAAAATTGTGTTACTCGCAATTAAGACGACTTGATCCATGTTATTTGTAAAGTCAGGACCCACTTCTTTTATTGATGTAACTGAATAACTTACCCCAAATTATATATTTATATCTTATCAAGTTCTTTTCTTTTCTTTTTTATTGACTTAATAAATTTTAATATTCATATCCTAAATCCCACAAAAAATATCTATTTCAGATATATATAACACTAATCATTAATCTAATATATTTTTAAAAATTCAAATAATTTTATTTGTTATAATCAAGCATGAAAGTTATCAGAAAATACACTTCAAATATATAACTTAAAAAGGTTTTAATAATTTTATTTCCTATAATTTTTAAATACTATATCCGAAAACACAAACATGAATATTAAAAATTCTCTATAGCATGGAAAACATATTCAAAATAACTAAATGTGCCTAATATACAGAAAAATATTTTGGTTATTTTGGACACCGGATCGGTCAGATAAGACATAGATCCAACGTAGACTAGCAGGTCCAAAAAGTACCCAATAGATACTTTGTTTTGGATCCGGACAAATAGTCGGACCAAACTCCAACCTGATTTTTGGGTCAGTTCCAATCCAGTTTTTTTAGTCTGTATAAAATATACATTCCTAAAAGAAAATTACATAAAAATGTACATATAAAGTTTACAACAATCAATATAATTAAATCAGGATCTTTTTTATAGATTTGCCCTTGATTTTCTTTGGTATATTACTTTTTGTGCCATCAGATTTGTCTTAAAAATTAAAATATACATTCCTAAAAGAAAATTACATAAAAATGTACATATAAAGTCCCAAATAAACTAATTTATATATTATATAATTAAAAAATTGATATAATACACTTTATAACATAATAATGTACAACAATCAAAAACACTATTTAAAATCAATTTTCTTTATAATCCAAAATAACCCGAGATTAATTAGTTTATATTTTATTAACACTGTGAACCAAACAAAACCGCAAAATGAAAAAAAAATTATGAAACCGGATTTATAAACCACTAAAGAGTATATATATACACACACTAAAGATCAACTCATCCGAAAACAAACATACATGTCTAAACATATTTGAGAATAATCTAAAAATAAAGAAAATAAATTAAACCAAAAATATACCCGCCCTTTCTAAGGGCAGGTCACTATCTAGTTACTAATTAAGATATAATATATTTGAACTTCTCTAGTGTTTACTTTAGTACATTCAAGATACAACTTGAACAACACAATATAAATTAAGGACAAGACTTAGGTTCACCCCCTATAACCAATCAAAGTGCCATGTAGATAATTAAATAAAAAAATATTACATTATTTAATAATACTTAAAAAAATAACGTCAATTTTAATGACGTTAACTAAACCCTAAACCATAAAT
Organism: Raphanus raphanistrum subsp. raphanistrum; assembly: GCA_019706035.1. Taxonomy (NCBI): domain Eukaryota; kingdom Viridiplantae; phylum Streptophyta; class Magnoliopsida; order Brassicales; family Brassicaceae; genus Raphanus; species Raphanus raphanistrum. Next base: position 8,817,215 of record CM033985.1, on the reverse strand, counting down.
CTTAAATTCTTAACCAAAACCTATACCCTAAATCCAAATTTTATACCCTAAACTCAAACCATATATCCAAAACCCAAATTCTAAACCAGAAATCCAAACCATGTACCCTAAAACCCATCATATATCCTATACCCTAAACAAAAATCCTATACCCTAAACTCAAACCATATACCCTAAACCCAAATCTTATACCCTAAACTCAAACCGTAAACTCTAAATCCAAATCCTTAAGTTCAGGGTTTGGGTTTAAGGTCTAGAATTTAAGTTTAAAATATACGGTTTGAGTTTAGGATATAGGATTTGAGTTTAGAGTATAAGATATACGATGGATTTAGGGTATAGGATTTAGGATTTATGGTTTAGAATTTAAGTTTAGGGTATATGATTTGGGTTTAGGGTAGAAAATTTGGGTTTAGGGTATATATTTGGGTTTAGGGTATATATTTGGGTTTAAAATTTAAGATTTAGGGTTTAGTTAGCATCATTAAAATTGACGTTATTTTTCTTTTTAACTATTTTTAATAATTTAATATTTTTATTTAATTATCTACATGACATTTTGATTAGTTTTAGTGGGAGATGTGAATTTAAAGGTTCACCATAGAGGGTGAACCTAAGTCTTTATGTCTTTTCATTTATTCTAACAGGCATTTTGTGATTATATTTAACTTGGGCAAAAATATGTATTTATTTGAAGAAAAAATTATTCTCACATACATTTAATGTCTTTTCATTTACTCTAACATATACTTTGTGCTTGTCACACTTTTTTGTGTGGTGAATGACGAATATACCTTTCAACCATCTCTCTTTCTCATTCCTTTATCTGCATAAAGATATATGAGAAATACTTGGGTTCATCCTTAGAGTGAACTTTTAGGTTCACCCAACCAATAGAATTTCGTTATTTCATATTTATTATCTTTTAAAAAAGGAATCAGAATATTTTCAAGTTTTATTATGTTTTTTAAATAAAAAATAGAAAATAATAGTAGTCGCAAAAAAAGTTTTATATTTAAAATACCGTCAGCAAAACACTAAACCCTAAACCCTAAATTATAAACCCTAAATCCTTGGTAAACCCTAAACCTTTGGATAAATCTTAAATCTTTGGATTTGTTTAAAAAAATATTTTTAACACAGTCAGTAAAACACTAAACCCTAAATCCTAAATACTAAACCCTAAATTCTAAACCCGTGGATAGATCCAAAATTCTAGGATTTAGAATTTATCCAAGTGTTTGGGATTTACCAAGGGTTTAGGATTTATCCAAGAGTTTAGAGATTATGATTTAGAGTTTATGGTTTAGGTTTTGGTTGACGGTATTAAAAATATAAATTTTTAAAAATGTGTTTTTGTTTGCAATTAATATTATTTTTTATTTATTTTTATTTTTAGTTTAAAATAGAATATAATTTTTATTTCCATTTTTAAAGATACTGAATATGAAATAACGAAATTTTATTGGTTGGATGAACCTAAAGGTTCACTCTAGGGGTGAACCTAAAGGTTTACTCTAGGGGTGAACCTAAAAATTTCTCAAGATATATCAGATTTTATTTTTTTCTTCTCTTTTCCAATCCTACTTAGAAACCGAGAAAGTACAAAACTTTACTCTTTCTTGATTTTTTTTCCTCTTTTGATTATGTTGTTCTCTTGATATATATACCTATGTATTGTTAAAAATCTAAGATCGAAACTCATTCCTCTTTCTTTATCGATCTACTTAATCCTCTTCCCTGATGAGATATGGAGAGTTTGGTGAAGTAGCAGAGAGACATAAGTTCCGACGAATCATCTTCGGTGATTAAAGCAATTATCCGTTAACGAGGTTTGAATTGGACGGAAGCTAAAAACGGCGAGATTTCAAAGCTTGAGCGGAGATCTGGGATTATGGTAGAGATGCAGAGGTGATGTGAGTTTTGAAGCTTGATGCAGAGGGGATCACTACAAGAAAAATGCTCATTATTAGCGCGGATTATATGCTATGATAGAGCTTTGATAGCTCATTTACAACTGCTGTGTATACGGCAGCCATCATAGATACCCCTTCTATGATAGCATTTTTTAAAATGCTACAAAACATGCAAATACGATAGCAATACTCGAATGCTGTTATTAACATAACTATAGCACTATTATTTTACTACAAATTGATTACGATTCATATATTCATGCTATGATATGTCACTCTATAATAATATAAAATTAATTATAATTAAAATAGAATAATTGGAAATTAAATCTATTTTTCATAATTGAAAATAAAATAAATTTTATTTAAATTAAAATTGATTTACAAATTTGTTCCGGTTTACAAAACTAAACCAGAAATTAAAAAATAAAATCAAACCACTACAATTTCCCTATCTTGGTTTACACTAAACCAGACTAAAAAAACCTAAACCTAAAAACTTCAGCCGCCTCCATATTCTGTCTTCTCCAGCCTCTTCTCTCGGACCTCCTCTTTTTGCTCCGGATCTGGTCTCTCCGGTTGCCTCCGAAAATGTCTCTGGTTGCCTCAGACGCTGTCTCCGGTAAACTCCGCGATGTCTCCGGCAAACCTCTTCTTCGTTTTCTGGATCTGTACGACACAAGCTCCACCTTTGTATCCTTGTCCCTGAAACACAAATCTAGATTCAGATTCAAATATAAAAACATAATAGGATGAGGATAAATCAGTAAAGGGAGACACATAGATGAGATTCGAGTTTATTCCTTCTCAGATCTTATAGTTTTCTTCCTGCATCGTCTTCTTCACCGTCTATCTCATAAACCACCCCCGTCAAGCGTCTTCTCCGTGACACCATTTGTCTTAGCCATGTCTTCTTCACTGTCAAGATCTTTTATCCACCGCCATCACGTTTCTGCTCCGTCATCTTCACCGTCAAAACAAACAAAACAAATCAATGAGAAATAGCAGAGGTGAAAGCAGAGAAGAGGAAGACAAGGAGAGGTGGCCATCTGGTGATGTTACAAACAGAGAAGCGATGAGTCGATTATACAGAGAATGAGATAGAACCTAAGAAGAAAAATCAGAGGAAGGAGAGAGGAAAAGAGAAAAAAAGAAGAAAGAAACACAAATGATTGTGTCCATTGGATGGATGTTACAATCAACGGTTGAGAGTAGTTTCAGATCAGATTGTCCAATAAGAAAGCAGGACGCGGATAGAGAAACGAGTGACTGTGAGCCTTTGATCAAATTCAATCCAATGGCTTTTTCTTTTTCTTTTTTCTTGGCCAAAATCAATTGCCTTTCATTATCACTAGTTATTATAAAAATTATCTATATTTAAATAATTTGAAGTATGTGGTTTATAGTTAAGATATGTAATTAAGTATATGATTTGAAATTAAGTTTTGAAACTATTGAGTTTATAGTTTTATATTTAAGATTTGGTATTTCATATAAATTTGAAAATGAAGTTTGAAACTATTAAGTTTGTAGAGTGGATGTTATAATATAGGTTTGTAAGTTTAGGGTATAGTGTGTTTAAAGTGATGAAGGTTATGTATATATAAATGGTATGAAGTTAATTTTTTAAAATCTGAAAGTTGAAAATAAGTGTTGGATATTAGGTAAAGTTAAATTAGGTAGATTTAAATTAGATATATCAATTTGTAGGCATATTTAAATTTAGGGTATATGTTTAGGATTTAGGGTATGAGAACGACATAGCCACCAAAAATAGTGGCTATACCGTGGCTAACACTCTAGCCACATAAGTAGTGTGATTTAGATTTATGATTTTAAGATTTGAATATTAGAATATGAGATTTATGGTATGATTTAAGATTTTGGATTAGAGTATGAAAATATTATATATGAATACTAGGTTTAAGATTTGTAGTTAAATTTTAAAAATTTCAGTTTTGAAGTTTATATTTAGAGTATTGTGTATAGTAAAATTTAGTGTATATGGAATATAAAGTTTTGAGCAAGGCGATTTGGGTTGAAGATAAGATAAAGGAATTTGGGTTGAAGATAAGATATAAAAGTAAAGTTTAGTGTTTTAAATTTTAAAATATAAGATTTGATGTTTAGATTTATGATATGGGATATATGGTTTATGTTTATAGTTTAAGGTTTAGAATATAGTATTTAGGGTTCAAATTATGATTTGAAATTAAATTATGAATTTAAATTTAAGATTTAAGTTAAATTATGGAAAAAAGAATAGAGTTTGAAGGTCTATATTTAGGGTTTAGGTATTTGATAATTTGTTTTGTAAATATTTTTTCTTACTTATATCTTATTTCAAAATTTATATTTTTTACTTTGTAATTTAAGTTTAAAGTTTTATTTTTGAATATAATAAATTGATATTTATAAAATCTTATTTCAAAATTTATATTTAGCATTATAAAAATGCTATTATAAGTCTTTCATAGTTTTATTAAGCCGCTTAAATAATATCTTTGGCACTCAAATCTAAATTCCCGCTAAGTGTTGGTGAAACCGGTGATTTTATTTTCCCGCTCATGTAATTCTTAAAATAGAATTAATTAAGTGTTATTTTAGGTTTTTCTCTACCATAGTGTTTATCTAATGCTATTATATAATACGGAAATTTTCAAGTCATCTATGATAACAGTTCAGTAAAACGAGCTATTACAATGTGCTATCAATGTATATTTTTTTGTAGTGGATACAGTGACGAGGCTCAGTTCCATGGAAAAAGTGGTGGCGATGGAGGATGTGGTTGTGGATACCTCAATGGAGGCGGTTGTGGATATGGGGGAGGCTGTGGTGGAAGATTGTGGAGGTGGTTGTGGTGGATTCCGTGGCGGTGGATGCCGTGGCAGTGGATGTAGATATGGAGGTGGAAGATGTGAGGGTGGAAACAATGGTTATGGAGGTGGATACTGGAGAGGAGGAGATGTTGTGGATACGGTGAAGGTAAAATATGTGAGAGGTTGGGGATACATAGGTGGTGAAGGCGGAAGGTACGAAGGAAATTGTGATGTTGGTGTTTGGCAATTAAATTTAGGTTTGAGACATGATTGGTTTCAATAATTATTTTGTTTCATATATGTTAGAAATTGAAATAAAAATAAATAAAAATATAAAGGGAACTACAAAAAAAAGACAAAAAGTATAAAGTAAATATAAAAGGTAATTCAGTTGGTCCCCACACCAACTAACACAAAACAGAAAAAGCATTTCCATTTTGCTCTCTCTTATCCCGTGAAGGGTATTTCCGTCTCACTTCAGCCTTTCATAGAAAAAAATGTCTCTCCAGCAGAAAGTACTTTAAAAGGTAATGAAAGAGAAAAAATGTCATAGAAGGTAATGCACTTTTATTTGGAATAAATTCCGACTGATATATTATATTCCTATATTACAGTAACTTAATACCAAATGTAGTTAGAATATGAAAAAACAGATTTACATCAATTAATGACTACATATTTTTCAAATCTTATATGATTTAAAATCACCATTAATATCGGAACCTCTCTAACTAGATGATTTTATTTATAAACTAGAAGATTTTAGGGTAAATTAGGAAATATGACACTTTGAACTAGGATTTGTCACGAAAACGTAAAAAGAGAAAGGAAAAAAATAAATAAATACGGTTATCGGATATTATCATATTACTTTACCCTCTTTTACCTTCTCTTTTCCGCTGAAACCTCGTCATTCTATCAATGGTGATTTAGGGTTCTTGGAATAAATTCTTGTTCTTCATCGGTTTCGTTGGATCTTTACCGATTAGAATATTTTTAAATCGGTGAAAAACGCAGATAGGTATAAAAATTAAACTTTTGATGATATTTGGTTCGAAATCGTGTTTTAAACATATACTTCAACGTCTAGATGTTAAATCCAAGTGATATGGTGATGAAATCGGCGAAAAACGAGTGAAAAATTAATAGTGGCCGCAAGTGTTAGACACAGAAAAAAATCAGGTATGTGGAGAAGATGATTGCCAAATGACATTCTAACCCTTGCTTTAAATAACTGAGTAAAAATAAGGCTTAATCGCGTGAACTAAGGGTCGAACCCAGAACCTGACGTGAAACCACACCCACAATAACCATTTCAGCTACCAGAATTAATTGTACACTACCAAAATCACAAATATAGTCATAAATTAGAAATTTTTAATTTATACTGTATATAGAAAATTAATAAAATTAAAATAAATCCTCGATTAATCCTCAACCAATATAACTTAAAAAATCTCCAAGTAGAATATAACTTAATTCTAGGTGAAATATTTATATAAACTATACTATATAATTAATATACCAATCTAATCTACTAAAACATGAGTATATTTTGTACTTAACCCTGAGATTTCCACAAAAAATATGTCCATATACCATTGTATTTAAATTTAATTAAAACTTATGGAAACTAATTATAACTACCGAGCTTTTTATACTGTTTTCCTTAAGTAAATATAAATTAGCATGTACGTAATGATAGTGTAGGCATACGTTGTCAATCTCTTTTATTTTACCTATAATCTGAAATGATATTTAACATCTACTTGTGGAATATTAGACACCACATCTATACTATTAAAGTAAAATACCTAATAGCTTTTTGCCACTGTCTTTTTGAGTTATTTACGACCAAATGCCATTACCTTTTTTTCTTTCTTTTTACATTAATGTCGCCAATATATTATGACCAATCAGAATGCTTCTATGAAAAAGGCCTATCAGACCAATTTAAGCCCACTGCCGAATAAATCCATACATTTTTAAAATCCAAACAGAAATAATCGTGAATCTCATCGAATTCATCTTCATGATCATGACATATACCATGAAAACCCCATCAAATCATCTTCTTCTTTTGCCAAACTCTATCCCCTGAAATGAAAACAACAATTTTAATGAATATAACGTATAGATAAGCTTATTTGAATAATACATGAAACCTACATATACATTATATTTTGATATTTGAAACCAAAAATATTAAAATAAATATATTTGACCACAAGTTACTATGGTATATTTCCAATTTCTTAAAGCAATATATATTTAGAAATCAATTTATTTTTAAAACAACCAATAATCTAAATTTATATTAATTTTTATATATAGTTTGGATACTATAAATTGCAAAACCATAAACCATTCACAACACTTATAAACTGTGTTTATAAATTACCTGTCAAAATTAACAAAGGTATCAGAAGAATAATAGAGAAGGAAACTACTTTTTTTTTCTTTTATACATGCTTTTTTCTTCTTTGATTACGATTTTTTAATTAAAGGAATGTCATATGTACCTCATTGTCAAATTAAGGATATAAAGAGTTTTCAATTCTTAAAATAGGAATAAGCAAACGACAAAAAAGGAGAAAAACATAAATTTAATGAATACTACATAATTGACGTAAACCTCAAATTTTGTATTCATTGAAATTGGTTAATGGTTTATAAGTTTACGACTGATTCAACCATAACTTTTCGAAAATTTGCTTAAAAAACAACTTATCTTAACTATTTATCAATATTATTTAAACACAAATGACTTTTTTGAGGTGCCCTTCTGTTTTGAATATATTTACATGTCATTGCCACTAGTTTTAATTTTAGCAATAGTTTTATGTAATTTTCGATGAAAAAGAAAAATGCCTTTTAGAATTGTTTTTTTGGTCAAAACCTTTTGGAATGTTTAGACGGAAAAAAATAGACAGACTTTTCTTTACAAAGATTTTTTTTTCCTTTTTGGTGTTTATAGTTTGATCACTGATCGAGTTGCTCTTCCATTTTCCGGATTAGATCTTCTCTTTACAATATTTGTTGTGTTTTTCATCCCAAAACAGAATTCTTCTTAACGTTTCTGTCTTTTATATCTGTTTTTTTTGTTGAATCCTAATAAAATCCAAGTTTTTTTAATCGTTTGTTCAAATTTCTACTCTCTTTTCATTGGTGTATAGTGTATTTGGTTAGCATGAAATCATCATATCCCAAATGCTCCCGTGGATTTTTTTCTCATAGTTATTTATCCTCAACCTTTACTCTCCGAAGAAATCAATCTTTGCCTCTAAGTTTGGGTACAATATTTTTAAGAGATGAAGTCCTGACTTTTGTAAGTCTGTTTTACTGATTTGGTTCAGTTTATGAAAAGTCAAAGCTTGCTCTAACATGTGTTTTGATGACGACTGTCACATCCAGCGATGAAGGTGAAGATTTCCTTGGTGGCAGAGGGATAAAGAGAGCGCAATAATCAAATGGAATCAAACTGTAGGTTGAATTGCAGCTCCGGAATTGTTTCATCTGGTCATCGGAGAATGAGGCGGTGAATTTCCCGGTTACTGCACAATTTACTCTCTTTGAGTCAACAGGTAGCCTCCATTAAACTTTATTCAAAGACAAGTGGGATAAGAAGGTGGCTTTCATATGTTTACCCTAATTATGTAATGGGCTTAAAAATGGATTAATCTTTGTAATGAGTTTAAGTTTGAATTCCATTTTTAATGTTGGGTTTATAGCTTTAGGGTGTAACTGGTGACCAAGTAATGAAAATGAATAATGCATTCCTTAATGTTCCTAACAAATTTTACCATTTATAAGAAATAGTCATTCCTTTCCATTCTTTTTTTTTGACAACAATAAACTATTCTGTCGTGATTCTACCGGTTCAGAAAGCCAAACCGGAGGTATCGAGTCAACATATATCATAGCTGATGGTGAACTCCTTGTCCCATGAGTAAGCTTGTCCGCCATTGTGTTTTGTGCCCTTGGAATATGTCGGATCTTGAAATTAGGGAAGAAAGTCTTAATTCGGCGAAATTTCTCCATATGCGTAGTAAATGCTGGCCATTCTTCGGGTGAGGACACCATCTTCACCAATTGAGAACAATCCGTCGCAAAAACCAAATCTAAGAACTGCAAGGTCTTCATGCACTCCATTGCCCAAATCAGCGCTTCACATTCTGCGTGTAAAGGAGGTAGGCTACGTCGGAGATTCATTGCCCCCATCATCTTGTCCTCTGAATCTATCGTTCGGCAATACCACCCCTGTCCAATAAATACATCATGTTCCTTCCAAGATCCATCGACATAACATACCCTGGTTGATCCCTCAAAGTTTGCCAATCGGTGGGTAACTGAACATTTCCACGAATGTCCGGTATCAATAATTGAGCCTCTGTCCATAGTATTTTCCATGAGTGTCTGGTATCAATAAAATATTCTGATATAAAATTTAAATTTCTTAACTAAAATAATATAGGGGTGGATCACCTTTTAATAAACATATTTGGAACTATAATTTCTATCAAAATAAATTTGTTAAAGAAAAATAATTTAGCATTGTTGTTGTTTATTTCTAGAGCTTGATCCGTGACCATATAAATAATTACTTTCATTTTAAATTTTATTTGTACTAATGCTATAATACACGAGAAATTCTTGGGTTCACCCCTAGAGTGAACCTTTAGGTTCACCCAACCAATAGGATTTCGTTATTTGATAATCAGTATCTTTTAAAAAAGTAAACAAAATATTGTCAAATTATATTATATTTTTAAACTAACAAATAAAATAAATAAAAATAATATTAATTTCAAACAAAAACACATTTAAAAAAAAATTAATACCGTCAGCCAACTCTAAATCCTAAACCCTAAACTCTTGGGTAAACCCTAAACCCTTGGGTAAATCCCAAACACTTGAATAAATTCTAAATCCTAGAGATTAGGATTTATCCACGGGTTTAGAATTTAGCAAAGGGTTTAGGGTTTAGTATTTAGGGTTTAGGGTTTAGTGTTTTGCTAACTGTGTTAAAAATATTTTTTTTTAAAAAAAATCAAAGATTTAGGATTTATCCAAGGGTTTAGGGTTTACCAAGGATTTAGGGTTTATGACTTAGGGTTTAGGATTTAGTATTTCGTTGACGGTATTTTAAATATAAATTTTTATTGCAACTAATATTATTTTCTATTTATTTTTTTATTTTAAAAACCTAAAAAAACTTGACAATATTTTATTTCCTTTTTTAAAAGATACTGAATATGAAATAACGAAATCCTATTGGTTGGGTGAACCTAAAAGTTCACTCTAGGGGTGAACCCAAGTATTTCTCATAATACACACACACACATATATATATATATATATGTAAATTAAAATATATTATATAATTATTAATAGAACATTGTAAAACATAACAATTTTATTTATTACGTTGAATAATTATATTTTGTGATTTTGATCGTCTATTATAAACACAATGTAACATATAAACAAAACCAATATTTATAACTAATTAGACTTATATTAGGAAACCATTATACTAATAATATATGAATAAATTATTTTATATTTTATTTATATGTTATATAAATTGATTATAATGTGTGATTTATTATTTTATTATTTATACTAATAAATATTAAAAATATTTAATATGTTAGAACGAAGTATATTGGAAAATCTATTTTTGTAAAGATTTGATTAAGAAAATATATTATTTAAATTAAGAAATACATTAAATGTTTAAATTTATTATTTAAATTGGAAAAAGACAAGCATACTTAAATATATGTTCAATAAATACAACTATAATTAAGGAAAATGCATTTATAAATCAGAAAAGACAACTATAATTAAAGGAAATTAATTTATTACTTTAGTGGCATTCTAATGTAAATAACTTCAAAAACTTAGGGATATTTTCAAAGAGGCAATTCCTCCCATGCCCCTATATCTCACTCCTCGATCTCTATTAGACAGTTTTCTTCTTTTAATTTTATATGTCTAACGAAAAATTATAAAATTAAATCGGAAACGTGAATATTTTTTATTTGATTTATAGAATTTGATAAAAATATTTAAAAAATAAAAAAAACTGTTTTTTCATATTTTCACGAAAATCATTAAAATAGGGTTAAAAACGTTTTTAAAATATTTTTTTTTTCAAATTTGAAAGGTATAGAAGTTAAATACTTGTCTATGGGTTCACTAATCCATGAGGGGGGTTAGAGTTTAGTTTTGAAGAGGGGAGAAAGATTTGATTAAGGATTTAGTGTTTTGATCAAAAATAGAATTATGAAAAAGGGGTATAGAAGACTATGGGAGCCCATAGGAGATTGTGTGTAGGGAAATAGGGGTACAAGAAAAGTTGACTCATTTTCAAAGTATACTTCTATTTTAATAATATAGATGTTGCATACGAGCAAGTCCATGTCATTGCTGTCCGGTCTGCATTCGCAACCTATAGAACACACACATGGGAATGTCATTTGATGAGATTCTATTACAGAACAAGATCAGAGAGGGAGTTATTTTTACCTCTGTAGGCACTCGAATCAGAGAGGCAACAAGTCCACCGATGGCCCCGGCCCCCTGCAGTCTGTTGAATTTGATACAAGGGACAAGATTATTGTTCTTCTTCACCCTCAATACAAGGAACAATCCAACGATCTAAAATCAGAGTTGCTTAATGTATATCTTTCGTTTACTGAAAAATCATTGATCTGATTATTCAGTGACAGCAGAGACTAATTAAAAAAAGGAAAATTTCAACGGCAAAACGTAAAATGAAGAAAAGTCTCTCACCAAGTGAGCAACTGCAATCTTAAATGATCAGGAAAGCTCCCTTCAGCAGTTTCTGCTTTGTGGGTTCATAAACTCCCACAAATAAAGCCGAAGCCCTTCAATGAAACATTATCAAAATAACCAGCATCAAGACAAGACAAGTATAGAATATGATAACATAGAAAAGGGAAAAGGAAGAAAGGAAAAAAAAAATAGGATGAAGTCACAGTACACTTACGGTAAGACAGCAGCGATATTTCCAGCTAATCCGGAATAGAGACCCTTCAACACAATCTTCCCACCTCCACGAGCCGCCTACATTATAAGATCAAAATAGTTAAAACTCTTTGCTTTTTAATAAGACCAAACAATTACAATGAGCTTAGTTCAATACAGTTAAACTCAATGATAACTAAAGGAATGAACAATTTTTAAAGGCAAAATAAACTATGAATGTAACATCGCCAAGGCTATTACTCATCCTTTACTGAGTTGTAACATGGAAGAGGGCTCTGTCTATCCGATTAAATGTTCTTCGTATTCCTAATCTTACATGATGTTTAAGCAAATCATTACACATAATATAGATTGAAAAAACTAATCCTAAACAAACAATCAAAACCTAAATTGAGATTCTCGAACCGGGATCCCAAATTCTGCAGTAGTATTCAATAGATCTTTCTTCAGTCATCCCTTCAGTCAAAACTTCCGACACCTTTAATTGATAACAACCGAAACATGAACGGACAGCACCTGTGCAGATAGAGGAGATAGAGAAACTTTACTCTGTTTTGAAAGGGAATTTTTTTTTTAGTAGACGGAAGGCAAAGTTTTTGCTGTTAGTTTCGCGGAAAAAGATCTGGCCTTCAAGATTTGTTCTGAGTTTCACGTTTGGCAAGTGATTTGTACATGTCTATCACTATAGTTACTCTCAACAAAAATGATGATATTGTTGTAAATCAGATGGTTTAAGGACTGCTCATAACCAGATGGTCGAGGTTATATTTAACCGAGATTATATTAAACCAATCATATGTTAATGTATTGGACCTTTAGTTTATTTCTAAGACATGGCCGACTTCTCTTAATGTTTAAGAGAGTTCCACATTGCTTATGAGACTTGTAATAGACGGCCTAAGCTCCATATATAAGGAGCCTCTTGTCTTTGATATTAAATAACACAATCACTCCTTTCACAAACAAAGCCTATACGGCTCTCTCTCTCTCTCTCTCTCTCTCTCTCTCTCTCTCTCTCTCTCTCTCTCTCTCTCTCTCTCTCTCTCTCTCTCTCTCTCTCTCTCTCTCTCTCTCTCTCTCTCTCTCTCTCTCTCTCTAGTTTGATTTTTTCCAAGCAAGAACACTAGGATTAGAACACGTTATCAGCACGAGACTCTAAACACTAGCTAAAATCCGGCGACCACAAAAACCCTAATTTCGGCCGTAACTTCAAACCGCCATATCTCCCTAACCGTAAGGATCCAGACGGAGAGTAATATATCGAACTGAAGCTCTTGACGTGAAGAATCCAGCGCCGCAGACCACGCAGCAATCCGACTCAGTACGCGCCGTCACCTCCCAGTTCAAGCCGCGCCGTCAAAGATCATCCAAAACCCTAATAGCCGCCAACTCCTTATCTCTCTTAATTTCGATATCTATTGTTCTTAGATCTCATACTAATCCAACTTTGAAACTTTCATTGTTGATTATTCAAGGTTTCTAAAAGATTACTCTTTCTCGCCAAAACAAAAAAAACACATTTTTCATCTAAAACTGTAAAGTTAGTTTTCCACCAAAATCGTATAATTATATTTTTCTGCTGAAAACCGCAAAATCACTTTTCTCGTCAGTTCACAAAATAATTTTTACAATAAAATCCCAAAATTACTTTTTCTTTTTCTTCCCAATCGGCAAAATTATTTTTTTACTGTAAAAGCCGCAGAATCATATTTTTGCATCAAACAAAAAAAAACTTCCATTAAAATCGCATCTCTAATGTATTGATTGTTCCAATTTTTTCCATAACTCTTAAATTGTGCATGTTTCCACAAACTAACGTAGATGTGTGAATTATATATATTCATGGTATGTTTTGACTATCAAGTCGCTACTGTGCCTCATGGATTTTAATTCGGTTCGCTAAGGTCGGTTTTATAGGGTACCTTTTAAGAATCTGAGATTTGGAATAACTTAATTTAATATAATGAAATATTTACTTGGTTTGTCTTTTATTGTTTTTTTTTGTTATCCTCTCAAGATGGTGGCGGCATGCATATTGGTGAAAAAAATAATTGCAAAAGAAAAAATTGCTTTATTAGTACATGAGCTTCTTACAAAATAATAAGTTGGCAATTTAAAAAGGGAGTCACAATTAATGTGAATTCTGTATTTTTGCAAATCCATAGAGGTGAAATACTTTTTACGAATATTAGTGTTTGCTGATCTATAGAAACACATTAAGTTTTACAACAAATTATAAATTATGTTTTCCCGCTGATCTATAAATAGATGGAGATAAAATAAATATATAGTTATTATTTCTTGTTTAAAAAAAAAGATCTTATTTTATTTTATTTTTTAAAAAAACAAAAAAACAAAAAAACAAAAAAACAAAAGATCTTATTAATGAGAAATTATTGGAATAAAGAAATATAGATGTATATATATTTATTTTCCGTTCTTGCCAGGAAGCATGGATGGTACTGGTGGAGCGCATAAATTGTAGCAGTTGCAATAGTGAACATTGTTCCTAACAACACACTCACCTTTAAAGAATCCGGTTTCTTTGGATGACATCTTGCAAAGACTCTCACATTGAGCACGACCATTTAGTCTAGTACACATATCCCGTGGTGCATTTAAAAGTGGACTTCCACGACAATCGCGCTTTAAATCTTTTGGTTTATAAGAATTTATTTTTTCTGTTGAAATAGTGACTTTAAGTGAGAATAGAAGTTGACAAAAATAGAGAATACATAAAAAATTATAAATTGCAAAACCATAAACCATTCACAACACTTAAATTACCTGTCAAAATTAACAAAGGTATCAGAAGAATAATAGAGAAGGAAACTACTTTTTTTTTCTTTTATACATGCTTTTTTCTTCTTTGATTACGATTTTTTAATTAAAGGAATGTCATATGTACCTCATTGTCAAATTAAGGATATAAAGAGTTTTCAATTCTTAAAATAGGAATAAGCAAACGACAAAAAAGGAGAAAAACATAAATTTAATGAATACTACATAATTGACGTAAACCTCAAATTTTGTATTCATTGAAATTGGTTAATGGTTTATAAGTTTACGACTGATTCAACCATAACTTTTCGAAAATTTGCTTAAAAAACAACTTATCTTAACTATTTATCAATATTATTTAAACACAAATGACTTTTTTGAGGTGCCATTCTGTTTTGAATATATTTACATGTCATTGCCACTGGTTTTAATTTTAGCAATAGTTTTATGTAATTTTCGATGAAAAAGAAAAATGCCTTTTAGAATTGTTTTTTTGGTCAAAACCTTTTGGAATGTTTACACGGAAAAAATAGACAGACTTTTCTTTACAAAGATTTTTTTTTCCTTTTTGGTGTTTATAGTTTGATCACTGATCGAGTTGCTCTTCCATTTTCCGGATTAGATCTTCTCTTTACAATATTTGTTGTGTTTTTCATCCCAAAACAGAATTCTTCTTAACGTTTCTGTCTTTTATATCTGTTTTTTTTGTTGAATCCTAATAAAATCCAAGTTTTTTTAATCGTTTGTTCAAATTTCTACTCTCTTTTCATTGGTGTATAGTGTATTTGGTTAGCATGAAATCATCATATCCCAAATGCTCCCGTGGATTTTTTTCTCATAGTTATTTATCCTCAACCTTTACTCTCCGAAGAAATCAATCTTTGCCTCTAAGTTTGGGTACAATATTTTTAAGAGATGAAGTCCTGACTTTTGTAAGACTGTTTTACTGATTTGGTTCAGTTTATGAAAAGTCAAAGCTTGCTCTAACATGTGTTTTGATGACGACTGTCACATCCAGCGATGAAGGTGAAGATTTCCTTGGTGGCAGAGGGATAAAGAGAGCGCAATAATCAAATGGAATCAAACTGTAGGTTGAATTGCAGCTCCGGAATTGTTTCATCTGGTCATCGGAGAATGAGGCGGTGAATTTCCCGGTTACTGCACAATTTACTCTCTTTGAGTCAACAGGTAGCCTCCATTAAACTTTATTCAAAGACAAGTGGGATAAGAAGGTGGCTTTCATATGTTTACCCTAATTATGTAATGGGCTTAGAAATGGATTAATCTTTGTAATGAGTTTAAGTTTGAATTCCATTTTTAATGTTGGGTTTATAGCTTTAGGGTGTAACTGGTGACCAAGTAATGAAAATGAATAATGCATTCCTTAATGTTCCTAACAAATTTTACCATTTATAAGAAATAGTCATTCCTTTCCATTCTTTTTTTTTGACAACAATAAACTATTCTGTCGTGATTCTACCGGTTCAGAAAGCCAAACCGGAGGTATCGAGTCAACATATATCATAGCTGATGGTGAACTCCTTGTCCCATGAGCAAGCTTGTCCGCCATTGTGTTTTGTGCCCTTGGAATATGTCGGATCTTGAAATTAGGGAAGAAAGTCTTAATTCGGCGAAATTTCTCCATATGCGTAGTAAATGCTGGCCATTCTTCGGGTGAGGACACCATCTTCACCAATTGAGAACAATCCGTCGCAAAAACCAAATCTAAGAACTGCAAGGTCTTCATGCACTCCATTGCCCAAATCAGCGCTTCACATTCTGCGTGTAAAGGAGGTAGGCTACGTCGGAGATTCATTGCCCCCATCATCTTGTCCTCTGAATCTATCGTTCGGCAATACCACCCCTGTCCAATAAATACATCATGTTCCTTCCAAGATCCATCGACATAACATACCCTGGTTGATCCCTCAAAGTTTGCCAATCGGTGGGTAACTGAACATTTCCACGAATGTCCGGTATCAATAATTGAGCCTCTGTCCATAGTATTTTCCATGAGTGTCTGGTATCAATAAAATATTCTGATATAAAATTTAAATTTCTTAACTAAAATAATATAGAGGTGGATCACCTTTTAATAAACATATTTGGAACTATAATTTCTATCAAAATAAATTTGTTAAAGAAAAATAATTTAGCATTGTTGTTGTTTATTTCTAGAGCTTGATCCGTGACCATATAAATAATTACTTTCATTTTAAATTTTATTTGTACTAATGCTATAATACACGAGAAATTCTTGGGTTCACCCCTAGAGTGAACCTTTAGGTTCACCCAACCAATAGGATTTCGTTATTTGATAATCAGTATCTTTTAAAAAAGTAAACAAAATATTGTCAAATTATATTATATTTTTAAACTAACAAATAAAATAAATAAAAATAATATTAATTTCAAACAAAAACACATTTAAAAAAAAATTAATACCGTCAGCCAACTCTAAATCCTAAACCCTAAACTCTTGGGTAAACCCTAAACCCTTGGGTAAATCCCAAACACTTGAATAAATTCTAAATCCTAGAGATTAGGATTTATCCACGGGTTTAGAATTTAGCAAAGGGTTTAGGGTTTAGTATTTAGGGTTTAGGGTTTAGTGTTTTGCTAACTGTGTTAAAAATATTTTTTTTTAAAAAAAATCAAAGATTTAGGATTTATCCAAGGGTTTAGGGTTTACCAAGGATTTAGGGTTTATGACTTAGGGTTTAGGATTTAGTATTTCGTTGACGGTATTTTAAATATAAATTTTTATTGCAACTAATATTATTTTCTATTTATTTTTTTATTTTAAAAACCTAATAAATCTTGACAATATTTTATTTCCTTTTTTAAAAGATACTGAATATGAAATAACGAAATCCTATTGGTTGGGTGAACCTAAAGGTTCACTCTAGGGGTGAACCCAAGTATTTCTCATAATACACACACACACATATATATATATATATGTAAATTAAAATATATTATATAATTATTAATAGAACATTGTAAAACATAACAATTTTATTTATTACGTTGAATAATTATATTTTGTGATTTTGATCGTCTATTATAAACACAATGTAACATATAAACAAAACCAATATTTATAACTAATTAGACTTATATTAGGAAACCATTATACTAATAATATATGAATAAATTATTTTGTATTTTATTTATATGTTATATAAATTGATTATAATGTGTGATTTATTATTTTATTATTTATACTAATAAATATTAAAAATATTTAATATGTTAGAACGAAGTATATTGGAAAATCTATTTTTGTAAAGATTTGATTAAGAAAATATATTATTTAAATTAAGAAATACATTAAATGTTTAAATTTATTATTTAAATTGGAAAAAGACAAGCATACTTAAATATATGTTCAATAAATACAACTATAATTAAGGAAAATGCATTTATAAATCAGAAAAGACAACTATAATTAAAGGAAATTAATTTATTACTTTAGTGGCATTCTAATGTAAATAACTTCAAAAACTTAGGGATATTTTCAAAGAGGCAATTCCTCCCATGTCCCTATATCTCACTCTTCGATCTCTATTAGACAGTTTTCTTCTTTTAATTTTATATGTCTAACGAAAAATTATAAAATTAAATCGGAAACGTGAATATTTTTTATTTGATTTATAGAATTTGATAAAAATATTTAAAAAATAAAAAAACTGTTTTTTCATATTTTCACGAAAATCATTAAAATAGGGTTAAAAACGTTTTTAAAATATTTTTTTTTCAAATTTGAAAGGTATAGAAGTTAAATACTTGTCTATGGGTTCACTAATCCATGAGGGGGGTTAGGGTTTAGTTTTGAAGAGGGGAGAAAGATTTGATTAAGGATTTAGTGTTTTGATCAAAAATAGAATTATGAAAAAGGGGTATAGAAGACTATGGGAGCCCATAGGAGATTGTGTGTAGGGAAATAGGGGTACAGGAAAAGTTGACTCATTTTCAAAGTATACTTCTATTTTAATAATATAGATGTTGCATACGAGCAAGTCCATGTCATTGCTGTCCGGTCTGCATTCGCAACCTATAGAACACACACATGGGAATGTCATTTGATGAGATTCTATTACAGAACAGGATCAGAGAGGGAGTTATTTTTACCTCTGTAGGCACTCGAATCAGAGAGGCAACAAGTCCACCGATGGCCCCGGCCCCCTGCAGTCTGTTGAATTTGATACAAGGGACAAGATTATTGTTCTTCTTCACCCTCAATACAAGGAACAATCCAACGATCTAAAATCAGAGTTGCTTAATGTATATCTTTCGTTTACTGAAAAATCATTGATCTGATTATTCAGTGACAGCAGAGACTAATTAAAAAAAGGAAAATTTCAACGGCAAAACGTAAAATGAAGAAAAGTCTCTCACCAAGTGAGCAACTGCAATCTTAAATGATCAGGAAAGCTCCCTTCAGCAGTTTCTGCTTTGTGGGTTCATAAACTCCCACAAATAAAGCCGAAGCCCTTCAATGAAACATTATCAAAATAACCAGCATCAAGACAAGACAAGTATAGAATATGATAACATAGAAAAGGGAAAAGGAAGAAAGGAAAAAAAAAAATAGGATGAAGTCACAGTACACTTACGGTAAGACAGCAGCGATATTTCCAGCTAATCCGGAATAGAGACCCTTCAACACAATCTTCCCACCTCCACGAGCCGCCTACATTATAAGATCAAAATAGTTAAAACTCTTTGCTTTTTAATAAGACCAAACAATTACAATGAGCTTAGTTCAATACAGTTAAACTCAATGATAACTAAAGGAATGAACAATTTTTAAAGGCAAAATAAACTATGAATGTAACATCGCCAAGGCTATTACTCATCCTTTACTGAGTTGTAACATGGAAGAGGGCTCTGTCTATCCGATTAAATGTTCTTCGTATTCCTAATCTTACATGATGTTTAAGCAAATCATTACACATAATATAGATTGAAAAAACTAATCCTAAACAAACAATCAAAACCTAAATTGAGATTCTCGAACCGGGATCCCAAATTCTGCAGTAGTATTCAATAGATCTTTCTTCAGTCATCCCTTCAGTCAAAACTTCCGACACCTTTAATTGATAACAACCGAAACATGAACGGACAGCACCTGTGCGGATAGAGGAGATAGAGAAACTTTACTCTGTTTTGAAAGGGAATTTTTTTTTTAGTAGACGGAAGGCAAAGTTTTTGCTGTTAGTTTCGCGGAAAAAGATCTGGCCTTCAAGATTTGTTCTGAGTTTCACGTTTGGCAAGTGATTTGTACATGTCTATCACTATAGTTACTCTCAACAAAAATGATGATATTGTTGTAAACCAGATGGTTTAAGGACTGCTCATAACCAGATGGTCGAGGTTATATTTAACCGAGATTATATTAAACCAATCATATGTTAATGTATTGGACCTTTAGTTTATTTCTAAGACATGGCCGACTTCTCTTAATGTTTAAGAGAGTTCCACATTGCTTATGAGACTTGTAATAGACGGCCTAAGCTCCATATATAAGGAGCCTCTTGTCTTTGATATTAAATAACACAATCACTCCTTTCACAAACAAAGCCTATACGGCTCTCTCTCTCTCTCTCTCTCTCTCTCTCTCTCTCTCTCTCTCTCTCTCTCTCTCTCTCTCTCTCTCTCTCTCTCTCTCTCTCTCTCTCTCTCTCTCTCTCTCTCTCTCTCTCTCTCTCTCTCTCTAGTTTGATTTTTTCCAAGCAAGAACACTAGGATTAGAACACGTTATCAGCACGAGACTCTAAACACTAGCTAAAATCCGGCGACCACAAAAACCCTAATTTCGGCCGTAACTTCAAACCGCCATATCTCCCTAACCGTAAGGATCCAGACGGAGAGTAATATATCGAACTGAAGCTCTTGACGTGAAGAATCCAGCGCCGCAGACCACGCAGCAATCCGACTCAGTACGCGCCGTCACCTCCCAGTTCAAGCCGCGCCGTCAAAGATCATCCAAAACCCTAATAGCCGCCAACTCCTTATCTCTCTTAATTTCGATATCTATTGTTCTTAGATCTCATACTAATCCAACTTTGAAACTTTCATTGTTGATTATTCAAGGTTTCTAAAAGATTACTCTTTCTCGCCAAAACAAAAAAACACATTTTTCATCTAAAACTGTAAAGTTAGTTTTCCACCAAAATCGTATAATTATATTTTTCTGCTGAAAACCGCAAAATCACTTTTCTCGTCAGTTCACAAAATAATTTTTACAATAAAATCCCAAAATTACTTTTTCTTTTTCTTCCCAATCGGCAAAATTATTTTTTTACTGTAAAAGCCGCAGAATCATATTTTGGCATCAAACAAAAAAAAACTTCCATTAAAATCGCATCTCTAATGTATTGATTGTTCCAATTTTTTCCATAACTCTTAAATTGTGCATGTTTCCACAAACTAACGTAGATGTGTGAATTATATATATTCATGGTATGTTTTGACTATCAAGTCGCTACTGTGCCTCATGGATTTTAATTCGGTTCGCTAAGGTCGGTTTTATAGGGTACCTTTTAAGAATCTGAGATTTGGAATAACTTAATTTAATATAATGAAATATTTACTTGGTTTGTCTTTTATTGTTTTTTTTTGTTATCCTCTCAAGATGGTGGCGGCATGCATATTGGTGAAAAAAATAATTGCAAAAGAAAAAATTGCTTTATTAGTACATGAGCTTCTTACAAAATAATAAGTTGGCAATTTAAAAAGGGAGTCACAATTAATGTGAATTCTGTATTTTTGCAAATCCTTAGAGGTGAAATACTTTTTACGAATATTAGTGTTTGCTGATCTATAGAAACACATTAAGTTTTACAACAAATTATAAATTATGTTTTCCCGCTGATCTATAAATAGATGGAGATAAAATAAATATATAGTTATTATTTCTTGTTTAAAAAAAAAGATCTTATTTTATTTTATTTTAAAAAAAAACAAAAAAACAAAAAAAACAAAAAAACAAAAGATCTTATTAATGAGAAATTATTGGAATAAAGAAATATAGATGTATATATATTTATTTTCCGTTCTTGCCAGGAAGCATGGATGGTACTGGTGGAGCGCATAAATTGTAGCAGTTGCAATAGTGAACATTGTTCCTAACAACACACTCACCTTTAAAGAATCCGGTTTCTTTGGATGACATCTTGCAAAGACTCTCACATTGAGCACGACCATTTAGTCTAGTACACATATCCCGTGGTGCATTTAAAAGTGGACTTCCACGACAATCGCGCTTTAAATCTTTTGGTTTATAAGAATTTATTTTTTCTGTTGAAATAGTGACTTTAAGTGAGAATAGAAGTTGACAAAAATAGAGAATACATAAAAAATTATAAATTGCAAAACCATAAACCATTCACAACACTTATAAACTGTGTTTATAAATTACCTGTCAAAATTAACAAAGGTATCAGAAGAATAATAGAGAAGGAAACTACTTTTTTTTTCTTTTATACATGCTTTTTTCTTCTTTGATTACGATTTTTTAATTAAAGGAATGTCATATGTACCTCATTGTCAAATTAAGGATATAAAGAGTTTTCAATTCTTAAAATAGGAATAAGCAAACGACAAAAAAGGAGAAAAACATAAATTTAATGAATACTACATAATTGACGTAAACCTCAAATTTTGTATTCATTGAAATTGGTTAATGGTTTATAAGTTTACGACTGATTCAACCATAACTTTTCGAAAATTTGCTTAAAAAACAACTTATCTTAACTATTTATCAATATTATTTAAACACAAATGACTTTTTTGAGGTGCCCTTCTGTTTTGAATATATTTACATGTCATTGCCACTGGTTTTAATTTTAGCAATAGTTTTATGTAATTTTCGATGAAAAAGAAAAATGCCTTTTAGAATTGTTTTTTTGGTCAAAACCTTTTGGAATGTTTACACGGAAAAAATAGACAGACTTTTCTTTACAAAGATTTTTTTTTCCTTTTTGGTGTTTATAGTTTGATCACTGATCGAGTTGCTCTTCCATTTTCCGGATTAGATCTTCTCTTTACAATATTTGTTGTGTTTTTCATCCCAAAACAGAATTCTTCTTAACGTTTCTGTCTTTTATATCTGTTTTTTTTGTTGAATCCTAATAAAATCCAAGTTTTTTTAATCGTTTGTTCAAATTTCTACTCTCTTTTCATTGGTGTATAGTGTATTTGGTTAGCATGAAATCATCATATCCCAAATGCTCCCGTGGATTTTTTTCTCATAGTTATTTATCCTCAACCTTTACTCTCCGAAGAAATCAATCTTTGCCTCTAAGTTTGGGTACAATATTTTTAAGAGATGAAGTCCTGACTTTTGTAAGACTGTTTTACTGATTTGGTTCAGTTTATGAAAAGTCAAAGCTTGCTCTAACATGTGTTTTGATGACGACTGTCACATCCAGCGATGAAGGTGAAGATTTCCTTGGTGGCAGAGGGATAAAGAGAGCGCAATAATCAAATGGAATCAAACTGTAGGTTGAATTGCAGCTCCGGAATTGTTTCATCTGGTCATCGGAGAATGAGGCGGTGAATTTCCCGGTTACTGCACAATTTACTCTCTTTGAGTCAACAGGTAGCCTCCATTAAACTTTATTCAAAGACAAGTGGGATAAGAAGGTGGCTTTCATATGTTTACCCTAATTATGTAATGGGCTTAGAAATGGATTAATCTTTGTAATGAGTTTAAGTTTGAATTCCATTTTTAATGTTGGGTTTATAGCTTTAGGGTGTAACTGGTGACCAAGTAATGAAAATGAATAATGCATTCCTTAATGTTCCTAACAAATTTTACCATTTATAAGAAATAGTCATTCCTTTCCATTCTTTTTTTTTGACAACAATAAACTATTCTGTCGTGATTCTACCGGTTCAGAAAGCCAAACCGGAGGTATCGAGTCAACATATATCATAGCTGATGGTGAACTCCTTGTCCCATGAGCAAGCTTGTCCGCCATTGTGTTTTGTGCCCTTGGAATATGTCGGATCTTGAAATTAGGGAAGAAAGTCTTAATTCGGCGAAATTTCTCCATATGCGTAGTAAATGCTGGCCATTCTTCGGGTGAGGACACCATCTTCACCAATTGAGAACAATCCGTCGCAAAAACCAAATCTAAGAACTGCAAGGTCTTCATGCACTCCATTGCCCAAATCAGCGCTTCACATTCTGCGTGTAAAGGAGGTAGGCTACGTCGGAGATTCATTGCCCCCATCATCTTGTCCTCTGAATCTATCGTTCGGCAATACCACCCCTGTCCAATAAATACATCATGTTCCTTCCAAGATCCATCGACATAACATACCCTGGTTGATCCCTCAAAGTTTGCCAATCGGTGGGTAACTGAACATTTCCACGAATGTCCGGTATCAATAATTGAGCCTCTGTCCATAGTATTTTCCATGAGTGTCTGGTATCAATAAAATATTCTGATATAAAATTTAAATTTCTTAACTAAAATAATATAGAGGTGGATCACCTTTTAATAAACATATTTGGAACTATAATTTCTATCAAAATAAATTTGTTAAAGAAAAATAATTTAGCATTGTTGTTGTTTATTTCTAGAGCTTGATCCGTGACCATATAAATAATTACTTTCATTTTAAATTTTATTTGTACTAATGCTATAATACACGAAAAATTCTTGGGTTCACCCCTAGAGTGAACCTTTAGGTTCACCCAACCAATAGGATTTCGTTATTTGATAATCAGTATCTTTTAAAAAAGTAAACAAAATATTGTCAAATTATATTATATTTTTAAACTAACAAATAAAATAAATAAAAATAATATTAATTTCAAACAAAAACACATTTAAAAAAAAATTAATACCGTCAGCCAACTCTAAATCCTAAACCCTAAACTCTTGGGTAAACCCTAAACCCTTGGGTAAATCCCAAACACTGAATAAATTCTAAATCCTAGAGATTAGGATTTATCCACGGGTTTAGAATTTAGCAAAGGGTTTAGGGTTTAGTATTTAGGGTTTAGGGTTTAGTGTTTTGCTAACTGTGTTAAAAATATTTTTTTTTAAAAAAATCAAAGATTTAGGATTTATCCAAGGGTTTAGGGTTTACCAAGGATTTAGGGTTTATGACTTAGGGTTTAGGATTTAGTATTTCGTTGACGGTATTTTAAATATAAATTTTTATTGCAACTAATATTATTTTCTATTTATTTTTTTATTTTAAAAACCTAATAAAACTTGACAATATTTTATTTTCTTTTTTAAAAGATACTGAATATGAAATAACGAAACCCTATTGGTTGGGTGAACCTAAATGTTCACTCTAGGGGTGAACCCAAGTATTTCTCATAATACACACACACACATATATATATGTAAATTAAAATATATTATATAATTATTAATAGAACATTGTAAAACATAACAATTTTATTTATTACGTTGAATAATTATATTTTGTTATTTTGATCGTCTATTATAAACACAATGTAACATATAAACAAAACCAATATTTATAACTAATTAGACTTATATTAGGAAACCATTATACTAATAATATATGAATAAATTATTTTATATTTTATTATATGTTATATAAATTGATTATAATGTGTGATTTATTATTTTATTATTTATACTAATAAATATTAAAAATATTTAATATGTTAAACGAAGTATATTGGAAAATCTATTTTTGTAAAGATTTTATTAACAAAATATATTATTTAAATTAAGAAATACATTAAATGTTTAAATTTATTATTTAAATTGGAAAAAGACAAGCATACTTAAATATATGTTCAATAAATACAACTATAATTAAGGAAAATGCATTTATAAATCAGAAAAGACAACTATAATTAAAGGAAATTAATTTATTACTTTAGTGGCATTCTAATGTAAATAACTTCAAAAACTTAGGGATATTTTCAAAGTATACTTCTATTTTAATAATATAGATGTTGCATACGAGCAAGTCCATGTCATTGCTGTCCAGTCTGCATTCGCAACCTATAGAACACACATGAGAATGTCATTTGATGAGATTCTATTACAGAACAGGATCAGAGAGGGAGTTATTTTTACCTCTGTAGGCACTGTTGGGCCCGAATATGGCCCGGTAGCTGATTATCAAATAATAGAAGATGATGATGGGCCGCGATAGGCCCATCACGAGTTCAAAGCCTAAAGAGAGTTAAGCTAGAGCCGAAGGCTGAAAACTAAGGATCCTAACTAAAGAGGTCACGACGAAGAGGAAGCTCACGTCATAACAAGAAGAAGCGCAGGACCCGGTCAAGGGGAAGCTGTTGCGGATTCCACCCCAAGCGGAGAAGATCTCGGAGATCAGTTGAAGACAACCTAAAGAAGTCCAAGGCTATTTAAAGGGAAGGTCGAAGACTAAGAAGAGGATCCGATTCAACTCATATTTTACTCAATATTCATCAAACATTCTCCTTGTAACAATCTCATAATCTTTGTATTCATCACCGATTACCTTTTGTAACCATTCCATTTCTACTATATCAATACAAATCGATGTTCATTCTACAAGTTCTAACGGGATTCAGCGCGCGATAATCCTTCCCTAACCTTTCCTAAACATTAAACCTGATCTAAAATCTAGGTGTGAGTTTTACCCCTCACAATTGGCGCCGTCTGTGGGGACGAAACAATCGAATCCCTTACTCTAACTTGAGGATGAATCCTACCGATCAGACAACAGACCCGTCTGACCTTAACCTACCGATTCAGAGCGATGGCTCACCGAACGACGGAGGCTCTAGTCTCGTAATCACAGAGCCTCAACGTAGCGACCACCGATCTGGGCAACAGCTTCCGGCTGATGCTCGAGCGAGCCAAACCACAACCGGAATTACTAACCCGAGGTCATCAGGTGGAAACACTTCCGGGCTCCCGATCACCGAGAATCCTCAGCAGCAAGCCATTCCGAATCAAACGGAGGCTCAGCTCTCTGAGATCCGCCAGATGATGATACAATTAGTAGACAAAGCTCAGGAAAGTGAGCGCACGATGCATCAGCTGACTGTACGTCAGCAACGATTCAAAGAGATAACTAGATCTCTAAACTCAACAACCCAACCACCGCAACGTCAAGCTCCGGGGGTCATTTTTAATGATCGATTAACCGATCTCTCATTTCCCCGAGCACGTTTAAACTTTTCCCCTGATAGCAACTGCCCCGGAAGGACGCGGATCTGCTTTCCAGACACCTCATACTGGAACAGCTTCCGTGTTTAATCCACCTAACACTAGTGCTATAGGAAGTAACATAGCGACAACTAGTTCCACACCCGGTCAGGTTACTGACAGGAGTACTCGCTTACCTCCCCCGCCGCCTGATCCTAGGTCCGGAGTAGGAATATCCTTCCCATCTGGGGGCAGAGCGTCAGCTTCGGTTTATCAAACCAGAAGCTCGATCCCGAATGGGGACGGTTATCAAAGGATAGATTCCGATAACCCAAGAAATGGTGAGCGACTTAGCCCACCAACCGCATGGGAGGATGAGCCAACTCGATTCCGTCAGGAACCTGCCCGTCGGGTACCTGCAAACGATCCAAACGTCCTTCCGTTTGAAGGACCTGAAGCTATCCGTAGATATATGGAGCGAACTCACGCGGCTCTCCAAAAATTGGGAGCTCAAGTCCATAAAGCTACGAGCTCAGCTCCCGAAATCGATAGCTTGATCGAGGAAACCCGTGGAACTCCATTCACGAACAGAATTGCCAGCTCTCACATAAGAGATACCCGAAAAATCAGAATTCCTGAGTATGATGGGACCTCCGACCCCAAAGCCTATTTGAGAGCTTTCCGATTGGCAATCGTTAAAGCCCATTTCACACAGGAAGAATGTGAAGCAGGTTACTGCAGGACATTCGCCGAAAATTTGGTCGGAACAGCCCTTGAGTGGTTCTCCGGTCTCGAGCCAGCCTCGATAGACAATTTCGATCAGTTAACTAACGCCTTCATGAAGCAATACTCAACCCATATCCTGAAGCAAGCCTCTGAGGCCGACCTTTGGAAGGTCAGTCAAGGAATGGGGGACTCACTACGAGTCTACATTGAGAAATTCAGGGCAATAAGAACTAAGCTCTCGAATCCTAATGACCTAGTCGCCATCGAGGCCCTTAGGAGAGGTCTGTTCTATAGATCGAAATTCTGGTCAGAGCTAACACTCAATACTCCTCCAACTATCGATGACGCTCTTCATAGAGCCACCAAATATATTACTTTGGAGGAGGAGACAGCTGCACTGGATAAACTCCACAAGAAACCTCAGAATCATTCGAAAGGTGAAACCTCTGAGACTAAGGGACCTCATAAAAAGGGTAACCCCCAAAATAATCAGACTCAGGGAGAACATTCATACGCAATCGAGGAAGACAAGGAAGAGAAACCTGTTGCAGCAGCAAACAAAACCCCCTGGTCAAAAGGCTTGATAAAGGCAAGCGTTGCTCCTATCACGATCGCGAAGGGCACTCAACCGAGGAATGTTGGGACCTCCAACGCCAGCTGGCAGCTAAATTCGCAGCTGGAGAAATAAAGGGCGTGGACCTTAAAAAGCCATCACCTTATCAGAAAAGAGGTTCCAGGGACACTTCCCCGAAACGCGAGAGGTCACCCGAGAAGGAGACCGATTCTCCACCTCCAGCTCCCAAGAAAAGAGTCGACATGATTCTTGGGAAATTCCCCCAAGGAAAAAGTTTACAAGTCGAAGCTCTCTTGAGCAAACCGTCCCCTCAATCGAGCCCCGACTCGAGGGTGGGACTGTATCCTTGGAGGATCAGACATATGTCAAGACTCCGTCAATTCCATTAAGAATCACGTGCGGAAGGCTGTGTCTAACACTGGACCTAGCCTCCCAACCCTGAATCCAATACTAAGATTTCTTTCTGGGAAAGCGAGACCTCGAACCTTAACAGACCTCACGATGATGCGTTTGATCGTCACCTTGAACATCGCAGGATACAAGGTCCCTAAGCTCATGATAGACACAGGAAGCTCTGTCGACCTCATTTTCTATAACACCCTAAAAGGGATGGAAATAGACGACTACGAAATTATTGGCCAAAAAGCTAACCTCGTAGGCTTCTCCGGAGAAACAGCTACCTCATTAGGAACTATCAAGCTCCCAATCATAGCTGGCGGAATAATGAAAATGACCAACTTAGTAGTCATCGACAGACCTTCCCCATTCCATGCGATCCTGGGAAGACCTTGGATCACAAAATGAAGGCAGTAGCCTCAACGTATCATCAATGCGTAAAATTCCCAACACCCGAAGATATAGCTACCATACACGGTAGCCAGAAGATATCCAGGATCTGCTATTTTGGAGGATTTGAAATCCTCAAAAAATCCCCCAATAGCAATTACAGATCCAGGAGGGTCGTGAAATGCAACAAAATATCCGAGGTCCCCCCAAGAACCTCACTGAAAAAGTTTGCATTGATGACTCAGATCCTGAAAGACAGGTGAGCATCGGATCTGAGCTACCTCCTGAAAAAAAAAAGGAGCTCATTGATTTTCTGAAAAGCAATGTCAAAACCTTTGCATGGTCCACCAGTGACATGAAAGGCATAGATCCGAACGTCACCACCCATAAGCTAAAAGTAGACCCTACTTTCAAACCGATCAAACAAAAGCGTCGTAAGCTAGGCCTCGAAAAGGCTCAAGCTGTTAACGACGAGGTTGGCCGAATTACGAAAGCTGGTCCATTCGAGAGGTAATTACCCCGACTGGTTAGCTAACCCAGTATGGTAAAGAAGAAAAACGGGAAATGGAGAATCTGTGTAGACTTCACAGACCTGAATAAAGCATGTCCTAAAGACAGCTTCCCGTTACCTCACATCGATCGCCTGGTTGAAGCAACAGCTGGCCATCGACTCCTGTCCTTCATGGATGCCTTCTCAGGATACAACCAAATCATGATGGACCCTGAGGACCAGGAGAAAACTGCATTCATAACCGAACGAGGAACCTATTGTTACAAGGTTATGCCCATTCGGATTAAAGAACGCAGAGCTACCTATCAGAGGCTAGTAAATAAGATGTTTGCGGGGCAACTTGGAAAAACCATGGAGGTCTATATCGACGACATGCTAGTCAAATCTCAGCTGGAGAAGACCATATCTCCACTTAAGGGAATGCTTCGATATCCTTAACAAGTACGATATGAAGCTCAATCCCACTAAATGTACTTTCGGGGTACCCTCAGGCGAGTTCCTAGGCTATCTCGTAACCGAAAGAGGCATTGAAGCAACCCGCAGCAGATAGCAACCTTCCTAGAAATGCCGTCACCTAAGACGACCAGAGAGGTACAGAGATTGACTGGACGAATCGCGGCATTGAATTGATTCATATCCAAGTCTACCGATAAATGTCTCCCATTCTACAAGCTTTTAAGAAATAATAAGAATTCTCTTATGGGACGAGAAATGTGAGGAAGCCTTCAAGCAATTGAAAGCTTACCTCTCCGAACCTCCGATCCTATCTAAACCAGTAGTAGGAGAGCCATTGTACCTGTACCTCGCTGTATCGACTGCTGCAGTTAGCGGCGTTCTGGTACGAGAGGAGCAAAACGAACAACGACCCGTCTATTACACCAGTAAGAGTTTGATAGACGCCGAAACAAGGTACCCTGCAATGGAAAAACTAGCTCTAGCAGTCGTAACAGCTGCCAGAAAATTGCGACCTTACCTCCAATCACACTCGATCGTTGTAATGACCTCACAACCATTACGAATGATATTGCACAGCCCTAGCCAGTCAGGGCGATTGGCTAAATGAGCCATAGAGCTCAGCGAGTACGATATCGAGTATAGACCTCGAGTAGCATCGAAAGCTCAGGTCCTTGCTGACTTTATCATTGAACTAACATCCGAGCAGTTAGACTCCAAAATGGAATCTCCGAAGTGGAGCCTATACGTCGACGGAGCCTCATCAAAACAGGGCTCCGGTATCGGTCTAAGGCTAACTTCTTCAGCAGGAGAAACCATTGAGCAGTCTTATAGGCTCGGATTCAGCGCCTCAAACAACGAAGCTGAATATGAAGCACTAATCGCAGGGTTGAAGCTCGCCCTAAGCCTCGGAATTCGAGAGCTAAACGCTTATAGTGATTCACAGCTAGTAGCTAGCCAGTTTCACGGAGAATATGAAGCAAGGGACGAAAGAATGGGGGCATATCTCGAAG
The DNA here is from genome assembly GCA_019706035.1 of Raphanus raphanistrum subsp. raphanistrum. Classification (NCBI taxonomy): domain Eukaryota; kingdom Viridiplantae; phylum Streptophyta; class Magnoliopsida; order Brassicales; family Brassicaceae; genus Raphanus; species Raphanus raphanistrum. Next base: position 8,786,470 of record CM033985.1, on the reverse strand, counting down.
TCGTCCAGAACCTCACTAGGCAGTTCGACAAATTCGAGCTAACAAGAATCCCACGAGGAGAGAACTCCTCAGCAGATGCGTTGGCTGTTTTAGCTTCCACGTCAGACCCCCTCGTAAAACGGATCATACCCGTAGAAGGAATCGAAAAACCAAGCATCGACATAGCTACTAAAGCTGAGAAAGAGAGCAAACTAACAGAGCAACCCGAGTGTACCTGCCCTGAAACGGTAGTTACCCAAGTTTTCACAACATTTTGGTTCCCAAAAACCAGAATATACAGCTCTAAAAAGCATACCTCCGGGAACACAATCCAAATCACGGAAGATATTCCTCGAAATTCAGACTCCCTAGAGCCTGATCTCAAGAATACCCCCGGGGGCACCAACTCAGACTCACTCATCTGCAGAGTTAAAACCAGAAGCCGTACAGCTCTCAAAAATTCATCTGGAGGTATTCCTCGGAATTCAGACTCCCTGGAGCCCAATCCTACCAATACCTCCGGGGACACCACGACACCAGGTCCGAACAGGAACCTCCCTCGTCTCTTCATAACAAAGTTGTAGGAAGAGAGGATTGGAGAATTCCAATCACGCAATACATCCTGGAGGGAAAGACTCCACCCAATAAATGGGAGGCTCGAAAGCTCAAAGCACTAAGCGCGAGGTATTGCGTAACTGAATCTGTCCTCCTCAAACGAAGCATTTCCGGACCTTACCTAAAATGCGTCCATGGCCTCGTTGCTATGAGACTCATGAAGGAAATGCACGACGGTTCTTGCGGGAACCACTCTGGAGGAAGAGCTCTAGCCATCAGAATCAAAAGGCAAGGATATTTCTGGCCTACCATTATTGCAGACTGTGAGGCCTATTCCTCCTCATGCGACAAATGTCAGAGGCATGCACCGATTATACACCAACCTGCGGAAAAGCTGTCTAACATATCCGCCCCTTATCCATTTATGAGATGGTCCATGGATATCGTGGGACCACTAGTACCATCAGGAAGTGGAAAGAAGAAGCTACGCTTCCTCTTAGTCTTAACAGACTACTTCACGAAATGGATAGAGGCTGAAGCTTTCCAGCAGGTAACCAGGGTCGAGGTCGAGCAATTTGTATGGAAAGATATCGTGTGTAGACACGGCGTCCCATACGAAATCGTAACTGACAATGGAGGACAATTCATATCCCACGATTTCAAAATATTTTGTGACAAGTGGAATATCCGCTTAACCTTCTCAACACCTCGCCGACCTCAAGGAAACGGACAGGCGGAGGCTGCTAATAAGTCAGTATTAGCAAACCTCAAGAAACGCCTCGGAACCCAGAAGGAATTCTGGTCAGAAAAATTACTCGAGGTACTTTGGGCATGTCGAACCACCCCACGAAAAGCTACAGAAGAAACCCCTTTCTCCTTAGCATATGGGATGGAAGCTGTCGTCCCAGCTGAAACCATTGCTGGTAGCCTCCGCCGGGAACTCTGTACGTCCAATCCCGCAGCTAATGATCAGCTCCTAACTGACAGCCTCGATCTAATCGAGGAAAGACGGGACCGAGCTCTGATTCGCATTCAGAACTATCAGCAAGCAATGGCACGACAATACAATTCCAAAGTCAGGCTCCGACAGTTCGCTGTAGGTGACCTAGTACTTAGGAAAGTTTTCGAAGGAACCAAGGAACCAAATGCTGGGAAGTTAGGAACCAACTGGGAAGGTCCCTACCAGATCATCCACGTGGTACGACCTGGCGTTTACAAGCTCCGAAAGGTGCGAACCGGGGTACCTGAAATCAGATCGTGGAACGCCACAAATCTTAAGAGATATTATCATTAGGTACCTAAAACCCCTGAACTACGTTAGGCTTGATCCCTTGACTGGGTACGTAGGCAACTCCGTCATGAGTGCAGCCCCAACCTCATTTCAACACTTCGTTCACCACAATCAAATGGGGCATATGTCTGATTAAAATCACATAGCCCACGCAGCAAATGTATGATCGTTATAATACAGCAATTGTATGATTACTATGATACCATGTATTCAATTATCAATAAATAAATTATTCTCGATATCTCAATACTTTAACAAAACAGGTCCCTGCAAACATGGACCTAGGGTCCTAAAGACCCTTCGGTTTAGCTCAGGTTCCTACAAACCTGAATCTAAGGTCTTAAAATCCTTAACAATCTAAAAAAGGTCTTAAAATCCTTCAAGCGATATCAGGTCTCGACGAACCTGGACCTAAGGTCTTAAAATCCTTACCAAATCTCTAAGGTCTTAAAATCCTTACCAAATCTCCAAGGTCTTAAAATCCTTATCAAATCTTCAAGGTCTTAAAATCCTTATCAAATCTCCAAGGTCTTAAAATCCTCATCAAATCACAAAGGTCTTAAAATCCTAAGCAAGTCTCAACGGGTCTTAAAATCCCACAAACAAATTCAGGTTCCCAAGAACCCCCACCTAAGGTGTCCAGATTAAACTTAGGTTCCTAAAAACCCTAAGCTAACCTCGATACTCCAAGAATTCCTCTTAAGGAACTAAAAACGACCAAAGTTTTCCAGACTTATCATAAGATTCGATTATGAACAAGTTGTCATATTTCACGACTAAAGCCAAAAACTCAAAATGAAACGAAAACCAAGTTTGAAATTAAACAAGGGTTTAAAAGCCTCCCCAGGCTAACCAAGATTCGAAGTGCAAACAGATAAAGGTTTAAAAGCCTCCTCAGGCTATAAGTCTTAGAAGCAAATGAAACAAAGCCCATCGGGCAGAAATCCTAGAAAACATGAAAGAGCTTCAGCTCTTAAACTTCCTTGTCATCCGAGCTCTTCTCAGCTCCCTTACCAGCTGGATCTTCCTCCCCAGGAACCTCCTCCTCCATCTCCTTGTCGCTACCTCCAGAGGCGGTTTCGACTAGGGCTGAGTAAGAACCCACCAATCCCAAATTAGAACCGAACTCTCCAGAAAAGGGGAGATTAAACATATTAACTTCAAAAGTACCTGAGCTCTCAGAGAGTTGGGGAATAGGGAGCTCTCCTTGACAACAACCAGAATTTTGTTGTAGGCTTCGGCTACCTCCTTCTCTCCTCTCCGGACGGCTAGCCTGACCTCAGCTTCCTTGTTCTTCTGGCTGCTCTGAGATGTGGCAATCAGCTCCTTGACTTGATACTCGGCTATCTTTCGAGCAGCATCCAACTCCCCAATCTTCCTATTTTTCACCTGGAGGTCAATCAGCTGGCTCTCGATCGTCCCTTGCTGAGCATCGCACTTAGAGCCAAGTCTCTTCACCTCAGCTTGGAGATCCGAGATCAGAGCCCGAGTCTGGTTGAGCTTAGTCTTGTTGGCCTTGACCAATTCAGTGACCTGGGCTAATTTCTCAGCACTGGGGGCATTGTGTACAGCGTCCTCAAATTAAACTGAGCCCTGTTGATGGCACCAGCCAGCTGCAGAAAACGGAAAAACGATTTAACAAAAATCTTCCAAAGAAAAAGCTAAAAGTTGAAATAAACTTCATACCTGACCCATGTGATGAGAAATATCGACATACTCATCCTTGTGCGTGAGATTGGAGATCGAGGGGAGGGAACACCCGGGGCTCTTCATATGCCTCATCAGAGTAGCCAAACCCCACGGATCGTCCAAAACCGATCCAGGCTTCGAATGAGCAAAGCTCCAGCCAACGGTTCCTCCTCTAGAGGAGGAGGAGGAAGACCTCGAAGGTCTGTCAACCTGATCAGTTCGGGACCTCTTGTTCCTCGGGGGCTCAAACTCCGAAGGATCCCTCACCATTTGAGGGTCAGCCTCAGTCATCGGGACCTCGGAGGGAAGGCCAACTTCCTGAACCTTAGGCTCCGAAGAGCCAACACCTTTAGCAGGAGCAGAGCCTCCTTCGTCAAGAACCTCCTTCACAGAGTCAAGGAAGAATCCTCCCTGGTTCTTGTCACTCCCTCTAGAGGAGCTGGCAGCCTTGGTCGATCTACCCCTGGAACGGAAGGAAGGTTGAATTGGCATCTTCTGTGATTGAGTCTTCGAGGAAGTACTTGCTCCGGAGGAAACTTCGAGAACTGAATCACCCTCAGAAACTAAAACATGAAAAAGATTCATTAATCGCATGAGACGAATTCGGATAGTAAAAATCATGAATTAAGAATAAAAGGTTACCTTCTAAACCAGCAACCGTCATTGAATCAGGAAGGACGCCTGGTATCGTTCAGGAAACCTAGCTGATCCGACTCTCGAAGTGGTGTAAGCCCCCCAAGTGTTAGGACTATGCTGTAGCTTCCTGTAGAGAGCTCTAGTGAGTTTGCTAGACAACTTGACAGGATCTTTGATTTCTGCAAAAGAGTCAAAAGACAATTAGCATAACATGACAAACAAAGATAAACATGTGAGAATATCCCTAAAATCCTAACCGGAAATATCAGACCATGAGTTCCTGAGGTCACGGCCTACAGGAACCGTCAAGGGGTCAATCTTGACAAAAAATACTTCTTGCGCCAGTCATCATCACTGGCCGAGAACTTGAAAACGCCTACCCCTGGACGACAGGGGAGATAGTAGGCACCGCTCCCACCATCCTTGGAAGTGCTCTCCTTTATCGAGAAGGGACTCATTAACTCAGATAGCCCAACGATAACTCCTTCCTCCTTGGCTCTAGTGATGAACCCGTTTATCACTCGGATGACCGACGGGCAAAGTTGAGGAAGAGCTAGCTGGTAATGATCTAAGAGATCCAGCAAAAGGGTGGGAAGAGGAAATCTAAGGTGGCACTTGGAGATATATTTCTCATGAACGCAGAACCAACCCTCCGGAGCAGTTTCGGGGGTCTCATCTTCAGCATAAGCTCTAACCAGATCGCTCTTGCCGTGAGCTTGAACGGCAAGATTGACGACGTCCTGACCCTTCAAGAGGGAAGGAAAGTGAGGACCAGAGGAGGCGCTCTTGCCGTCTTTCTTCTTCATCCTCTTAACTCTTGCTCCGATCGAGTCCTTACTCTTTTTCTTCTTGGCTTCCGTCATCTTCTCACCAGCTTCCCGTTTGACCTTCATAATACGGGCGCCGGAAGCTGAGATCTGAACTTTGCCGGAACCTTCTTTTCGACTCATGATAGTGAAGGGAAAGGAAAATAGGAAGCAAAAGAAGAGAATCGATCTAAGGCAGAATCTCAGAGAGAAGTTCAAGATGAAGAACTAGATTGATCAAGAAGCGGATAAAAAAAAATAATGACGAAAAAACAGTAAAATAAAGGAAAAGGGTGAATTACCTTGGAAACCGTCGAGAGGCGTGGAGGAAGTGGAGAGACAAGTAGTTAATTCTCTCAGCTTTATATCCCATCACGTCTCTAAAATCGGAAATTGAATTTCAAACTCGCTTTAATCAAAGCCGTCGATTTAATTAAAGAAAGATCATAGCCGTCTGATCAGATAAGAGTAAATACGGTTGAGATAGCTAGTAATCATGATCTCAACAAGAGAATCTAGCTTGGGCGGCTAGGTCTAGCTCCCGAGAATAACGAAACCTCATCTCGAGAGCTGGGGCAACTGTTGGGCCCGAATATGGCCCGGTAGCTGATTATCAAATAATAGAAGATGATGATGGGCCGCGATAGGCCCATCACGAGTTCAAAGCCTAAAGAGAGCTAAGCTAGAGCCGAAGGCTGAAAACTAAGGATCCTAACTAAAGAGGTCACGACGAAGAGGAAGCTCACGTCATAACAAGAAGAAGCGCAGGACCCGGTCAAGGGGAAGCTGTTGCGGATTCCACCCCAAGCGGAGAAGATCTCGGAGATCAGTTGAAGACAACCTAAGAAGTCCAAGGCTATTTAAAGGGAAGGTCGAAGACTAAGAAGAGGATCCGATTCAACTCATATTTTACTCAATATTCATCAAACATTCTCCTTGTAACAATCTCATAATCTTTGTATTCATCACCGATTACCTTTTGTAACCATTCCATTTTCTACTATATCAATACAAATCGAAGTTCATTCTACAAGTTCTAACGGGATTCAGCCCGCGATAATCCTTCCCTAACCTTTCCTAAACATTAAACCTGATCTAAAATCTAGGTGTGAGTTTTACCTCACAGGCACTCGAATCAGAGAGGCAACAAGTCCACCGATGGCCCCGGCCCCCTGCAGTCTGTTGAATTTGATACAAGGGACAAGATTATTGTTCTTCTTCACCCTCAATACAAGGAACAATCCAATGATCTAAAATCAGAGTTGCTTAATGTATATCTTTCGTTTACTGAAAAATCATTGATCTGATTATTCAGTGACAGGAGAGACTAATTAAAAAAAAGAAAATTTCAACGGCAAAACGTAAAATGAAGAAAAGTCTTACACCAAGTGAGCAACTGCAATCTTAAATGATCAGGAAAGCTCCCTTCAGCAGTTTCTGCTTTGTGGTTCATAAACTCCCACAAATAAAGCCGAAGCCCTACAATGAAGCATTATCAAAATAACCAGCATCAAGACAAGACAAGTATAGAATATGATAACATAGAAAAGGGAAAAGGAAGAAAGGAAAAAAAAATAGGATGAAGTCACAGTACACTTACGGTAAGACAGCAGCGATATTTCCAGCTAATCCGGAATAGAGACCCTTCAACACAATCTTCCCACCTCCACGAGCCGCCAACATTATAAGATCAAAATAGTTAAAACTCTTTGCTTTTTAATAAGACCAAACAATTACAATGAGCTTAGTTCAATACAGTTAAACTCAATGATAACTAAAGGAATGAACAATTTTTAAAGGCAAAATAAACTATTGATGTAACATCGCCAAGGCTATTACTCATCCTTTACTGAGTTGTAACATGGAAGAGGGCTCTGTCTATCCGATTAAATGTTCTTCGTATTCCTAATCTTACATGATGTTTAAGCAAATCATTACACATAATATAGATTGAAAAACTAATCCTAAACAAACAATCAAAATCTAAATTGAGATTCTCGAACTGGGATCCCAAATTCTGCAGTAGTATTCAATAGATCTTTCTTCAGTCATCCCTTCAGTCAAAACTTCCGACACCTTTAATTGATAACAACCGAACATGAACGGACAGCACCTGCGCGGATAGAGGAGATAGAGATTTTTTAGTAGACGGAAGGCAAAGTTTTTGCTGTTAGTTTCGCGGAAAAAGATCTGGCCTTCAAGATTTGTTCTGAGTTTCACGTTTGGCAAGTGATTTGTACATGTCTATCACTATAGTTACTCTCAACAAAAATGATGATATTGTTGTAAACCAGATGGTTTAAGGACTGCTCATAACCAGATGGTCGAGGTTATATTTAACCGAGATTATATTAAACCAATCATATGTTAATGTATTGAGCATTTAGTTTATTTCTAAGACATGGCCGACTTCTCTTAATATTTAAGAGAGTTCCACATTGCTTATGAGACTTGTAATAGACGGCCTAAACTCCATATATAAAGAGCCTCTCGTCTTTGATATTAAATAACACAATCACTCCTTTCACAAACAAAGCCTATACGGCTCTCTCTCTCTCTCTCTCTCTCTCTCTCTCTCTCTCTCTCTCTCTCTCTCCTCTCTCTCTCTCTCTCTCTCTCTCTCTCTCTCTCTCTCTCTCTAGTTCGATTTGTTCCAAGCCAAACACTAGGATTAAACACGTTATCAGCACGAGACTTTAAACACTAGCTAAAATCCGGCGACCACAAAAACCCTAATTTCGGCCGTAACTTCAAACCGCCATATGTCCCTAACCGTAAGGATCCAGACGGCGAGTAATATATCGAACTGAAGCTCTTGATGAGAAGAATCTAGCGCCGCAGACCACGCAGCAATCAGACTCAGGACGCGTCGTCACCTCCCATTTAAAGCTGCGCCGTCAAAGATCATCCAAAACCCTAATAGCTGCCAACTCCTTATCTCTGTTAATTTCGATATCTATTGTTCTTAGATCTCATACTAATCCAACTTTGAAACTTTCATTGTTGATTATTCAAGGTTTCTAAAAGAGGAACCAAGGCGAAAAGATCGGCAAAAATTAAGGTAAGATCTCAAGAACCCTAATCTTTACTTGTGATTCAAGCAATTCGGATTTCAAACTTCTCTTCATCTTAAATCCGATTTAAAAGGTTTTGCGATTTGATTTGGTTGATTTTAGTTCTTGTTTTATTTTAATAAAAACCCTAAACCCTTAATAGTTTTACATGACTTTAGTTTTGTATGGACAACAAGTGATACCCTTTTAAGGATGACACGCTATATGTCTAAACAAAACTTAAGGTCACTGTTTAACCTAATCCTAAAATCAGATTTGAATTTTAAACCCTAATCCTTAAAGTTTAAATCCGATTTTAAGAAACCCTAAACCCTAAAATATAAAGCATGTGATTACATGACTTTCGTTTTGTATGGACAACAAGTGATTCCCCTTTAAGGATGACACGCTATATGTCCAAACAAAACATAAGGTTAATGTTTTCCACATCTATTGGTCGATGATGCACACCATACTGTGGCTAGACCATGATTTTCTTTTAGGTCAATGATGCATACCAATAGGTATGACTAGACCATATGAAGTAAAGGTTGATGATACGTACTCTTAAGTACGATTAGACCATAAAATAAAATCAATGGTCGATGATGTTCACCCTCAGGTGCAACTAGATTTTTCACCCGTGATTCACGGTGATCATCCACGATGATCCGCGTTGATCTATGATCCATGATGATCCTCGATGATCCGCGATGATCTACGATGATCAGTGATCCAAGGTGATCCACGGTGATCCTCGATGATCCACGGTGATCCACAATCACCGGTGATGGATGATGCGCACCACAATGCAACTAAATCACGATCCGTTTTATTTGGTCGAGGAAGTGTACCGAATGGTACTACTAGACCATTAAACCGCATGGGTCGATGTAGCATACCATATGGTAGGCTAGACCATGCACTCGTCCATCCCACTATTTCCAAGGGATTTTTAAATCAAACAAGTTGATTAAGAGATAAATGAGTTATGAGAAAAATAAATTTCTAAAAGAATGCAAACTGGCCGTGGCCCTCTTATTTGTTTGCTGGCCGTGTGATCCTGATTGAATAATAGCCGTAAGGCATTGATCACACAAAGATGGCCGTGTGATCATGAGTGGCCGAACGGCATTGATCACACACACAAGCCATATGGCTTATTTCTTACATACTGGCCGAGTGCCTTTTATTTCTTGGATAGCCAATGGCATCAGAAATTTTATGTACTAACACAAATAATTTTGATATGATTCAGATGTCGAGACTCCATCACTCGGATTACCCAGCCCTTGATCTCAATGGAGACAATTACCCCGATTGGGCGATGAACACTTCAGCCGATTTAAAGTCTAAAGGACTTGGGAAGTGTATCAAATACGGCAATGATACCCTTGCATATGAAAGGCGTAGAGCTGTTTTGATAATGAGAAAGCATCTCGTGAAAGATCTGTATGATGAGTGCAGCTACATCAACGATCCTTACGATCTCTGGTTGAGATTGAACACCATGTTCTTCGAGCCATTACTAGATGAGTCCATGAAAGAATGGAAGGCTCTGAGGTTCCAGGATTATGAATCCGTGGATGACTATCACTTTGATCTTATGAGAATCACCTATAATCTTAAACTATGTGGTGAAGTGATAACAAACTATGACTTGTTAAGCAAGACTCGTGACACGATCCATTCAAAAGAAGTGTTGTTATCAAAGAAGGCTAAAGGTTTCACAACCTATTACGACCTTCTCTCATACCTTTCAGCTCTTGAGGAAAAGAAGCAGAAAAGGAAAGTCAACCTCGACAAACTCGACTATGTTATGGAGATAAGTGCCGAGTATCAATGTGAGATGATATACGGTGATGCTGAAGAAGCTTAGAAAAGAAAATTCGGGTGGACTCATATAGATGATGAGATTGGTTTATTCATTGAATAAGATAACCAAATGTGAGCCATGTCCAAGATGTTATTATGGACTGGCCGGCTATTGTTTAAGCCTTTTGACATTCTGATTTCATACTTATGATTTGGTGTTTTGTTTTAAATATAATTTGTCACTCAAATTTCATAGCATTAATAAAACTTTTTTCTTTATCTTGATTGATTTGTTTGAAAAATATTTTTTTGATTGACAAATGAGAATGAAAACTCGAGAAGAGTATGTCTAGATCACCACGCCTAAGGCATGGCCTTAAGAGGCAGGAAATTTATCACCTAAGACCCATTGAGAAAGACCCAAAATCCCCACTGGCCGTGGACAAGGATACCACAATAACCGTGGTTGTAAATCCAATCATGGCCGAGGAGGGAGTAAAGGTCTAAATGGCATTACAAGCCACATCAAAATGGTTTCTATAATAAACCAATGGGCAAAGCAAAGGAAATGTCCCTTTAGCTTATGAAATCGCCAAAGGCATATATAAGAGAGGTCGAGACTACATTCTCCCTACTGATCTAATACTATGCTAAGGATCAGTGTGATAAGGCATGAAAGCCTAGGTAACCAGAGTGGTTCACCAAAGAGATAAACACTTTATGGCATGACCGGATTAGTCATGCTGGTCTAAAACTCCATTGTCCCAAGCAAACACGAGAATATCATCTGATCATGAGGGTAGTGAGGACAAAACCCGTGACCATGAACAGACTAAAACCGTGTACCATGGTCTAAGACCATGCTGGCCGTCCAAGCATTACGTTTAAGTGAGGACAAACAAACGTATTTTATAGCATGTTCATGAGAAGGAGAATAGACACTCCGTGTGGTCCATGACCATACTATAAAAACCCGAACATGAGAAGCCTGGCCGAAAGCCATAAGGCATTATAGCTTGGCCGTAAAAGCAATAAAATTTTAAGGTTGAGACTTCAAAAGTCTATAAGCTTGGGGACATCACAAGTATACATGTATAAAGATGAGATACATCATGCCACATAAAGTGAGCATAGATATCCTCGTCTAAAAATGATAAAGGGTCATAATCCAGATATAGACCATCCCATCTAGGATGGAAAACCTCATATAAGGATGAGATGAAAATCGGGAATATATGTTGTATAAGAGAACATGATCTTTCTCCCACGAATTCTATGTTGCTGATTGCTCTGTGGGGTGGTGTTCTGATACCCAGATCCTTGTTCTTGGTTGTTCTGCAGTAGCTGATCAACCTTAGCTGCCAGCTCATCAATTTTCTGGGTGTACACTGTTGACTTTCTTGGAGCGATCGCTCTCTGGTTCTCATTGGTTGAGCTAGCTGCCATGTTCTCAATCAGCTTGAGCGCTCCATCAGTGGTCTGAGTCATGAAGTCTCCATTGCTAGAAAAGTTTAGAGCACCTTGGTATTTCCAGTCCACCCCATCATAGAAAATGCCCAGGAGGTAATCATCATCAAATCCATGGTGAGGGCATTCTCTCTGGTAGTCATTGAAGCGCTCCCATGCATCGCAAAAAGGCTCATCATGGAGCTGTCTGAATGAGGTGATCTTGTTCCTCAATGCAGCTGTTCTCGCCTTAGAGTAGAAATGGTTGAGGAACGCTGATCGGACCTGTTCCCATGAAGTGAGAGAGCAGGTAGGGAGGGAGTTCAACCACCGTGCAGCTTTTCCAAAAAGAGAATGGGAATAGCATGCACTTGATGTAGTCTGGTGGCACACCATTCACACGAGTAAAACTGCAGACTTTTCGAAATTCTCAATATGCTCCATTGGAATTTCTGCAAAGAGACCAGAGAACACTTTTCTCTGCACCAGATCAATCAGAGCAGGCTTGATCTCAAAGTCCTGCCTGGTGCAGAGTGGAGGAACAATGGCAGAGCGCGTAGTAGGAATGTTCCGCGGAAGGTTTCTCTCCCCGATTGGAACAGTCTGCGCTGCTTGTTCCTGCCGCGCAAGAGCAGCCTGTTGAGCAGATTGTTCTGCAGCTGCTTGCTGAGCTTGGATGGTCTGCTGCATCTGAAGCATCTGCTGTTGCATCAGTTGCATTGCTGCAGCGAGATCATCCTGTTGGCCGTGATCACCCATGGTGGTGTGGTTGGCCTTGATTGTTGTCTGTTCTGATTTTCTAAACCTTGCGATCTCCTGCAACAAAGAGAAAAGAACAAGTTAGAGGTCTTAGACTAATAAATAACCGAAAAATAAAGGTAAAAAAAGATGGTCCCCCGGCAACGGCGCCAAATTGATATTCGTGTTCACGCACACCAATTAACCTAATGTGCACACTACCACAATCGAATGGTATGTCGATGTAGCACTTTAGGATCGAATCCATAGAGACCAACGATTACACTTTATTTCTATGGGATCAAAATTAAGCTAAGACAATATGGGGTTTTGAATTGGTTGTAACGTGCAAAGCATCAAATAAAATAATGTAAATGTGAATTCAGATTAAACAGAAGCCAGCCTAGGGTTACTTCATCGGGTGCTAATACTTGTGAGCCAAACAATTATTCAAGTGCTAATAAGAACAGTCTAGAACTCGGATCACTCAAGTAGAACAGTCCACTGTCGTGGTACTGCTCCCTATGCTGTTCGATCTACCGTCTAACTGTCGTTGAGGTGAGAAGCGACAGCAAACAATAGAGATCAAGTCCGATAGGTTCACAAAACACCATAATATCTACTTTCGCTGATTAGGGATGCAATGCTCATTCAAAACAGATCTAGCAACCTATTACACAGTTAATGCAAGCAATA